>CM051270.1:5103249-5603249 GCA_027921565.1 Artemia sinica | reverse complement strand
GCCTTTCTCCTCCCTATCGACCACATCAAATGGTAGCACGGGGATTACCCAAACTTTGAAACTTAGAAGCCTGCCAGCGCCTAGACTGCAAATGACATATGTCCAACATATCATCTCGCTTATAACCATTAAAATTAACACAAATTCTATCGATTATAAGAATTAAATTATTCGTTAAATTAATTCTTCAGGCTTCAGTTTAAAAAATCCCGGAGTTAGTCTCTGTGAGCATAGGCACCTGTTTACTGACAGTATATACTGATAGTATCAGCGGTATATATAACCGCTCCTACAATTTGTGAGGTCAATTTCGAGTGTTCAATTACTTCCAAATTCTATCAGTATATGCACTTCCGATGACATGTCCAAATTACCCTCTCGTATGATACCTTTGTATAAATAAAACAACGTAAAAGGCTGATAGGACACAAAAACAGCGCAAAACAAGCAAAATTATGCAACACTTGATACGCGCAGCGGTATTAAAACAAGTCAGTGGTGATGGTGTCTTGGCCATGGCCATGGTTCGAAGCTTAGAAAATACAGAATTTTTTGCTTGAGTCCTTGAAGGGTCACTAAGTTGGTTTTCTATACTTAGCTCAACAGTTTAACAAATCTCGGAGTTAGTCTTTGTGAGTATAGGTACCATGTCCCGTACCTGTTTACCAAATTTCATGTAAATCTAGGTGCTTTCAGCTTTTTTGGTTACTCCCCAAACAAACGGCAGCTTTCTTGCCTCGTACCTCAGCCAAAATTATCCCCCAAAACTCCTTAAAGTGATATTGATATCTGCTTGTTTGAATTGATTAAGTGGAAACTTACTACTAATACCGCTAGCAACCCACACAGCACCAAGCCACCCGAGGCCAACACAGCTACACACGCTCCTCCTCCAACCTAATCTATTCAAGGCCTCTTTGCACCCTCCCGCAAAGTTCCCCATTTCACTTAAATCTTTCTTTTCCAAATCCTCCTACCCCAACCACGGACGACATGCTTTCCCTTTAGCCTAAAACGGTTGGCCGAAAAAGACAATCTTCTGCATTCTTCGTCATCCTTCATCCACAGAACGTGCCCTAGCCATCTTAACCTTTCTCTCATTATAGCACTAGAAAGGGGCATTGGAACCTAACCTAACCTGGAAACTTCCACAGCCATATTTATCTTTAAAACAAAGAAAATATCGGGAATACATTTTTGGATAAAAAATATTTTCATATACGACAACGTAGTTTTTGGCATTAGTGGGCACTAATAAAAAAAAGAAGAAAGAAAAACGTGTTTGAAAAATCAGCAAAAAATAAGCTAAAATCATATAGAACAAAATAGGTCAGTAGGGTAGAGTTTCTCTTTGAAAATATAGTTGTATTTGGGAATCCACAGATCGTTAATATTTAAATTTTTTTGGGAAAAAAAAATCTGTAAAATGCTCTTGTCAAAGATGCGTAGTGTTTGCCCTAAAAACCTGACATTTTTGAGAAAAGCAAAATAAAACTCAAAGAAAATCACAGTTTTTAGATATGAATATTCTCAAGATCCACATCCAGGGAAGGAGAGGCGAGGGGGCTTGAACCCCCCTCCCCAAATAAAAATGTTTGTCCAACTCGTAAAAACGTAATACAAATGAATATAAACAAAGATTATGCATCTTTTACAGTTTTTTCTTTATTACAACCCAAGTCAAAGGCTTGAACAATTAGTTTTGTTTATTTTTTAAGTGTGTGGAGGCAATGGGCCTTTGAAGCCTGAGCCTCGATCCAGAGATTTATGGGTCCATCCTACCCCAAACGACAAAAATAAAAGCCATGGGCCACGATTCCTTGGGATTTCTTCATTATTGAAATTAACTGAAATTGAAATTTCAAACTGAGGATCTTGGGGAAAATATATACAGTTATTTTTTGGAAAAAAACATTCTGTACGTTGTTTGTTTCATATTTATTTTGAATAAAAATATCGTAACCTTTTCTGACCTTTCTTCTTCATAGTCGACGAATTATTCGAACATTTTGTAGGGGACTTTACTATGAATTATTTGATCTACTCCTGATGATAATCCATAAGGATTGATTGATAGGAATTAGATCTATAAAATAAAATACCAAAGGTACATTGAACAGTGACCTGTTTTTAAAGTTTGTTTATTTATTGGCAATAGAGAATATTCTGAAAAAATATTTACCTTTATTCTCTAATTTTATTTGAAGTTCATTTCAATAAATTCATTTCAACTTTTGTTTTATTTCGAATTTTTCGAAATTTTGACTTTCTCTAAATCTATTTGATTTGTATTCTATGCTCATTCAAGTTCAAATCTACTTCCTAATTTTTAATTATCTTTCAGTCTCCTTGCTCTCTTTGAAAATCTTTTTTCGGAAATTCAGACTTGGTATTAGTAATCAAATCATTGCCACACCTCGGCTGTTTTCGGGATATTGTGTGGGTTTTTTTTTAGAATCAAATCATTGCCAACACCTCGGCTGTTTTCGGGATATTGTGTGGGTTTTTTTTTAGAATCAAATCATTGCCACACCTCGGCTGTTTTTGGGATATTGTGTGGGTTTTTGTTAGTATCAAATCATTGCCACACCTCGGCTGTTTTTGGGATATTGTGTGGGTTTTTGTTAGTATCAAATCATTGCCACACCTCGGCTGTTTTTGGGATATTGTGTGGGTTTTTGTTAGTATTTCTTGATGCTGGATAAATCACGTCAGAGTATACCCAAATTCCAAAGGGTGTTTGCAGTGGTATCAATCAAACAGGCAGTTCTTTTCTTGTTTCAGTAGCTTTTTACAAGGAAAATTTTGTGCTATTTTACTATTATAGTATTTTCTATCTTTTTCTCGTTTTCACCCATCCCATTTTTTTAACTATTGAGGTTTTACTCATTCTTTTTCCTTTATTATATTATTAACTTTTTTTCCCAACTCAGCTAAATTTGTGAGCTCAATTTCGAGTGTTCAATTACTTCCTAATTCTATCAGTATATGCACTTCCGATGACAGTGAAATGCTACATGTTCCAATTCCCCTCTCGTATGATACCTTTGTATAAATAAAACAACATAAAAGGCTCACAGGACACACAAACAACGCAAAACAAGCACAATTATGCAACACTTGATAGCGCAACGGTTTTAAAACAAGTCAGTGGCGATGGTGTCTTGGCCATGGCCATGGTTCGAAGCTTAGAAAATACATTTTTTTTGCTTGAATAAGTCCTTGAAGGGTTACTATGTTGGTTTTCTATACTTAGCTCTTATGTTATCACTAAAATTATTTTATCAGAATTATTTTGTTTAAATATTTATTATCAAACTTGTTAACTAGTAACAATTAATATGATCTAGCATGATATCAGTGAGATAAAATATATATATATATATATATATATATATATATATATTATATATATGACTATATATATATAATATATATATATATATTATATATATATATATATATATATAATATATATAGTCAATTTTGAAAACGTGTTTAAAAAAAATATTTCTATTTCAATTCTTGACAATTACTTTCTAGTTTGAAACGTTCAAGAGAAGAAAAGCAAGACAACAAATTTACATAGAAAAAAAAAGCACATAAATAAACATTAAGCAATTCTGATATGAGTTATTACAACAGAGGATAATAGTCTATATTCTTAAGCTAATAATATTATGTCAACAAGATTTTGTGGTAAGCTATTAAGTAGGTTATCCTTATGTAAATCGATGTCTTGAGTTCAAAAATCAGCATATTTTACTGCATAATTTAAGTCTTTCCGCTGTGTTTCTGTAGTGTTTTGTGCTTTGTGTTTTGTGATTCTGCTTTTGTTGCAGGTCGGTTGGCTTCGTAAATAATAGTCGGTGCATACTTTTACTTTATCTTATAATTAAAGTAATTATTAAAAAAACTGTTTCTTAAAGAATTAAAATATCTGATGCGCTAAGTAAAAAAATCATGTTAATTACTTTTTATCAAATATAATTGTTACACAGTTCTTTTTTTTACTTGACGAACCATCTTTTTAGAAATTTAAACGTTTGTAGCCTTTCATATATTTCATCTAATTATAAATAGTAAAAAAATTCTTATTAGAACTAAGAGCCAAGTTTAAACTTAAAGGAACAAAAATTCCTGCTTCGCAGATTATGCAAGATATATCTACGAAATAAGCTCAAATAACTGACTCAAGATATTTCCCTATATCAGTAGAACTATAAAAACTGGTACTCTATTGAAAACAAAAAGCCATACAAAAAGAATGTTCTTGTAGAAACAGAAAAATTGAAACAGAAAAACTAAAAAAAAGAAAGAGAGAACTAGAAAATAGAAACAGAATAGAAACACGAAAAAAACGAAAATAGAAACAGATAAGCAGAAAAAACGTAGGCTAAAGAATCAGATACATTCTTTAAAGGTTCAAAGGTTCAAAATAAGAATCTTTATCAAAAGTGTTAGATTCTCTGTACATAATGCTAAATCAGCCAAGCCTTGCTCAGCAAATACCCATGAATAACCATATAATAGGGAAAAATATTGCATGACATTTTAGAGTAATAAAAGAAAAATACAAGACTAATTCATGACGTCCCCAATAGTCTTTCACCAGCAAGGCCGTATCCAGGGGGAGGGGGGGGGGAGGGTTTACCCGGTTTGAACCCCCACCCAAAATTTTTGACCGAGTCGAAATTAGTCTAAAAATACCTGTAAAGACAAAACCTTACCAGAAAAAAAAATATGTTCCACACTAAATCCTATAGCATTTTGTGGGTAAACGGTTCTGATCAGCTTACGCAATTAGGTAACCGTAGGTAACCCCATGTTCATCTGACCTTGCATAGTAAATTAGGGATAATATGCGCTATTATCCTATTGCATATATATATTATATATATATATATATATATATATATATATATGTATATATATATATATATAGTATATATATATATATATATATATATATATATATATATTATATATATATATATATATTATATATATATATATATAATATGATATATATATTATATTATATATATATATCCTCACTCCTTTTCACATCAAGGGTACCATAGAATAGGTATTACGTTTTGCTTGACGTCTCTAATTATGCTTACTTGTTAAAATATGTATATCTTATTTCTTTTTCACATCAAGAGTACCATAGAATAGGTATTAAGTTTTATATAGGTTTTAAATCCAAGCTTGTGCAATTTTGGTTAACAACCACGAGTCTTGTTGACTAAGAAAAATTATTAGACAAACAATAAAAACCGTGAGAACACAAGGGAAATTCAAACGGTAAAAATTTTCAGGCCATGAAATGAAATGTTCTAAGAAAAAATGCCCAAAAAGTTCGGCTACAATAGCCAAAAACGAAAAATCATAAGAGCAGTAAAAATATTCAAATAGGGAAATTTTCAGCGCCTGAAATGAAATAAATTTTAAAACAAAGTTTCCAAAAACTTGGCTATGACAGCCGAAAATGAGAAAAAAAGGAAATTTTTTAGCCCGCCAAATGAAGCTTGTTCTGAAATGAAATACCAACAAATTTGGCTATGATAGCCAAAAACAAAAGATCGTGAGACAGAAAGAAAATTCAAACGAGGAAAATTTTCAGCCACTGAAAAACAAAAATACTCTCTGTTTGTTCGCACGGTTTTTAATTTTTCTCCATCATGGGTTGTCTTAGAAATTATTTTAGAACATATTTACTGAAAAAAGACGTTATTTTCTTTTTATAGAAGACGCTATAATGACAAAGAGGCAACACAATTAGGCACAACAATTAATACTAAAAAGTTAGGATATGAATCACACTTTGATAGACTCCCTGTTTTGACACCTTCCTTACCTATAATTATTAGTCAATCTGTACCAATGAGCAGTCTCTATGCTCAGGTCGACAGACATCAGTGAAATATTAACAGCACCAAGAAATTCATTTTCGGTAACACGATCGTAATTCCATACAGATACTTGTAAAATTCGTTCTTGCACAATCGGTAACGGAAGTCTATAAACAATCTATAAGAAACAAATTTGGTCTATAAATCTGCTAGATCTCTTTTCTTTTTGTGAACATGCCCGCTTTAAAATTTCATAACGACCCGCTTAACAGAGATTTTTGGTACTTTTGACTTCAAAACTTTAATCACTTAATCATTAGAGAAAAACAAAGAGATGTGGAGAAAGAGAGAGGGAGAAAGAGACAGAGGAAAAACAGTGAGAGAGAGAGAGAGAGAGAGAGAGAGAGAGCGAGAGAGAAAAAAAGGAATCGAGTTGATTGCTTGAATGGTCGATGCAATCCGTTGCTGGTCTCAACAAAGCCGTTACTTAATCATTAAGAGAGAGAAAAAGAGGAATACAGAGAAAGAGAAGAGAAGAGAAGAAAGAGAGAGAAGGAGAGAAGAGAGAGAGAGAGAGAGAGAGACAGAGAGAGAGAGAGAGAGAGAGAGAGAGGAGAGAGAGAGAGAGAGAGAGAGAGAGAGAGAGAGAGAGAGAGAGAGAGAGAGAGAGAGAGAGAGAGAGGAGAGAGAGAGAGAGAAGAGAGAGAGAGAGAGAGAGAGAGAGAGAGAGAGAGAGAGAGAGAGAGAGAGAGAGAGTGAGAGAGAGAGAGGCAGACAAGAGAAAGAAAGACAGAGTTTGATTGCTTGACAGCAGGATAAAAGCAGTTCTGGTCTTAACAAAGGTTTCAAGAGGCAAAAACAAGTAAAAAAGCTTTAGTGCACAAAGTCTATCACGATTTCAAATCAATAAGCTCTAGAAAGCTGAAAGGCATTTTAGAGAAAGCTGAAGGCATTTTAGAGAAAGCTGAAGGAATTTAGAGAAAGCTGAAGGTATTTTAGATTTTATGACGGAAGGATGCTATTTCATGTCACATGTAACTGAATATGTATTGAAATAGAACATACTTATAATATAGTGTTTAATTTTCAGAAGAGCGTTTCTTACTCAGAAGACTAAGTTCACAAGTAATTTTGTATTTTTCATATATTTTTAATCAAAAAAGAAGCAACAAGCTGTAAAGATTGTACTCCCTTTTTTCTTTAATCCTGTCACATTTGAGGCTTTTCAGTTTCGTAAAAAAAGATAATATATCTCTACCACTGAAATTTTTCAGTGGCAGTGGTAATTACTTTGATTTTACTAATTAATTCCATATTTAATTATATTTATTTGTTGTTATTTGCGTTATTAAAATAAGATTGTTGTGCAAGCTTTCGCCATTACTTTTTATTAATATTTCACACGCGATATAATACATCCTAAAAGTGAATAGAATAAGGCAGTATCGTAGGTTCACTCTCTTTATTTAAAGTTATTTACTTTTTCTTAATTAATTCTTTATTTTAAAGTTATTTACTTTTAAAAGATTTAGGTACTCCTTTGATTGTTCTAGCATCAAACCCGACCTCAAAATATTCTCCCATTTGCAGTACAAATGGGAGAATAGCTCTGTATAGTGATTGTTCTTTTTCTATTCACTGTGTGAATAGAAATAGAAGTTTTAGGATGTATTATATCGCGTGTGAAATATTAATAAAAAGTAATGGCGAAAGCTTGCACAACAATCTTATTTTAATAATCGCAAATAACAACAAATAAATATAATTAAATATGGAATTAATTAGTAAAATCAAAGTAATTACCACTGCCACTGAAAAATTTCAGTGGTAGAGATATATTATCTTTTTCTACGAAATTGAAAAGCCCTCCCGGCCCCAGGAAAATGGCTCTGAGTTACGGAGCTTGCTTATTATAACTTTGATACTTTGTTTAGTTTGATACTTGGATTTAGTGATTTACTAGGCAACATTGATTTACGGTGCAAGGGCTGTAAGTTATGCAAGTTGCTTATGGTTACTTTGACATCTTGTTTACTTTAATGTTTCCTTTACTTTGTTATTTTTTACTTTCATAATTCTATAGCGTTGCCTATAGTAAAGGCCATACGGCTCCAATGTTTTACCATTATTTATTCATTTTTATTTTTCTCCCAGAGGCACTTCATATGGAAGGGGTGGTCGTATAAACTATGGAAAGGACATATTCGATTGGAAATCGGAAGTTCTAATGCCTTTTTAAGAGTCAAAAGTAATGAAAAGGCAACTAGCCCCCTCCCCCAATCACGCTCTTTTTTCCCGAAATGAATCAGATGAAATTTTGAAATAGCCATTTTGACAAAAGTAGTTCAAAAGTCAAACAACGAAAACTCCAGTGTCGACAAAACCCCCCAGGGCCCGGAACAGACGGTTTAAGTTATGCCTGTGGGGCATATGTGATTTTTATGGAAGGGATGTTCGTATAAACTTCAGAGAGGGCTCATTTAGTAGGAAATTCAAAGTTCTAGTTCACTTTTTAGGAGTCAAAAGAAATGTGAGGGCAACTAGCCCCCCCCCCCACAACTTTTCCCCCCAAAGCCATTCGATAAATATTTTGAGATAATTATTTTGTTAAAAAATATTCAAAGGTCAGATAACAAAACTCTGGTGTGGACAAAACCCCCAGGGCCCAAGGCCAGGCGTCGTAAGTTATACTCTGGGGGCATATATGGTTCTTATGGAAGGGATGGTCGTATAAATTTTAGAAAGGGCTTATTTGATTTGGGATCGAAAGGATAGGTTCACTTTTTAAAGAGTTACTTTTAAGTGATCCGAGGGGAGCTTGCCCCCCTCCCCTCCACGCTATAAGGCTTCAATGTTTTATTTTTTTTTTCAGAGGCACTTCATATGGAACGGGTGGTCGTACAAGCTTCAGCGGAGGCTCATTCAATTGCAAATCAGAAGTTCTAGTGCCCTTTTTAAGAGTCAAAAGTCATCGGAGGGCAACTAGCCCCCCCCCGCGCCTTTTCCCCCCAAATATATCCGACGAAAATTTTGAGATAGCTAGTTTGTTGAAAATAGTTTTAAAAATAGATAACAAAAACTCAAAGGTCGACACAACCCCCCAAACGCCCGGGGGCAGGCGTTGTAAGTTATGCCCTGGGGGTATATATAGTTCTTATGGAGGAGGTGCCTGTATTAACTTCAGAGGGGAGTTCATTTGATTGGAAATGAAAAATTGTTGTTCACTTTTTAAGAGTAAAATAAATCGGAAAGATACTAGCCCCCCCCCCCGCACCCCTTTTTTTCCCCAAAACCAACTGATAAAAATTTGAGACGGCTATTTTGTTAAAAAAAGTTCAAAAGTCAGATAACAAACTCTGAGATCGACACAGCCTCTCAGAGTCCCTAGGGCAAGTGTTTTAAGTTATGCCCTGGAGGCATGTAAGTTTTTATGTAAGGGGTGGTCATATAAACTTCAGAAGAGGCTCATTTGATTGAAAGTTGAAAATTCTAGTTATCTTTTTATGAGTCAAAAGTGTTCGGAGGACATCTATCTCCTCCAAACACACCCTCTTTTCCCCAATTTTATCCGATCAAAATTGTGACATAGTCAGTTTGTTCGAAATAGTCTAACAATCAGATAACAAAACTTCGGGTCAACATGTCTCCTCCCCAATCCCAGAGAAGGATTGTAACTTGTGCCCTGTGGGCATATAGAGTTTTTTAATGGAACAGGTAGTGGTATAAACTTCGGAGGGGACTCAAATGATTAGAAATTGAAAGCTATAATGTCTTTTTCAAGAGTCAAAAGTGATCCGACGGAAACTAGCCCCTCCCCCAACCCTCTTTTCCCCAAATACGACCGATCGAATTGTTTTTATATAGCCCAAAATATATCAAAGATCATATAACAAAAACTCCAGGTATAACACATCCCCCCAGAACCCGGGGCAAGTGTTAGGAAATAATTATACCCCAGAGGCATATAAGGTTTTTATGGATGGGATGGTCGTATAAACTTCCTCAGGGGGCTTATTCGATTATAAATCGGAATTCTAGTGTCCTTAATAAAGGTCAAAGTGATCAGAGGGACAACAAGCCCCCCCCCCCCCCCCCCCCCCCACCCCCCCCCCCCCCCCCCCAAGCCTCTTTTCCCCAATGTATCCCATCAAAATTTCGAGATAGCCATTAAGTTTTGAAATAGTCCGACGATCATATGACATACTACTCGAGTTCAACATGCCCCCTCCAGCCTGGGGAAAATTTTTTAACTTATATTCAGAGGAAGAAAGGTTCTTATGCAAAAAAATAGTCGTACACACTTCAGAGGGGACTCAAATTATTCGATATTGAAAGTTCTAGTTTCCCTTTTTCAGGTTATTTATTAAGAAAAGAGGGCATGTTTGATCTGGGATCTCCTGGATGCGTTGTTAGCTGTGCACTAAGATTAGTGAAAGCAGAGCCAATGATGGAAGGTTGTGCACAGCCATACCCGTCCATCCCTAGCATCAAACCCAATCTCCGAATATCTTCCCAGTTGCAGCGCCAAAAGAAGGATAGCTCTACGGATTGTGAGTTGGTGGGTCTCTTACCCCCCCCCCCCCCCCAGCACCGGGGAAAGGCTCTGAGTTGCGAAACTTGTTTATTGTTACTTTGATACTTAGGATTTAGTGATTTATGTGGCAACTTCAGTTGACGGTATAAGGGCTGTAAGTTATGAAGTTGTTTATGGTTACTTTGATACTTTGATGTTTACTTTACTTTGTTATTTTTTTACTTTCATATTGTTACTTTGATACTAGTTTTGATACTTTGATGAGCAATTGATGTTGAAAAAAATGTTTAATTTGCACTTTACTTAAACTTTGCACTTTACTTAAAAAAATATAATGTTTTTACTTTTATAAATTTAGTAAATCAAATAATATTAACATTTTGATTACTAAATATCAGTATATGTATATTAAACTGACAATGCACATTAATTTGTATTTTTTCAGTAAAGTGAAAATTTTGTTCTGGCCTTGGGAAGGCATAGGGTTTTGCGCCCAACTTATGTTAATTTCTGCTCGTTTTCAGTTTGACTCGGTTATTTATTGTAATTTCTGTTCGTTTTTGGGTTTCATTTATTTATCGATGCTGATTGTAGTAGTTTCACGCTTGGCAGATTGTTTGATTTTATTTTTGCTCATTTTTTGTTTAATGGAGTTCTTTACTTTTCTTTGAAAAAACTTATTTGTGGAAAAAGTTTTTTTAATTAATTTCTGTTCGTTTTATATTGACATATTCTTTTCAGGGAAAAAGAAAATAACGCTTTAAATCTTTTCGTTTTTTAAGACTTTATAGTTTGGCCTTCTATTTGTATGCTGTGAGAAAAATTTTCAGCAATTTTTAACAACATACACCCTTTTAAAAATCTGGACACAAATAGTGCTGTTTAGTTTAGTTTCATACCTCCTCTAGTTGACCTGAAATGGAAACCTTGATACCATTCGCAAAAAAATCTGTTTACTTTCTTTGATAACATGGATACACTTACGCTATTTTGATTTGGTTAAATTTTAAGAGCAGAAGTAGCCCCGAAAGTTTGAACATTATACCCTCAGTCGTTCTTGGGATACTGCTGAGATGCCTTATTTGGAATTAGCAATATCACAGTGCATTTTGATTTAATCTTAAGGCAACATTTAGTTTTAAACATAATGGCAAATGAGAGGGTAGGCGTGGGAGGGTGGGAGTGGAAGGGGGATTAGTTACCCTTCAATCACTTTCGACTATTAAAAAAGGGCATCAGCCCTTTCTATTTTCAATCGAATGAGCCCCTTTCGAAGTTCCCACGACAACTCCTTCGAAGTGCCCTGGTCTAAACAATAACAACACAAAAAAAAATCACTAATCACATTCGACTATTAAAAATGGTACTAGCCCTTTGAATTTCAAATCGAATGAGCCCTTTTTCAAGTTTCTACGACAAAGATATCAATAAAAACCTAATATGCCCCCAGGGCATAACTTATAACCCTTTCCCTGAGGGTTGTGGGGGGAGTGTCCTCTTCAAAAACATATTTTCTATCTGGAAATCAACTACGCTGAACAAAATGGCTATCTCAGAATTTTATTGGATCTGTTTGGGGGAATGATGGGCGTGGGGGGGGGGAGATAGGGGACTAATTGCCCTCCAATCACTTTCGACTATTAAAAAGGGCACTAGCCCTTTGAATTTCCAATCGAATGAGCCTGTTTTGAAGTTTCTACGACAACGCCTTCTATAAAAACCTTATATGTCCCCAGGGCATAACTTAAAACTCTTGCCCTGAGGGTTGTGGGGGAGTTTTCCTCCTCAAAAACATATTTTCTATCTGGAAATCAACTACGCTGAACAAAATGGCTATCTCAAAACTTTGATTGGATGTGTTTGGGGGAATGATGGGCGTGGGGGGGGGGCTAGCTGCCCTCCAATCACTTTCGACTATTAAAAAGGGCACTAGCCACTCCAATTTCCAATCAAATAAGCCCTTTTCGAACTTTCTACGACAACTCCTTCGATACGAAGTGCCCGGGTATGGAGAAAAACAAAACAAAAAAAAAAAACAAAACACATTGTGGCCATGAAAAAGTAAAAGTAAAGGCCTATGATATGGCCTTTACTTTTCGTTGAAAAATTCTTTTTCGGACAGTATTTTTTTTTAATTAATGTACAGAAAACAGGCACCAGTTCTGGTTATATGGGAGCAATTGCATGGTATAAAATATTTTAGTAAATTATAAATTACGTTAAGTAGATTATAACCTTAATACAGCATATTTATTCCAGTGTCTTAATATTTCTAGTTCTATAGTATCTCAAAATATGGTGTCTAATCGCTATAAAAGAGATCATTCAAGGATGTTTGATGTTATGAATCATGATCTACCTACAGTAGACATATTAACCAGTTTCGACAAAAACACACTTCAATTTTGAGTCATTGTACAGAATATTACTGCAGTATATACGTAGCATCTTAATATATCTAAGATTAAGGTGCCAAAGCTTGATGAAGTGACCACAATTGAAGAGGCATAATGACCACAATGTGACCACATAGTGACCACAATGAAGAGGCATAGTGACCACAATGTGACCACATAGTGACCACAATGAAGATGCATAGTGACCACAACATGACCATATAGTGACCACTATGAACAGACATAGTGACCACATAGCGACCACAATGAAGAGGCAACAATAATTTTGGGTTCAGTTTTCTTTTACGCAGCAAAAATACTATGAATACAATTATCTCACATATTTAACTCAGATAATTAATAGATAAATACAATAGACAACAAATAAATAGGTAAATAAAAAAGGTAATAAACAAAAGATGAACAAAATAGATAAATAAAATAAATAAATTAAAATAAAAAAGATAAATAAGATACTAGAGAGATAAATGACTATATAATAGTGACTTGGATAAATAAACAGATAAATGACTCAGATAAATCAGACAGTACAATAATCTCACAGAAACTTACCATTTCCATGAAAGTAGGGTTGGCGTTGCGTTTAACAACTCTCGTTTTACGCTTAGTGTGTTTGTGAGGATCTGGCAACAGATAGACCTTGACATATGAAGACGGAGGAGTTTCCTGTTGGCTCCCAACACCATTTAAGTCGCGGACATGCATCACCATTACTTGAAGTTCTCCACGTGAATACTGTAATGATAGTTTTATGTCTCCTCGTAGAGTTCGACTGGGAAGCAGTTCTTCCTTAGGCTCTGCAAGTATTTTAAGTCACTGTCAATAATTGCTTCAGCGCAAAAAGAAAGAAAAAGAGAAAAGAAGAATAAACGTTCAAATGGGGATAAGTCCAGTTATTAGACACTGTCTAATAAATGGACTTATCCCCATTTAAACGTTTATTTTTCGTCATATAAAGGCAGTGTGGTCTTGAAAAAAAAAAAAACCTAATTTAAGGTATTACGTCGAGAAAAGAAAAGATATAAAGAGAGATAATGCAGAAGAAAAGAAGAGAAGAGAGAGATAAAAAGCGAAGATTTACCCACATACCCGTGCCATTTAAACATGTTTGCCTCTCAATTACTCGGGCTATCTGTCTTAGATTTTTTCTACAGTTAGCCATCTCTTGATGCCTACTGCAAAATACTTGATTTTCAATTCAAAATCAATGGACTCGGAAGAATCAGACTAGCCAATTAGACAGACAAAAATTAAGGAGACAAAAGCAAAGTTCAAGCTTTTTTATTACTCAAGGTACTAATAAAAACAGAAAGGAAGAAGGAAAGTGAAATAATAAGGGCGAACAGAATTCAAAACAAGAACTGATTAATAGACAGATGGCATCTCGACATATAAAAACAAACGCAAAGGCACTAAATATTCTCGGCTTAAACTAAAACAAAAAATGGATTAATATTAAAAAGGCAAAAGGCCTCAAAATAAAAAAAAATTGCAAGACAAATTCCTCAAAACAGACAAATCAAACAGCTGACACCACGAAAAAAAAAAAACAAACTAAAAAACAAAAAAAAAAAAAAACAAAGAAAGAGAAACATGGATTTGAGCAAGGAATAGATAATATGAAGAATATATATATATATATATATATATATATATATATCTATATATATAACACTAATATTGATTTAATTGTCTGTGATTATTACTAAAAAATAAATCAATTATTATTGATTTATTAATTATTTATTTATTGATTTTGTTTATTAATTATTATTGATTTATTATTGATATATGAACACTCCCCCCCCCCCCAATGTTTGTCTGACTCGTAAAAACGTAACAAAAATGAATATAAGCAAATTCTACTATTTATATCCTACTATTTCTGCCTAAATTCCTATCTGGTACTGCAAGATTATGTAACTTTTGAGTAGAAATATAGAATACAAAACAATTTGTAATTTACTTAGAAATTACTTTTTTGTGGTATTAAAATAAAATATGTTCTCTATTATCGTTTGTGTCTATTTTAGATTTTTTGAGCATTACTGAGATTTACTAATTTTGTTTTGCTTTGGGATCATGATATTATGTAGTTTTTTTTGTATGTGAAATATTTATGTAAGTTTTTCTCGATTTATAGTTTTACCGTCCAACTCTTTATTTTTTGTGATTATTTTTGGTTCTTGTAGTATGCCTTTGCAAGCAACGAATTGGATGTACTACCATTTAATTTTGTATATAGCTTGAAAATAAATTATTATTGTTTTAAGCAAAAGAATTATACAGTTAAAAACGTCTCCTTAAATCCAACAGGGAAAGTTTTAGCACTTGCGTAGAGAATCACAAGGCATTTCCAGCACTTCCAAAATTCGTTATAATTAAAACAATAATTCAAACAAAGAGCTCAACAAGGCTGCAAAAAGGTTTAAGAAAAAAAAAATTATGCACTTAAAAAACTAAATCAGTCAAGCTATTCATTTTTAACCCACGTCACATCGAAGTTACATTGCTTGTGGAGTAGTATAGCTAAAAAAATAACTCCAAAACGAGAAAAAATTAATAAAAAAAATAAACTAAATTATAAAATTGCAAAATCAGGATATTGCTGTAACTAACAACATTCTGTGCAGCATGGTCGACTAATCTGTCATATCTAGGACATAAAATTTATGAGCCATTTTACTGTTAAAAGGCCACTGAGGAGGAGTCAAAAATTTAAAATATTGAAAATAGAGAATCGAATCTCCTTCACATACAAGTCATCGTGAAGCCAGGACTTCACCCACATCAAACAAAAGTTACAATGCTAGAGAAGTAATGGAACGAAACGAAACAACTCCAGAATGAAAATAAATTAAACTTAAATTAATAAAACAAACTAAATTAAAAATCAGGATGTAAATTTTAAAAATCAGGATATTGCTGTATCTGACATTCTGTGCAGCATGCTCACCTTTTTTGTCATGTCTGGTACATAAAATTTATGAGAAAATCTACTATTAATAGGTCAGGGGGGGGGAAGCAAAATTTAATATATCTGGTACAAGTAAATATCAGAATATTGCTGTAGCTGACAACTTTCTCAGCAGCATGCTCAACTTTTCTGTCATGTCTGGTATATGAAGTTTATGAGAAAATCTACAATTAATAGGTCAGGGAGGGAGGAGAAAAGCAAAATTTAACATACCACAAATAAAAGGATTGAATAGGCTTAACACCGTTTTTTTTTTTTTTTAAATAGAAGACCAGAGAGGTATAGGACAGAATGATAACAGAAAGTCGAATAAACCTACAAAAGCACGTCTGAAACTTATAAGGCAATACAACAGAGTATAAGGGTACGTAGGGAACATCTACACAGGGATAGGGCAAACCTACGTAGGGCACGTCTGAAACTAGTAAGGAAATACAAAAGAGCATAAGGATACATAGGGAACATCTACACAGGGATAGGGCAAACCTACGTAGGGCACGTCTGAAACTAGTAAGGAAATACAAAAGAGCATAAGGATACATAGGGAACATCTACACAGGGATAGGGCAAACCTACGTAGGGCACGTCTGAAACTAGTAAGGAAATACAAAAGAGCATAAGGGTACATAGGGAACATCTACACAGGGATAGGGCAAACCTACGTAGGGCAGGTCTGAAACTAGTAAGGAAATACAAAAGAGCATAAGGGTACTAGGGAACTCTACACTGGGATAGGGCAAACCTACACAGGGTATGTCTGAAACTAGTAAGGAAATACAAAGAGCATAAGGGTACGTAGGGAACATCTACACAGGGATAGGGCAAACCTACGTAGGGCACGTCTGAAACTAGTAAGGAAATACAAAGAGCATAAGGATACATAGGGAACATCTACACAGGGATAGGGCAAACCTACTGTAGGGCACGTCTGAAACTACTAAGGAAATACAAAAGAGCATAAGGGTACGTAGGGAACATCTACACAGGGATAGGGCAAACCTACGTAGGGCACGTCTGAAAACTAGTAAGGAAATACAAAAGAGCATAAGGGTACATAGGGAACATCTACACAGGATAGGGCAAACCTACGTAGGGCACGTCTGAACCTAGTAAGGAAATACAAAAGAGCATAAGGGTACGTAGGGAACATCTACACAGGGATAGGGCAAACCTACGTAGGGCACGTCTGAAACTAGTAAGGAAATACAAAAGAGCATAAGGGTACATGGGGAACATCTACACAGGGATAGGGCAAACCTACGTAGGGCACGTCTGAAACTAGTAAGGAAATACAAAAGAGCATAAGGGTACATAGGGAACATCTACACAGGGATAGGGCAAACCTACACGGGGCATGTCCTGAAACTAGTAAGGAAATACAAAAAGAGCATAAGGGTACGTAGGGAACATCTACACAGGGATAGGGCAAACCTACGTAGGGCACGTCTGAAACTAGTAAGGAAATACAAAAGAGCATAAGGGTACATAGGGAACATCTACACAGGGATAGGGCAAACCTACGTAGGGCACGTCTGAAACTAGTAAGGGAATACAAAAGAGTCTTACCTTTCAATTTATGAGCAGTTATACTAGTTTCTTCTTGATCCCTAAGGATAGGATGGAAAAACGTATAATAATTGGAGAATGAGATATCTCAGGGGCAAGCTGCATAAGACATTTCAAAAATCGATCAATATCATTTAATCGTTTTTCAGCAACATTTTTTACAGAGGATCTTCCAAGATGTACACCACGGGGTAAGCTAAAAGACAGTAAATAATAATTAGTAAATAATTTGTATAATAATATATTGATAATTTATTTAATTAGTTTATGACTTATTTGAAATGTAAATTATTTAAATGAAATGAAAAGCTAGCAGACTTCATCCATTCGAAGAAACTTCGAATTCCAGAAGATCTTCGCTAGGTTCAGGCGTTCTCAAAGAAATTTTGGTCCTTATCCGTCCCTAGCGAAGACTAGGCATAGTAACGGTATTATCCAGAGATTTTTTTAATTCTGACGCTTTTTTTTATAAATCCCCCTTTTAATTACTATTATTACTGGTCATTAAGCTTTATTTATTGATTCATGCAGAAAGAAAAGTTTACGTATAAAACTTATGTTTATTTAGTATTAAATTAGATATTTATTTAACACAAAATGGAATTTTTTGTCATGGTCAACTACAAATTTAAAATTCTACTCAAAAACCTTGCATTTTGTAAAAATAGTGAGCAAAAGGGGACTAATCAAAATTATTTTTCCTGTGGCACTGCATTCATATAGGGTGAAAAGTAATGTAAAGTAATGTACCTCTGAATGAGGCAAAAGCTCGTTAATCTTTGACCAATCAGGTATCCAGGATTTTTGTTCGGGGGGGGGGGGTGGGGGGGGGTGAACCTGATTTTTTCCCGATTTTTTTATAGCATCTTTTTTCGGGTAAGGTTTTGTCTTTACAGGTATTTTTTAGACTAATTTTCGGCTCGGTAAAAGATTTCGGGGGGGGGGGGTCCCCCTGGATAAGGCCTTGTCTTTGACCCCGCAATGTCACAAATATATTGACAATGTTGACGTCGATAGAAAGACAGTTTCCTCACTTGGTTTTTTGTTTGAAACACTCGAAGAAAATGGCAAAATTTAGTTCACCAAAGTTTTACGAGAATGTTCCACTCATGCAGTTGTAACTTGACCCGTATGACCAAAGAGCGAAAGACACCCCTCTCTTCCTAACAATTCTTGCATGGTTGACTTCTGTTAGTTTGTCTTGATTTGGTATTTATCATGATACTGAATAACTGTATAGACTTCCTGTATAGAATATACATAGTGTGTTTGGGGGAATGATGGGCGTGGGGGGGCTAGTTGCCCTCCAATCACTTTTGACTATTAAAAAGGGCGAGCTATGAGAGTGGAGGTCAGTGGATTTTCTCAGGGAAAGGGGAAGCGTGACTATTGCCAAAAAGGTCATGTTTAGGAAACACTTTCAAACTGCTTATAAAAGGTGCTTCAGGTGAACATGGTGGTTATTCAGATTAACACGAATTTTAACTTAAGACATGCTTTGGCTTTAAAGAATAGCTACAGCATATGGAAGAGCTAGCAGCGAAGCCTGTCAGACGATAGGCATAGAAAAAACAAGAAAAAAAATAGATAGAAAAGGAAAAATATTAAAAAGGAAAATAGAAAAAAGATAGAAAAAAGCCATAGCGTATACGCTTTTGTGAGGAAAGGAAAAAATTGTCTTGCCCACTCTCCAATACAAAATTCTAAGTTGCCCTTCCCCCTCCAACAAAATAATCCTTAAAATATCACTTGTTCCCCCAGCCATAAGACAAAAACAGAAGATGGTAAAAATGTGAGCTTGAACATCCAGATTTGCTGGAAGGGGAACCTGAGGAAGACGGTAAATAGGAAGGCAGGTGTGCGAAAGTAGAGGATGGCTGGTCCCCAGCTCCCCTTTCCCTTCCTGGCTGAATGGGTAAAGAACGGATATCAGAACAGCCAGTTTACGAGCCTGATCAATTACGATCCTGAGAAAATTTGCCTACTTTACGAAAAAGGAAAACAAATCCTAAAAAATTTGGGGGAGTAATCTTGATGAAATCTTCATATTCAAGATATCAGAATACCCTGCTTCAGACGTTTAAAGCTCCTATCTAAAAAAAAAAAAAAAAATCTTGTGTTTTAGGCATTCATTTTGTGAAAATAAAGAGTGGCATTAAAACTTAAACGAAAATAAATTACTCTTTACATGAGGGCGCTGCCCTCTTATTACCCCTACAATCGTTATGCTAACAAGCGATGGGTTTGTTGTTGCATATATTGCAGTAAAATTTTATTTTAGCATTTTGATTTTCTATTAACAGAGGTAACTCTTTATTTACAGTTTGTTGCTACAAACTCTTTTATCTAAGTCTCTTTTAAATGTGAAGAAGGACTACTACCTTTTCTTCTAACCCTCGTTTTTCACATTCAACAATGCTTCGAGAATGATAATCATTCATGAAAAAATTATATCCCTTCAAATATTTAGCACGAGGGAAGTAGGGGTGGAAGCATCAAAATTAACTATAGGGTAATAATAATATTGTGGTAGTGATGAGAAGGGGGACAAATACTGATATTGTCTCCGGGCGCTGAGAACCCCTCCTACGCCTCTAATTTACCTGGGCAGTTTGGTTAGAGGAAACATCAAGCATAGTTTATGTTGAAACTCGCAGAATTCTTCATATGATCTGAAAAGGTACGTTGGCTCGCATTCGTCAAATCTTTCCACACGGACGACATACACATAGTACTTATCTGGTTCATATCTCTTCTGATAATTGACTACTCCGACGTTCTTTATTTTTCCGTCAACATCTTTCCTAAAAGATAAAAAAGGATAAATTCTCAGCATGTGTTAGAGTCACACACCAATCCGACCCCCCCCTTCCAAAGTTTACCAGAAGCCTCACATATAAACATTGCTTCACAAATGCTTTATCCGTTATTTCTAAGTATAAAATTAAAAGTCCGACTCTAACTTCAGGCTTTAACTTTGAACAGTGGCAAACCTTTTAGTGGCTAATTTGTATTGAATTCAACACTATAGCCCTCCCTGACTATAAGTACATCCATAAACTTCCTCCAGGGTAGCTTACTACTGTTTGCCAATGACAGCAGTTTGCATTTTTCAATTCCAATTTCCGTCAATCCGGATAATTGGGACTAAATCAGAGCTTTTCTAAAATAGCTAGAGCCCCTCCCCACAAGAACCCATCTTCTAATACCATAGAATATTGAGAGGGCTGGTAAGACAATATATCACAGGTGGCGTATCCAAATAATTAGTTTCTATTATCAACTCGGCTTTAACTCAAGCCCCTAAGACTTTATGTACTGGGTTTCTTTTTACTAATACTTTGTAGCACCTAGTAATTGCCTAGATTACTAGTTTAGTATAACAAAGATAAAATCGGACTGTTTTTGACGAGGCAGAAGAACGGTGGTAGTCCTGAAGTACTGTACATTAATATTACACGACCACGGTGCTACGCTTATTACACGACCACGGTGGTAGGCAGATTATTTAGAATAAAGTATAGTGATGTACACCAAATATTTACTTAGATTACTAATTCGTTATTACCAAGGGTAATGAGACTCTTATATCAAACTTATAAAAGATAATCAAACATCATATAAGAAGATAATCAAAGAAAATAGTTCTATTTTCGAAAACTAGGATTTCAGAAAAGCCGGTTTATAGCGGGTATGTCCTATCTAACTTCCTGTTTAAATATGTGGGAATAATTCTGGCCCAAGGAAAAGTGTAAAATTTTATGCTTAGCTTACATAAAATTTGCAGAAAAGAAGGAAAATTTTATGTCTAGCTTACATATAATTTGCAAGAAACCAGGAAAGTTTGCAAGAAAATTTTGTTTAGCTTACAAAAATTTGCAAAAAACAGGAAAATTTTATGTTTAGCTTACATAATATTTGCAGAAAAATTCCCGACCTTGACAAAACCAGTGAATTAGGATAAAGGACCGTTTTTACAGCCATTTTTAAATAATAGGCGAGATTTATTCATAATGAAATACACATAGAATAATACACAATACAGCCCCCCCCCCCCGTCTCTTTGGCCTGTAAAGTAGGGGGAAGACATACGAGTCATTTAATCAGAGAAAAAAAAGTCATTTCACTAAAAAAAAAACAACATAAAATACAAGAGTTAAAATTAAACAGACTAGAGAAACTATATTGATGGAATAAATTAAATAGATTAAATAAAATCTAATGAACCTTCGAACCTTCTAAAAGAATCATGAATCTCTAAAGAAAAAATAAAAAATAAATAACTTCTAAGAAGCCACAAAAAGTTAAACATATTTTTGAAGAAGCTAGAAGAGTGTCACCGTCGAGCTAGTTCAAGTACCATATTCCACGCAACATCCATTACAAGATTGAAGTCTAACCTTACTACTACTACTAACAACTCACCGCAGCTCTAAGCCGTCTGAGGCCAACACAGCTACACACGCTTCTCGTCCATCATAGTTTATTCAACGCCTCTCCCTTTACCAGGGGCGTCCCGAGGGGGGCGGGTAGGGGAGCACCCCCCCCCTCCCAACTTTTTTGGCATTTGGTAAAATCAATTTCGGCCAAAATTTTGCGAAATCGGCCGCAATTTAGCAAAATTCTTAATATCTGTAGAAAATTCGGCATAAATCAGGTAACGATCCGGTAAAATTTACGAAGATCCCCCCCCCCCAAATAAAAAGAACATCGGAACGCTCCTGCCCTTTACACCCTTCCAGGAAGTTTTCATTTCCCTCAAGTCTTTCTTTACGACATCCTCCCATCCCAACCGCTGACGTCCTGCTTTCCGTTTAGCCCTAGACAGTTGGCCGAAAAGGCCAATATTTTCCGATCTGTCATACTTCATCTGCAAAACTTACCCTAGCCATCCCAACCTTTCTCTCATGATAGCCCTAGAAAGCGGGATTGAACCACACTTTTCGCAAGGAGTAAAAGAGAATTTAAATATGGTATCTTAGTACTATGAATATGATAATTTATCTTCGTATTGTATTAGTATCATGGAGATGAAGTTTTCTGTGTTACTACTGAGAATGACACCCATGCAAGTGAAGCAATATTTTTAAGTTAGAATATGCAGGTAAGCAATAAACTAAATTAAGTAAAATATGTATACGAATAAAATTAAGCAAACGTTATCTACAGGTTATCAAAGCTGAAGTCAGCATTGTCTATTTTATTATTTCTTGCATACAATATTTTCTCTTGCTTAAAAGAGCAGACTTGAGTGTATTTTATCGAATCAGGACTTAACGAAATACGGCCCAAGGGCCACATGCGGTCCACCAGAGCACATTATGCAGCCCGCTTAGTTATTATACAGTATAGTAACGTATCTCTTCTTAAGTAATTTTTTGTATAGAATGCACCATTTAATATTAGAGACTCGTAAGAAAATTACATAGCACAGATACTTTTATCAGCAAGGTATTCACAGATAGAGCTTCATATTTGGGGCCGTGTTCTTCCATTAAAGCTTCGCGTTCGGACACGTACTCCCTACTTATAGAGGTAGATTGAACTTTTCATTTGTGGTTAAGAACTCTAATTACGGGCTTACATTCGAGCTAATGCTGTACTGGCGGACATTACAGCTCCAATTCTGGAAATAATTGACCTAATCGGTTCTAGTCCTTAAATACCAAAGAATTCTAGTCCTAAAAAAAAAGTCTAGTCCTAAGAACCAAAAGTCATTTCGCAAACAAAAACGCTTGCACTACGTTCTATTACATTTTGTTTTTCAAAATTCTTGGTATTAAAAGAACCTAAATAACACTCGTTTAGTATGCGATTCATGAATATTCCAAATTTTGTAAAAAAAAAAAACTTATAGTAACTATGATTAGTGATTTATTGTGTTTTATATATGACGGGGTGAAACGTAAAGTAGTCTAGCATATTGTTTAAGTTAACCGGCATCAATCTTATGATTTATACTGCTTTTATTCTTCTTCTTATATTTTCATTTGTTTTTATTATTCTTCTTATGCTATCTTCTTACATTATTCTCACTTTTTCTTCTTCTTATCTTTCGTATCTTTTCTCATTATTATTCTAATCTTCTTATATTATTCTCTCTTATTATTTTTCTTATCTTCTTATGTTATCTTCTTATATTACTCTCACTTTTTTCTTCTTATCTTTCGTATTTTTTCTCATTATTCTTCTTATCTTCTTATATTATTCTCTCTTATCATTCTTCTTAAATTTAGAAGAATAGTATCTATTCTATAATCTATTCCTTGCTTTTTTTAAAATTTTTAAAAATTTCCATTTTAGTTTTTGTTGGTCGTATGTTGTTGTAAGTCTTTCTTCTTTTATATATTTATGTTTCACTGAGGACGGCCCTTGGACATAGGGCCGAAATATTCATTTAAACTCTTAATGACCTTGGTTAAACTCTGTAACAAGTGTTCAATGTATTTCCAATCCCGTAATTCTTTTTACCAGCAAATTAATGGTTTTTTGATGGGCGCAACCCTCTCCAGCTTACTGGCGAATATTTATGTAAAACATTTGAAAATTGGGCGCTGGAGTCGTATTTTTTTAAAACAAATCTTTTTGGGAAGTTACATAGATGACGTAATTTTGCTTTGGTATTACGGGGAAACTGAACTTAGTTTATTTTTTAGATCACCTTAATACATATGATAGAAATTTTCATTGAAGAAATTGAAAGAAGAAGAAGAAGAAATTGAAATTGCAAATATTATTCCATTCCTAGATGTGTTAATTATTCGTATCATCTATGATACGCCCATACCCATATGATAGTGCCCATACCCGGGCACTTCGTATCGAAGGAGTTGTCGTAGAAAGTTCGAAAAGGGCTCTTTCGATTGCAAATTGGAGTGGCTAGTGCCCGTTTTAATACTCGAAAGTGATTGGAGGGCAACTAGCCCCCCACGCCCATCATTCCCCCAAACACATCCAATCAAAATTTTGAGATAGCCATTTTGTTCACCGTAGCTGATTTCCAGACAAAAAATATCTTTTTGAGGAGGACACTCCCCCAAAACCCTCGGGGCAAGGGTTTTAAGTTATGCCCTGCGGCATATAAGGTTTTTATAGAAGGTGTTGTCGTAGAAACTTCAAAATGGGCTCATTCGATCGGAAATTAAAAGGGCTAATGCCCTTTTTAATAGTCGAAAGTGATTGGAGGGCAACTATCCCCCCCCCACGCCCATCATTCCCCCAAACACATCCAATCAAAATTTTGAGATAGCCATTTTGTTCAGCGTAGTTGATTTCCAGATAGAAAATACCTTTTTGAGGAGAACACTCCGCCACAACCCTCGGGGCAAGGATTTTAAGTTATGCCCTCGGGGCATATAAGGTTTTTTTATAGAAGGCGTTGTCATATAAACTTCAAAAAGGCTCATTCGATTGGAAATTCAAAGTGCTAGTGCCCTTTTTAATAGTCGAAAGTGATTAGAGGGCAACTAGCCCCCCCCACGCCCGTCATTCCCCCAAACACATCCAATCAAAATTTTGAGATAACCATTTTGTTCGGCGTAGTTGATTTCCAGATAGAAAATATTTTTTTGAGGAGGACACTCCCCTATAACCCTCGGGAAAAGGGTTTTAAGTTATGCCCTGGGGGCATATAAGGTTTTTATAGAAGGCGTTGTCGTAGAAACTTCAAGAAAGGCTCATTCGATTGGAAATTCAAGGTGCTAGTGCCCTTTTTAATAGTCGAAAGTGATTGGAGGGCAACAAACCCCCCCCCCCACGCCCGTCATTCCCCCAAACACATCAAATCAAAATTTTGAGATAACCATTTTGTTCGGCGTAGTTGATTTCCAGATAGAAAATATTTTTTTTGAGGAGGACACTCCCCCACAACCCTCAGGGCAAGGGTTTTTAAGTTATGCCCTGGGGCATATAAGGTTTTTATAGAAGGCGTTTGTCGTAGAAACTTCAAAAAAGGTTCATTCGATTGGAAATTCAAAGGGCTAGTGCCCGTTTTAATAGTCGAAAGTAATTGGAGGGCAAAAAGCCCCCCCCCCCCGCGCCCATCATTCCCCCAAACACATCCAATAAAAATTTTGAGATAGCCATTTTGTTCAGCGTAATTGATTTCCAGATAGAAAATATGTTTTTGAGGAGGACACTCCCCTACAACCCACGGGAAAAGGGTTTTAAGTTATGCCCTGGGGGCATATAAGGTTTTTATAGAAGGCGTTGTCGTAGAAACTTCAAGAAAGGCTCATTCGATTGGAAATTAAAAGGGCTAGTGCCCTTTTAATAGTTGAAAATGATTGGAGGGCAACAAGCCCCCCCCCCACGCCCATAATTCCACTGAACACATCCAATCAAAATTTCGAGATAACCATTTTGTTCAGCGTATTTCATTTCCAGACAGAAAATATATGTTTGAGGAGGACACTCCCCCACAACCCTCAGGGCAAGGGTTTTAAGTTATGCCCTGGGGGCATATCAGGGTTTTATAGAAGGCGTTGTCGTAGAAACTTCAAAAAAGGCTCATTCGATTGGAAATTCAAAGGGCTAGTGCCCTTTTTAATAGTCGAAAGTGATTGGAGGGCAACTAGCCCCCCCACCCGCGCCCATCATTCCCCCAAACACATCCAATCAAAATTTTGAGATAGCCATTTTGTTCAGCGTAGTTGATTTCCTGATAGAAAATATGGTTTTGAGGAGGACTCTCCCCTACAACCTTCGGGCGAGGGTTTTAAGTTATGCCCTGGGGACATATAAGGTTTTTATAGAAGGCGTTGTAGTAGAAAATTCAAGAAAGGCTCGTTCGATTGGAAATTCCAAGGGCTAGTGCTCTTTAATAGTTGAAAGTGATTGGAGGGCAACTAGCCCCCCGCTACGCCCATCATTCCCCCAAACACATCCAATCAGAATTTTGATATAGCCATTTTGTTCAGTGTAGTTTAAAGTTCTGGAAATTAGGTCTTTGAGGGTGACAACCCCCTCACAGCCCTCAGGACAAGGATTGTAAGTTATGCCCTGGGGGCATATAAAGTTATTATAGAAAGCGTTGTCGTAGAAACTTCAAAAAGGGCTCATTCGATTAGAAATTGAAATGGCTTGTGCCTTTTTTAATAGTCGAAAGTAATTGGAAGGCAACGAGGGCGTGGAAGGGGTGTTACCCCTTCCACGCCCACCATTTCCCCAAACACTTCCAATCAAAATTTCCAAATAGCCATTTTTTTCCACGCAGTTAAAGTTCAGGAAATTATACCTTTGAGCAGGACACTCCCCTCACAGTCTTCAGAACAAGGGTTATAAGTTATGCCCTGGGGGCATATAAATGTTGGAACCCTTGGTCCCAGTTTGTTCAGATAAATGTCCTTCCCAGATTCTTTTCTTTTGGCCCCTTAATTATTTTCCTTCCCCAAGTAATAATAATTGATTTTCCTTTAATTTTGGTGGCGCTATTTTCTGTCCTCCTAATTGCGTAGTTGGTTATATAGACCAAGAGGTATTAAAGTGCGCAGTTGGGGATGTATGAGCAGTAATTTAGTAAGCCCTCGGATTGGCTGGAAAAAATCACTACCACCCCAGCAAACCGTCGAAGATATGCGTCTGGCTGAGCGGGCTGGGGAAAATTGTTCCTTTTTGTTTTAGTTCCTTTTTGTAGCGTGACTGATTACAGTAAGATTTTTTATACTATATAATCTTTGACTTTTTAGCCTAGGTCGAATCCAAGGAGATAGTTTAGGATTATTACCGGTAACCCTTGGCCTTAAAGTGGCCCCTGGGACCATTCGATCACGCCACAGTACCCTAAGGCAGGGTATATTGTAAATCGGGCACAGACGCGTGCCCAACAGACACGGAACCGTTGGAGTAAGCGCGGGAATGCCACTAACATTTGGGCCGGCAGGGGTCTCCCCTCGAATAAGTGGCATAGCAACCTTTTTGCGCCATTTTTGCACCAATAAGTGGTGACACCCGTAGATTACACTCCAATAAGTGGTGGCAGCAATTAAAGGTCCTATCAGTAAACCTGATAGTAAAAGAATTCCGCGTTTTCGAAGAGACAAGTAATTTAGCCTACAAGAGTAGCCTATTGTGGTTACATATATAGAAAAAGAAATCACAAAGAAAATTTTTTATCTGGGCTGTGCCTAGTTGGATAGATAGGTAATAAAATTTACGAATCAATATATCGCGCAACTAATTAGTGTGCAAAAATAAAGCTAATTAAGACGCAGCAATTTTTCACGAGAGACCGGAAGTTGCATTGATAAAAGGATTTTCATTTGGACGGAAGACGTTAAATAAACCTTGAAATAATGGCGGACAAACGGAGAATTCAGACAAGATCTACCGCGGTAAAACAAAAATCGGATTCAGACACACAATTGTATGCGACCCCCGCTGAAAATACCCTAAGAAAAACACCATCAGATAGAACCATATATCACTCAAAAGGTGAAATACACATTTCTGGGACGTGTGAAGAGAAAATCTTCAAAACAAAACCAGTAACAGACCGATCTCCTGTACGAACCAGGAAAGAAGAAAAAAATCTAAGGGAAATTCAGAAAGAATTATTCTCAGATAGACAAACCCGAACAAAAGAAACAGTGGCGATAATACATGAGGAAAAATCATTACATGAAAGTACGGGCAAAACAAAACAAACTCACCCTTCAGAGGAGGTACAAAAAGTAGGGGAGTTGCGGGAAAGAGAAAATATTATACAAATAGCAGCCTAAGAAAACGAATTAAGAGAATGTAAAGACAGTGAGAATCATAGTAGGCCAAGTAGCAGGAGTAGTAGAAGCTCAATTTCCAGCAGGAGGTCGCGAAAAAGTACCCGAATAGATATGACAGAACAACTATTATATTTTATGGAGAATGACCGATTAGCATGAGAACGAAAAGAGGAGAAAGATAGACAAGAAAGAGAGAAAGAGAGGATAGCTAGAGAGCAGAGAGAAGAGAACATTAGAATAAATAGAGAACGAAAAGAAGAGGCAGATAGGGAGGATAGAAGACAACCAATGCAAATGATTGCAGGGAGAAATTCCCAAGAACCTCAGAGATCGTCTACAATAGAGGTAATGCAGACAGTAAACCTTCAACCAATGAAAGAAAATGAAGATGTACATTTATACATATACAATTTTGAAAAAACGGCGGAATTAAGCGGATTGCCGAGAGAAAATTGGGTGACAAGAATACAGCCCCTCCTTAACTACAAAGCACAAATTGCATATAAAGCATTACCAATGGAGTACTCAAAAGATTTTGAAAGACTAAAACAAGCCATTTTTTAAAAGTTTCAACTCTCCCCCGAGCACTTTTAAAGAAGGTTTAGAAGCGAAAGTAAACGAGACAACGAAACTTATAAAGAACATGGGTATAAATTGAAAGAAATGTGTTTAAAATGGCTAGAGTTAGAAAACTATAGAATGTTAAAGGACCCGGAAGTAATAAAAGATAAGATAGATAACGGGAAGAGTGAATAAAACAGCGATGGAACAATTCTTAGAAAATACCCATCCAAATATGAGAATGTACTTAAAAGAGAAAAACCCACAAACAATTGAAGAAATGTCCGAATTAGCAGACAGGCACACTGAAATTAGGAGGGAGGCATTCCCACCAAGGACAAGGTTAGGAGGTAGTGGTAGGAAAGAATACCCTTACTCAGAGAATAAAAATAATGCTAGCCAGATATGGCAAAGACAAACGGAAGCAACGTGCTACCATTGTAACTCCGGCAGCCACTATAGCACCAATTGCCCAAATAAAGATGGTAGAAAATACGGCCAAAAAACAGGAACAGTATGACGTTACCTGTTATAACTGTAATAATTGAGGACATTATTCCTCAGATTGCCACAGCAGCCGCGAAAAAAATTACGACAATAATTACAGAACAAGATGGGGCAAACGGAAGACAGACAATCCGAGAAACGATCGATCCCGAGAGAATGGGAAAAAATCTCAAACGTACAAGAGAACCGCATGGGTTAAAAGCCCAGAGAATATGAAAACTTTGCGCATTTGCAGAATCACGCAAAGTATGTGGCGAACTAAATGGTAAATCGGTAGAAATAGCTATCGATTCCTGCAGCGACCAAACCTATGTACGGGAAGACTTGGTAAAGAAAACCGAAGTAAATTACAAAAATAAAGTGGCATCGCTATGCTACTATGGAGCAGAACATAAATGTCCGACAGCTCAGGTCATAATAGAAATAGCCAATACTACTACTACTACTACTAACAACTCAATCGCAGCACCAAGCCGCCTGAAGCCAACACAGCTACGCACGCTCCTCCTCCACCCCAATCTATTCAAAGCCTCCCTTTTTACACCCGCCCACGAAGTTCCCATTTCCTTTAAATCTTCTTTATGACGTCCTCCCAACCCAGACGGGGACGACCTGCTTCCGTTTAGCCCTAGATGGTTGGCCGAAAAGAACAATCTTCGGCAATCTGTCATCCTTCATCCGAACAACATGCCCTAACCACCTCAACCTTTCTTTCATTATAGACCTAGAAAGTGGTATTGAAACCACATTTTTCGTATAGCCTATTGTTTGAAATACGGTCAGTCAGCCGGTACCCAGAACAATCCTTAAGCAATTTCTCTGGAAAACATCTAGCAAATCTTCATCCGCTTTTCGGAGCGTCCATGCTTCAGAGCCATATTTGACCACTGTCATCACTGTAGCTTCTAAGATTCTAATCTTGGTTTGCAGACTTATCTTCCTATTCTTCCAGACTTTTTTTAACTGTGAAAAAACACCCTGAGCCTTGGCTATTCTATTTTTAACATCTTCACTGCTCCCACCATCTTTACTAATAATACTACCAAGGTAAGTGAAACTGCCCACCTGATCAATCTTTTCATTACCCAACGTCACCTTTTCATCTTCACTTATTCCTAGCCTTAGTGACTTGGTCTTCCTAACATTAATTTTCAAACCAATACTAGCACCCTGAACTCGCAAAACCTCTAAAACTTCATTCATTTTGCTCACACTTTCATCTAGGATGCTTAAATCATCAGCATAATCCAAGTCCAGGAGACTTTTTCCTCCCCATTTGATTCCGTGGTCTCCCATTGCCTTTCCTGTGCTCCTTAAACAAAGTCCATCAAAATAATCCATATAAAGGGGGATAGAACACAACCCTGCTTAACTCCTGATTTAATACAAAACCAGCTGCTAACCTCATTTCCTACCTTAACCGCAGCAGTGTTATTCTCGTACATAGCACTAATCACTTTAATGTATTTGTCTGGTATACCATACAAGGATAAAACCTTTACTAAAGCTCCTCTATCAACAGAATCGAACGCTTGCTCATAATCTATAAAACTAAGGACCAAAGGTGTTTGAAAACTTAGGCACTTCTCAATTATTAACCTAAGAGTGAAAATTTGGTCAACACATCCTCTACCTTTTCTAAAACCGCACTGCTCTTCTCTTAAAACTTTGTCTATGGCATCTCTCAGTCTAAAAAGTATCATATTACTAAGCAATTTGCTACCTACAGAGACCAGACTAATGCCTCGATAATTACCACACTCACTTTTATCACCTTTCTTATAAAGTGGCTTAATTAAGGTTTTCCTAAAATCATTAGGTACTTCCCCTTTTTCAAAAATCATATTCATAATCTCCAATAACTTATTTCTAACCTCAGAGCCACCATATTTAAGAAACTCATTTACTACTCTATCAGCACCTGGAGCCTTATTATTCTTTAATCCTTTTAGTACTGTTTCTAATTCCTCCTCACAAAACAAATCTTCCTTCACATCCAAGGTATCACAAACTTTTTCATTTTCCTCTATATTTTTTCCTGCAACTCTATCTCGGTTAAGCAAATTCTCAAAATGTTCGGCCCATCTCGCTTTAGCTTTTGTCTTATCGCTAATTGCCACCCCATTCCTATCTTTAACTGGGAAAAGTCCGGATTGACTACTACCTCTCAATTTGTTAACGTGCCAGTACAATATTTTACTATTATGCCGTCTAGCTGCATCTTCTAAATCCTCGGGCAATTTTATCCATGGCCCTCCACTTCACACCTCCTTAGTTCATATTTCAATGCTTTCTCCACTTTCTTTACATTTTCTTTTTGTTTTCATATGAATCTATCACTCAGATAATTCTTGTACAAGTCCTTTCTCCTTTCTATTAAACTTAAAGCTTTTTCACTAATATTCTTAGCTGCAGTTCTAGCTTTCTTCCCTAATACACCTTCAGCAACTTCACAAATTATTTTTCTAAAATTATTCCAACCATCTTCCCACATTATCAAATTTTAAGCTCTCAAGTTTAGTATTCAACTGTTCCTGGAAAGTTTCTCTCAAATCTCATCCTGGAGTCTACTAACATCATGGGAGATTTTGGCAATATCGAAAACTTTCTTGCCCTAAAAGCAAACTCAATGATTAAAAAAGTAAATGCGGTGACACGAAACCAAGAAAAAAATAAAAGGGAGGCTGTGCCGCCCACTAATGAAAATGATGGTCAAAATATAGAAACCCATTTCAGTTTAACGACGAGATGTTCATAAAAAATGCAAAACTGAGAAAACCTAAAAGCCAAAAAAGGGCGGATAAAAAGGAATATAACCAGAAACAAGAGAAATTATTGACCGTAGAAAGAGAACCAGAAAAAACCAAAGAGGAACTAACCGAAAACACTCGGGATAACTTCCGAAAAATTCACAGAATTACAAACCAAATGGTAGAGATTGCAGAAAAATAAAACTAGCACTAACAAATCAAAAGAATCCACGATCTAAACAGTTTTCCAGTAATGAAAATCTACTTTACAAAATACTTGAGACTGGGAAAAAACCTAGAAAATTACAACTTTTGGTACCACATGAACTAAGAAAAGCGGTAATAAAGTTGGCTCACTCAAGCCCAACGGGGAGACACATGGGATCCCAAAGAACAAGAGATAGTCTTGCAGCGTTTTTGGTGGAAAGGATTAAGAAGGGATATTATCAACATTTGTAAAAGATGCAAAGATTGTCAATTAGTCGCATACAAAAAACCAAATGAAAAAGTTCCAATGAAAAAAATGCCCATTTTCGGCTAACCATTTGAGAGAATTTCAATGGACATTGTAGGTCCACTTCCAAAATCTAGCGCGAGAAACAGATTCATTCTAATTATTAATGATCTGGCTACGAGACACCCAGAAGCTATCCCAATGCGAACAGTAAAATCACCAAAAATCGCAGAAGAATTAGCGAAATATGTCTCACGTCACGGAACCCCGAAGGAAATTTGAACAGATAATGGAACCAATTTTATATCGACATACATCCGAAAATTATACGAAATTCTCGGTATTAAACAAGTATTAACTACTCCATTCCATCCTCAGACAAATGGAGTGACAGAAAGATTTAACGGAACCCTAATTAGTATGTTGAGACGTTTTGTAAGAGATGATGTAAACAAATGGGACAAAATGCTTCCTTATATCCTTTTTGCATACAGAGAAATTCCACACCAAGCTACAGGGTTCTCGCCATTTGAACTACATATGACAAACCCGAAGGGGGTGTTAGACATTTTAAAGGAATCATGGGAGAATGAGGAGAAAATGAAGAAACAGTGATAACCCACAGGCTATCACTACGAGAAAAACTGCATAAATACCATGAAATTGCCAAGCAAGCACAGGGGGAATATGCAGAAGAAAACGAAAATATGGTACGATAAATCAGCCCGAATGCGCGAATTCACAGAAGGGGATGAAGTCCTCATATGGTTACCGGACGGAAATAATTAATTGGAAGTAAGATGGAAAGGACCATTTAAGGTGAAAAAGAAAATGAATGATGTAAATTATATGATAGAATTAGATGGAGCAAGGAAAAAGGAAGAAGTTTACCATGTGAATTGACTGAGGAAATTTAACAAGGAAAATGAAAAGGAAAACCACTAGGATTCGCAGAAGCGCTGTCTCATGATTTCGACCTCCGAAAAGGACGAAGAAAGTGCCTCTTTAGGTACAATAGACCTGGCGGAAACACATATAAATGCCATTGAAAGAGTTTCGGCAGAAACACAACTGAGACAAGCTCAGAAATCCCAATTAAATCAGTTATTCACGGAATTTGCAGACGTATTAACAGACCAAATCGGAAAAACAGAAAATGCAGTACATAAAATTACTATTAAAGGACAAGAAACCAATAAAACAATACTCGTACCGAATACCAGAAGCTAAAAGGAAAGAGATGAAAAAAGAAATAGACCGAATGCTCGATTTAGGGGTTATAGAACCATCAAATTAAGAATATACAGCACCAGTCGTATTAGTCCCGAAGAAGGATGGCTCCATTAGATTTTGCGTAGACTATAGAAAACTAAACAATATTTCCGAATCAGACGAGTATCCGATACCAAGAATGGACGAAATTCTAGAGTCAGTAGGTTCAGCAAAATTCATATCAATTTTGGACTTGAGAAGGGGATATTGGCAAGTAAAAATGCACCCAGATGATTCAGCCAAAACTGCCTTTATTACTCCTTTTGGGTTGTACCAATTAGGTACATGCCATTTGGACTAAAAGGGGCACCAGCAACATTCCAAAGGCTAGTAGATTATATTTTAAATTCCTTACCATATACAAGAGCCTACTTGGATGACATTATAGTATTTTCGAACTTGTTCAATGAACATCTAATCTATATGGAACAAGTATTAACCAGGCTGAGGAGAGCAGGACTAACTTCGAATGTAGAAAAATGTAAATTAGTAGAGTCACAGACAGAATACCTGGGACACAAAATAGGAAACGGTATAATAGCCCCATTAAGGGAAAAAACAGAAAAAATTAGAAACGCAGAAGTTCCGACCACAAAGAAAAAAGTTCGGTCATTTTTGGGATTGGCAGGATATTACCAAAAATTCATACCAAATTTTGCAACGATTGCTACACCTTTGACGGAGTTAACAAGGAAGGGGGCCGTAGACCACGTTAAATGGTCAGAAATGGAACAAGATGCCTTTGATACACTGAAAAATGCTCTTTGTAGTGAAAGGATACTGAGAAATCCAGATTTTGCCTTACCATTTGTGCTACAAACTGACAGTTCAGATTACGGATTAGGGGCAGTTTTATCTCAAAATTTGAAGATGGGGAACATCCAATCACATTTATATCCAGAAAATTGTCAAAAGCAGAGTTAAATTATAGCACGATAGAAAAAGAATGTCTTGCGATAATATACGCAGTCAAAAAACTTGACTATTATGTATATGGACGAAAGTTTACAATAGTGACAGATCATAACCCATTGAGATGGCTAAATATAATGAAGCCAGATAACCGACGATTGGCACGATGGGCCCTGTGCTTACAGAAATATGATTTCGAAATAAAATCAAGACCGGGGACAGATAACGGGAACGCGGACGGCCTGTCCCGATTGTGATAAAAACATATGTAAATAGAAAAAAAGGAAAATGTTGGATGGGCTGTGCCTTGATAACATAAATAATAGGGGGGAAAGAGGTCAAAGACCCATAGGGAATAAACAAGATGGTTAAAAATAGAATGAATGACCTACAAAGGGTTGGGGAAAGTTGGGAGATATTGAATGTCAAGTCGGATTGGAAAAACTTGGAAAGGAATCTGAGATTGGTATTATCAACTCAAAGATATGTCGATCCTTTATGAGGGGGACGAATCCCGGGGGGAAGATGCCCTGCGGGAAGTCGCGAAAGATAGCCCTTCTCCTTAATGCACAACTGGCGGACAAGTTGTGATCCCTTTGCCGAGATTTCGCCTCTCTGATCTGGAGTCCTTGGGGGATACTCTCTCCTAGTCACTTCATACTTCACCCAAACCTTTGTCTAATAACCCTATTCATAGCTGTTATTCTTCATGGGAACTGACAACTACTTCCGGAAAACCATATTCAGTATCTAAGTTTCATCTTCAATTAGCATCAACGCATATTCTTCATTTGATTATCCCAGGGGAGGGAACCCAGAAAAAAGGTGATTCATGGTTCGCTCAAAATCTTACTTCATTCCCAGTACCCTTATCGTTTTCACAGGCCTTTGCATTTTCGTCCTTAGATTATTTGAAATTATGCCAAGGGGCAATTTACTTTTTTATTGAGATGTGGGGTGGTCTCCACAGATGGAAATTAAGAGGCTAGTGCAGCCAAAATTTTTCATGAGGGCTGGCATCATCAAAAGTACCAGGAACTGACTCTTTGCTCCTCTCAAATGTAAATTCGTGAGAGCGAAATTTTTTTTGTTTTTGATTGTGCTGCGCACAATGAATTTCTACAAATTTGGGAGACTTCAACTTTCAAAACCTAATGCAGGTGCTATGCGATCTAGACCAAGGTGGTTCTACGGTAGAGACGTCGGGATGACGACGAATCCTGAGCCAAGCGGTGGAAGTACAGACATGGGTGGAAGAAAGAAAAGAAGATACAAGTTAGATGATTTTGAGTTTAATGTTATTTATTTTATGTCTGAGTTTCCAGCCAATCCACCAGAGTAGCGGCCATTTATCTTAGGAGGGAGGTGTTGGAACCCTTGGTCCCAGTTTGTTCAGATAAATGTCCTTCCCAGATTCTTTTCTTTTGACCCCTTAATTATTTTCCTTCCCCTAGCAATAATTATTAATTTTCCTTTAATTTTGGTGGCGCCATTTTCTGTCCTCCTAATTGCGTAGTTCGTTACATAGACCACGAAGTATTAAAGTGCGCAGTTGGGGATGTTTGACCAGTAATTTAGTAAGCCCTCGGATTGGCTGGAAAAATTCACTACCACCGCATCACCCCGTCGCAGACCACGCGGCTGACTGTGCGGGCTGGGGAAAATAGTTCCTTTTTGTCTTTTTGTTTTAGTTCCTTTTTGTAGCGTGACTGATTACAGTAAGATTTTTTATACTATATAATCTTTGACTTTTTAGCCTAGGTCGAGTCCAAGGAGATAGTTAGAAATATTACCGGTAACCCTTGGCCTTAAAGTGGCCCCTGGGACCATTCGATCACGCTATAGTACCCTAAGGCAGGGTATATTATAAATCGGGCACAGACGCGTACCCGATAGACACGGAACCGTTGGAGTAAGCGCGGGAATCCCACTAACATTTGGGCCGGCAAGGGGTTCTCCCCCTCGAGTAAGTGGCATAGCAACCTTTTGCGCCATTTTTGCAACAATAAGTGATGACCCCCGTAAATTATATTCCAATAATAAGTTTTTGTTGAAATCTTCGTCGTAAAAACTTGAAAAAGGGCTCATTCAATTGGAAATTCAAAGGTCTAGTGACCTTTTTAATAGTCGAAAGTGATTTGAGGGCAACTAGCCCCCCCTCTCTCGCCCACCTTTTCCTCAAACACATCCAATCAAAATTTTTAGATAGCCATTTTGGTCAGTGTTGTGAATTTCCAGATAGAAATTATGTTTTTGAGGAAGACACTCCCCCACAGCCCTCAGGGCAAGGGTTGTAAGTTATGCCCTGGGGACATATAAGGTTTTTACTGAACGCGTCGTCGTAGAAACTTCATAAAGGGCTCATTCGATTGGAAATTGAAATGGCTAGTGCCCTTTTTAATGGTCGAAAGTGATTGGAAGGTAACTAACACCCCTTCCACACCCACCATTTCCCCAAACATATCCAATCAAAATTTATTTATCAGTCTTGGTTAAACTTCGCTGAGGTAATTTGAGCAATAAGAAACTTTTTATAAAAGTACTACAAAATTTTAGTGTGAAAAGTGGGGTCCTGAGGAGATGGCAACCCCCTTCCAAAAAGTAATAATTTCTTTTTGCTTTAAGTTTTAATCTTACTCCTTAGTTTCACTTGAAATGACTTGTTTTTTTTATTTAATAACCCATAAGGACGGGTAAATGTCCACATTTAATGACTTGATATAACAGCAGTCAAATATAGAATCCATCATAAGTTTTTTTTGGGGCTCTTATCAACTGCTATGGCCAATCTTACAAAACCTATCTTACACTCGGTATTCACCAACTCGGCCTTCCTAGTATATAAAGATTTCGTTGGAATGATTCTTGACTAGCCAATGACCGGCTCATAGGATTTAATAAGGGCTAGAGAAATTTTTATTAACATCCTTCCCCTTATCACAAAACTTAAATCCCCTTAATCTCCTCAAAAAAACTTCTTAAAAGATTCATCTTAATCCCCCAGCAACGAGACAAAAAGGATATTCTCTTATTTAATCATCACAAACAATGTGACTCAAATTGCTTCAATTACTTGTTGTGAAAACTCACGCAATTGGCTAGGTGTTACGGATATTACCAATTAAATACAATACGAAAATTAATTAATTAAACAAAGCATGTGTTATGAAACAGGACAGCCACAATCACCAGCGTTTTAAGCATAAAAAACTTACGAGTAATTTTTCGGTATAAAACTCAGAAGAGCGCCTTCTTCGCCGCTATCTGAAAAGCGAAGCTGTCCAAGGCTGTGGATGAAAAAATTGACAGGAGTAAACCACGACTTGAGGCATCTTGGATCATCTTCGCGAAAATGGAGCTAGCTTCTCCGTCAGATACGTCAGGCATCAATACTCCATTTAAGTAATTAACTGCTTCTATTGTGACCCCTCTTATGCCTGATGACGCCATCTGGGAAATGGATTTTAAAAATACAAAACAAAATGTTAAATTCTTAGTAAATTTAATGCATCCTACTTGTTTAGTATGAACAAAAACACAACCTTCAAAATAACTTTTATAAATGCTATCTAAATTATTCAGCTGATAAATAACCTAAACCCAACTGCACTTTAGAAACTTTCAAGATACACGGGCGACCGTGTCTCTTGTCAGAATTAATCCGCCGAAATTTATCGGCCAAAATTTCGGGAGAAAATTGGCAAGTGTGGGATTGTAACGAAAAGCAGAGTATTCAAACGAATTAACCGACGAGGTTGTAAACAATAATATTTTGGAAACTTTTAAGGAAGAAAGTTAGTTTCAAGGAAAGTTAGTACATTTTACATATGTATCAGGATCTGCCTTTCTACCGATTTGTGAATCTAATTTGAAGACAGCTATGTTTTAGTCCATGCGAACAGAGTATTGCATTCTTGTGGTTGTGAGTGAAAAGCGTAATTACACTGCTGCGTATTTACGTTTTTGATCGATCTGTTAAATTTCGTCCGTTATTTAGCTGCAAGTTGATACGTCATAACAGTTTAACGACTGTATCAAGACATATCTACTGAACCGTCACAAACACATTCGTAATTTTCAATTGAAATGCTTTTTTAATCAGACCTTGGAAATAACTGAAAAACTGATCATATTTATCAGAAGTTGTCCATTAATATATGCAAAGGACATAGAGCCATTCAAAGAAACAATTAATGTTCAAGGCATGGAGCGACATTTCCAGAGAAATAAACAAGGAAGTAGGAATTATATAATCAATCAGGCATAGATGGCCTAGCTAATATAGGTTACCCTTTTTGAAAATTATTTTTGTGGCTCCTAGAGCTTGGTTTAGCCTATTCCTATAATGTTTAAATACCTCATACTAATTGCCACACTTCAGTGGCTGCAAGAACATTTTTGCGATTTTTCTCCATCCAATATCCGAGAGTTGTTTTACGTTAAAGAAAAAACGGCACCATTTTGAACCAAGGGTAAGCTAATTACTTTTGGAGTTAATAATCATGATAATGACAACCGTCGAGACGATCAAAGGGATTGATTCCAGAATACTGTAAAGGTCTACACTCTTCTATAGATGAAACACTACTTGAAGGTGGTTTTCATCCAAAAAGCTCAACAAACCACATGGCTAATAACCTCAGCCCTATCTCCTTTCTGCCTAAGAGCACTAACATAATTAGAAAGAAAAGGAGAAATGGGGACATTATACGATAGATTTGAAGAATTTGAGCACCATTGTGCTAAAACTTCAGATACCCACAACGACTATCTGAAAATTTCGATTCTGTTTCATCCCAATCTCCTGTGAGCAGGCACATCCTCATGTATATTGTATGTCCCTAAAAGCATAAACACCCCAAAAAACAAGACTCCCGAATTTCACCCTTCCATTACAGAAAGAAAAGGTGCAAGAGTTACCACGCTCTATTCATAATGTTCAAATTTTTTTATAAAAAAAAGTATTCAGTATTCATCGGTCATTCAGAGCGATAACATCTATTAGTTTAAAATAGTTAATACACAATTCAGTGCGCAAGGACGGGAGAAGTTAGCCACGCCCCCCAGTATAGCAGCGTCTCCGGATAAAGATTCATTTCTTTGACAACTGAAGAAGAGAGCACTACAAAGCTGTGTCCCAGGCTAAAGCGGGACGCAACGAATAAACTCTACTGCCGGAGAATATTGCTGGCAGAGAATAAGGTAGGCAATCTTAATTATCTTGAATACGCAAGCAGAAATGGAGGGGAATCAGATTCAGCCACCTCAACTTCCGGATGCGTCAGATCCCGACGCTATTTCTCAGTTTATGCGTGAAATAAATTTCAAACTGGATTTGATCCCACAGCTCTCAAACAGCTTATCCGGTATAGAGGCAAAAATGAATAGTTTTAGTAAACAGCTAGATACAACAAAATCAGAAATTTCAAACGATCTAGCGGAAATGAGGAACAAACTCAGGGAGTCTACACTGAAAATTGACTCATTGGAGGCAGAAATAAAGCGTTATAACCTCGTGTTTTACAATTTCCCTGTGACTGGTCCATCCCAGTCGAGTTTGAAGGATGAGCTTTGCGAGTTTCTTAGCTGGTGCCTCCCGAACCTACAGCTTTCTCGGAGGGACATAAAGGATGCTTTCCGCCTGAGATCAGGCCCTGTAATAGTTAAGTGGCACGACTTGGAAATACGAAATGCGGTTCTCAGGAAAAGTTTTGTATTGAAACAGAACGGCGTAGGGGTTGCTCCGGACTACACTACGTATCAACGCGAGGCTAGAAAAAATTTAAAGCCAGTGCTGTCCCAAGCCCTAGTAAAACGTCAAAATGCGCGGCTCAAAGGCGATAGGCTTATCATTGAAGGTAAAACGTACACATACGACCAGTGAATGTCAAAAAATAAAAGAAATGACGGTAAGCCACCCAATTAGGGCCCCTAATCCAGCACAGAGTAACTCAGAGATCAGAGGTATAAATCCAGCTAATGTGAATCAAAATAACCAGAGCTCAGTCCAGAATTGCCCTTCAGATCAGTCGGACTGTTCTGGTAATGAAAGTGACACGAACACGATAGTTGAAAGAAACAGCAACTTGCCGAAAACAATAGGAACAGGAAAGGTCGTAAAAGTAGCGAGATTAGCCCCGTTGATAATACTTACAGTCGCACCGCTAGAAATATACGGCAAAGAAATGAGGAGCCATTGACAAGCCGGGTTACTGAAGGGAATCGGCCACCAATTTACAGACAAAACACACGCCCGTTCAGGCAGCTACAAAAAAATCAGCCTTGGCAGTACAGGGGTATTAATAGGCCTAGGGGCGACGATTATTACCGGTTAGCTTTCCCCCCGAGTGATTACGGAGCCCAATAGCATCGACAAGGCCATACACAAACCCTGAAGTTTGTATCTTGGAATGTACAGGGTATAAAAAATAAGTTAAGTTCTGTGGAAAGTGATTTGTCAAATTTTGACTTTGTAGCATTAATAGAAACCTGGCATTGCCCTAGTGAAACTCCAAAAGTAAGAGGTTTTAATGTGGAAAGTGTATCGCGAGAGTTAGCTTCTAACAATCGTTATTTTGGAGGCATTGTAGTGTTGATAAAAGATGAGTCTTTCAAAAGTTATACAAAGCTGAAAAGTAAATCAGAAAATGTTATTTGGATTAGATTAGAATGTTGGGATGGACTGTGTATTGTAATAGGATCGATTTATATTCCGCCTCAAAATAGCTCGTACCGAAATGAAGATACGTGGAATTTGTTGGTAAAAGAATTAGATGAAAAAAGAGCTAATTTTGAAAATGATAGATTGATATTAATGGGTGATTTTAATGCTTATACTAGTGATGAAGTTGAATTAAAAGATGTGTTAATTCCAGGTATTCCGTCAGCAGTCCCAGCCGTCTACAGAATTCCCAGAGCTAGCAGGGATGAAAAAAGAAGAATAAATCAATGGGGTAGAAGGTTGCTGACACTATGCGCAGAATCGGGCTTGATGATTGGAAATGAAAGATTTGGAAAGGATAAAAATCGGGGTGAGTTTACCTGCGTATCTGGGGCTAAAGCAAGTTTAATTGATTATGTTTTGGTGGATATTCGCTGGGATCCGAATTACCTTAATGTGGATGTGCTTAAGCTAGTAGGATCAGACCATCTACCGGTATTTTTAGAAATTAGATCAAGGAGTGCTCCCCAAATGAGGGATATTTCAAGTGAAAGTCGTATTTATAATAAAAATGTTAGACGTCAGATACCTAGGGAATGGTCTACAGAGGAAAATGTTAAATTAAGTGAAGCGTTTTCAGAGGATGATGTAGCTATAAGGCTAAGTGATTTAGAGAAGATAAATAACCATGATAGATTGATAGAAGAGTTCACGGAGATTTTACATGAAATAGCAGGCCCAGTTCTAGGAAATAAAGGAGGTTGTAAGGATATAGAATTTTTTGATGAGGAATGTAGAATAAAAAAATTAGAATTGATTAAAGAAATGGAGATTTTGAGGGAAGAGGAAATAGAGGAAAATAGGCTTCGACTAGTAACAAGGTTCAAAAATGTTCGCCGGGAGTATAAACGCCTTTTAAAACAGAAGAAGAGACTGGCTATTCAAAAAGGTAAGGAGGAGCTGATCCAGTTTTATGAAAGAGTGATACGCGGTCTTTCTGGAGAAAGATAAAAAAAAGGGGCCTCCATAGCTCAGCCAAAAGTACCTGACCCGAAAACATGGCCTACATACTACAAGGACGCGGTTCAGGAAGACTATTCGTTTGACTGCTGGTTCAGCGACGAATTATCGAATACAGAGAATGAGACCAGTTTCCCACTGAAAGAACACGATTATGATCTGATAAAACCCGCATCGGAAGAAGAAATCGAAGAATGCATAAGCGCCATGGAAGGTGGATCAGCACCTGGTAGCGATGGAATCCCAACAAAGATCTTGAAACAATTCCAACTTTTATTTATGCCCATCTTCTTGGCTATCTTCAACTCAGTTCTGGCTTCCGGAGAATGGCCATCGCCGTGGAAAACATCCTTGATTTTGCCGCTATTCAAAAAGGGAGACCCAGCGGATCACAGTAATTATCGACCGATATCTTTAGTACCTAGTCTTAGCAAAATATTAGAAAGAATACTAGATGCTAGATTAGCTCATTGGTTAGAAAAATATAGGATTTTGAAGGAGGAGCAGGCAGGATTTCGGGATGGATATAATGCTATTGATAGGGTCTTAGTCCTACAGGCGCTTGTAGAGAAATATGCAAAAGGGAAGAATAGGTTGTACGTTGCATTTTTAGATCTAGAAAAGGCCTTCGACAGTATTGATAGGATTTTCCTGTGCTTAGAACTGTTAAAGGTAGGCTTACCAAGACTTTTCGTTAGGATACTAGCTGATATGTATAGAAACACATTTGGTATAGTTAAAGTTTTAGGGAAGGGATTATCGTCACCGTTTGAAATTAGAAAAGGAGTAAAACAGGGTAGTAGTATTTCGCCTAGGTTGTTCACGTTGTATATAAATGATATTGTTGACCATTTTAAAAAGGTATGGGCCCCTACAGTGTCACTAGGGAACCTGACGTTATCTCTGTTGCTTTTTGCTGATGATGCGGTGTTGATAGGCAAGTCACCAGAGGAGCTCCAAATCTTATTGAGTATATTAGAAGAATATTTAGATAGAAAGAAACTAGTGTTGAATATTAAAAAGACTGAGATTGTGGTTTTTAGAGGAATTCGTGTGAATAATGATGATCAAAAAGTAGAATTTTATTATAAAGGTGAAAAAGTAAAAGAGAGCGAAAATTTTAAATATTTGGGAGTAACACTTTCAGCAAAAGGAGGATGGAAAGAGCATGTAAAACAGATGATTAAGAGAGGGAAAGCAGTTTCAGCTGCCATTTTACGTAATTCAAGGCTTTCAAGTATAAAAGATCTAAAAATGCATAAATATGTTTTTAATTCTAAAGTTTTGCCTACTATCCATTACGGAGCTGAACTTTGGGGGCATGACCCGGCACCACAATTGGAATCAATTCAGCTGCAACACTTTAAGAGATTAATTGGTCTTCACGTAACGACCCACAATCAGGCAATAAAAGGTGACCTAGGTATATTTTCGCTGAGAATGAGTAGATTAGCACAGATGATCCGGTACTGGCTAAAGGTTCTAAGTCTGTCAGAAGATAGGTTAGCAAAAGCAGCTTATGTGGAGATGCTACGGTCGAAACGTAAAAGATCGTGGCCGTATCAAATAAAAAATGTTTTAGATGGATTAGGATTATCATATATTTGGAATGAGGGGCTAGGACCCTCAGATCAGGGTGAGTCGTTTTTGGCTATGATTGTAGAAAGAATAAAAGACCAGGAAGTCCAAATGTGGACCCAGGCAGTTAAAACATCTGAAACATTGAAGTTTTATTCCCATGTAAAAGAGATATTTGGATTCGAATATTATTTTAAACTAGGATTACCGGGGAGACATTGAGGACTTGGTTTCGGATCCGAGCGAATTGCCTGCCACTAAAAAATAGAAAAAGAGTATTTGAAAGAAATAGGGTGGCCCCAGATGCAAATGCGGATTACTCTTGCCCCAGATGTAACCTAGGTATTGAGGATGTGGCCCATATTCTCACCGAGTGCCAGCAACTTTCTCTATTAAGGGAAAAGTATTTTGAGGGTGGTAACTTGGAGTTCCCGGGGATCCTGAAAACGACTGTAAAAAGGTCAATCAGGCAGTTATGTAAATATGTAAATGAAGCGTTGACATCAATGAGTGAAACTTGATATTTATGTTATTTTTCTTGTGGAGTGTAATTAAGAATACTGTTCTGTATGGCCTGTTTTTTGGCTTATAATAAAATTATTATTATTATTATTATTATTAAAAGCCAATATTTTCTAAATAAGTAATTTTTTCTCCGCTTTTGGGCTCATTCCTCCTGGCTCTTTAATTATCTTATTTTTATTTGTTGTATAAAGTAGTCTCAGTTAAGGTTTTGGTTGATGTTCACCCACCTACTCAGCATTTTAGTATCCTGAAGAATATGTATTTATACTTAAATAGTTGAAAAAGGAATCAGCGTCGAAAAGTGCATAACCAGAAGTCTAAAACTCCGAGCATTACTGAACTTCATCTCAAGTCAAAAGCTATTTTTATATCCATTGATAGCCTTTCATCAGTAGGTTGCTAAGAGTTTTATTTTCAAAACCAGTTTATAATCTAATCTTTATCAGAAACCTTGCACTATGACAAATTCATCCTAGTTGAAAAAAAATGCTTAAAAGTAATTTAATTTCTTATATTAGGACTTAATTATACTGTTGTAAAGTAATATTACCTGCCACATTTAAGAGAAAAATTTGTGGTTGGTGCTCTAAATCTTAGGCAACGATTTCTAAAACGATCCAAGACGTTATAAAAATTTTCATATTTCTATAGAAAAAACAGCAACAATCTACAAGGCAGTTCGCAGAAAGTACGTCCCTTGGTAAATTAAATAAAAAAAACAAAACAAGTTTTTTTAACTGAAGGTAAGGAGCGACGTTAAAACTTAAAACGAACAGAAATTATTCCGTATATGAAAGGGGCTATCCCCTCCTCAACGTCTCGCTCTTTACACTAACGTTTTTTATTGTTTAAAAAAAAAGTTGTGATAAAGAGAAAAACTTTAGCGTAAAGAGCGAAGTGTTGAGGAGGGGACAGCCCCTTTCATATACGGAGTAATTTCTGTTCGTTTTAAATTTTAACGCCGCTCCTTACTTTCAGTTAAAAAAAATCTTTTTTTTTTATTTAATTTTTGAACGTTTTTGAATTATTGCAGGTTTTGATTCTGGCTCACCGTACATGAATAATTAAATCAAAATTTGCATATTCATTTTACTTGTATTTGGTTAATGGCTTTCTCGAAAGTTGTTTGATTTTATTTACGAACGTTTCTATTAGTAATAAATATACATAACTTACAAATTAACTTACGTAACAAGCCTCTATATTCATATATTTTTAATACATATATTAGGGGGTTTGCCCCCTAGTCAAAACCTCACTACTTTACGCTACAGTTCGAATTTTGTTCCAATTCTTTAAAAATGACCCCTTAATCACAAAGGCCGTCAATTAGAATAAATAGCTCTTATGAAATGCTAAAAAATCTTTGGCTCAAAGAGCGAGGTATCAACTAGGGGACGAACCCAATAATATACGTAATAATTTCTGTTCGTTTTAAGTTTTGATGTTGCTCCTTACTTTCAGTTGAAAACTTTTTTTTATTTAATTTCTGATCGTTTTTTAAAATAATGCTGGAAAATCCCGCACCCCCCTCATAGAAATGTCCCTTTCCGCCATGAAAACTTCCTCCATGGAAAGATCCTCCCACAAAACCCCCAACCCCCCACTACCAGAAAAAAATCCCCCCTGAAAACGTCTGTATAATTCCCAGTAACCAATACTATATGTAAACATTGGGTAAAGTTCATAACTTTCAGCCCTCCCCCGGGAACTTTGGGGGATTAAGTCATCCTAAAGGACATAGTTTTTATATTTTTGACCATGCTGAACAAAATGGCAATCTAAAAATTTTGATCGGGAGACTTTGGGAAAAAATGAGCGTGGGAGGGGGCCTAGTTGCCCTCCATTTTTTTGGTCACTTAAATGGGCACTAGAACTTTTAATTTCCGTTTGAATGAGCCCTCTCACGATATTGTAGGACCACTGGGTCAATGCGATCACCCCTGGAAAAAAAAACAAAATAAAAAAAAAAATAAACACGCATCCGTGATCTTTCTTCTGGCAAAAAATACAAAATTCCACATTTTTGCAGATAGGAGCTTGAAACCTCTACAGTGGGGTTCTCTGATCCGCTGAATCTGATAGTGTGATTTTCATTAAGGTTCTATAACTTTTAGGGGGTGTTTCCCCCTTTTTTAGAGAAAATCAAGCACATTTTCTCAGGCGCGTAACTTTTGATGGGTTTACTAAACCTCAGGCATTAAAATCTGATTCTTTTGATGTATCTATTGGTATCAAAATTCTTTTTTTTAGAGTTTCGGTTACTATTGAGCCGGGTCGCTCTTTACTTACAGTTCGTTACCACGAACTGTTTGATAGAAAAAAGAGCCAAGAAATTACAGCTTGTAATTGAGTAAACAGGCTTCATTTGGGTGTATGTTAATTTTGTTTGATTGCCAATTTTCAATTTTCATCAAATAAATTTATAGATGAAAAATTAACACGATCAATATTACATAAAATACTATCATATCATACCCTTTTAATGCTTAGGCAAAATAATTTAGCAACACAAGTTTATTGCCTGTAACAATAAGGGGAATTCGGAGATGAAAAAAAACAGAGAGACAGCGTATCATTTCCAGCGACCTATTTGTACTCTAGCCACTCAGCAGAAGCGTTTATGAAAGATTTCCTGTGCATGTCACGGGAAAAAGAAACAATCGAAAATGGGATTTTTAAAGCCAAACGAGAATACTGAATAAACAAACAAAGCGAATATTTCGAGAGGACAACCGTCTCTCTTCTTTAGCGTGAGACGAAATAATATATTCAAGGAAAGTGCCGAAGAAAAAAACTAACAAAAATAAACGGGGAAAGTCAATGTGAAAAGAACCAAAAAACCAATAAGAAAACCAAAAAATTAAAAGAAGAGTAAAATTCTATAAAAGCCAAAAATTATAAGAATTAAAACCAAATACCTAACAACCATAAAAGCGAGTCATTCGCCAATATCCACGATTTGCACAAAATCCAAAACATTATGAGATGCCAGCGACGGATGCTAGCGAAGAAACGATCCAAAATGAATCCAAATACTAGGATACTAGCGAACAAAAATGTTGTTCGCTAGTATCCGTCGATGGCAGTTCATAATTTTTGTTTTTTTTTTATCGGTTTTTTGGTTCTTTTCAGATTGACTTTCCACGTTTGTTTTTGTTGATTTTTTCTTCGGCACTTTCCTTGAATACATTAAGTCGTTTCACGCTGCAGAAGAGAGGCGGTTATCCTCTCGAAATATTCGCTTTGTTTGTTTATTCAGTATCTCGTTTGGCCTTAAAAACCCCATTTTTGTTCGTTTCCTTCGTTTTATTAGTTCGTTTCATTATCGCAGATCAATGTGGTTTAAGAAATTATCTTATGTCACAGGAAGTCATCACAGGGCAAAGAACAGGATTTTTTTCGTGCATTTACTGTGATTTCAAGGGTGGTTGAGAATGTGATGCAAGGAAAACAATACCAGAGCCCTGAGGATGAGAAAGAGACTTTAGCCCAAACCTCCTGTGTAAAGTATCCCTTCCACAACCACAGTGCTTTGATTCAAATTTTGTAAGCGAAAATGGTAGGAACACTCCTGGTAATCTGAAAATGTAGCCAGTAAATATTGACACTCTAGAAGAGTCTTAGGAGCTAAGTAGCACACTTCCACAAGGATTTAAGATACCCAATGTGGTTTTAAGCATCACAATATACACTTACCAAGCAAAGAGGTTGAGGAAAAGTTGAGCGTGCTTTCTAACCGCGTTAAATGCTTCACAGCAAAGATCAATAAACTGTTGGAACCGAGGCGATACACTTACCAAAGCAAAGAGGTTGAGGAAAAGTTGAGCGTGCTTTCTAACCGCGTTAAATGCTTCACAGCAAAGATCAATAAACTGTTGGAACCGAGGCGATGGCTTATCTCCACCGTTAATTACATATGCCATGTCAGATGACAGGACAAACGGTGTACGGTCCCTGAAAAAGAAAATTATATTGCCGATGGGATAGGTCAGGATAGGGTAAGGCGTTATAAGAAAAACAGAACTATTTAAGAATAGTTGCAATATTACTAGACCATATATCTAATTTATGTAGGACGATAGAAAAAATTATGACTACAGATTCAATGAGTGGCTTAATATGATCGGGCTTGTGATCCACGTACGAAATTCCTTTAGTTTGTTAAAGTAAATAACGTACTTCACAAAACTAATAAACTATGAGCAAAGGTAGCTAATGAGCATAGCAAATAGTTGCGCGTAGAGTCCAGTCTGACACAGAGTTATGTCCTTTCGCCTTCATCTGATTAATTTTGACAGATTTCCTTTTACGTACAATGTGAATACGAATGGAAGATAAGATGATATACAATTAATATTATATAAACAATTTTCGATAATTTAACAACAATTTAATCGAGCTAACGATATTCTTGATGAATAAGGTGCATCACCAGGACTTCAATCAAATATAAAAACACAAAAATTTTAGGGTGGGGGGGAGGAGATCACTGTAGGTGCTATGAAGATTGGCATTGATACGGTGGAAAGGATACCTTTCTTTACTTGGAGAGTGTTATAACTAAGGACAGATACAAAGTTGTAAGGTTGCATATAACTATGGACCTTGGTTGCAAGAGGTATAGATGTAAGTAAAGAAGTTAAATCATAAGATAGTTTTGATCGACTCAGGAACTCATGAGAGGAAAAGGATACAAAGAAATTTTTGAGTTACAACCTTTTTTACAATAAAACTAATATTACCTTTTAAAGCTGCCAAAGGTTTGCGCATCTCCAAGAAACTTGCCAAAGTCAATATGAAACAAGTGGCCTGACGAGCAGATCATAATATTGTCATTATGGCGATCGCATATTCCTAAAATGTAGGTTGCAACACTGTATCCGGCACATGATGCTAAAAAATAAAATAAGCCGTAAATCAAGCCTTAAGGCCGACGAAAAAGTAGTGTAGGACTGCTTCTTTTTTTACTTGATTGAATTTTTAAACCTCGATACAAGGGACATCATATACGTAATGGGGGGAATTAGGAGCTTTGTCATGCTCATTTGCCAAGATCTATCAAGAATTTCTCAAGCTGTAGCTAAGGTGTTATCCACAAACTAGTGTTGTATTTCCTGTAAAGAAGGGAACACTCCTCTCTGACTCTCCAGTTATCTGCAGCGGCCATGAGCAAAAGAGAAGTTGGAATTGGCTTAGTTTTCTCCAAGTCAGTTGCAAAGACTTCCATTAGTTGGAAACCAATGAACATCAGAATAGTTACAGCTCCCCTCAATTGGCACCATACAAAAGTGGCAGTAAGGGTATCTTATGCCCCCAATCACAAAGCTGAAGACTCTGTAAAGGAGCACTTCTACAAGCAGCTTTACTAATCAGCAAGAACAAGGATATAAAGAGAAGCAGAAGCATTTTCAGATGATAAATTGATGATTGCAAGGCTGCGGGTGAAGCTACAGGCCCTAAAAAAAAAAAAAAAAAAAAAAAAAAAAAAAAAAAAAAAAAAAAAAAAAAAAAAAAAAAAAAAAAAAAAAACTCTAGCTATAAGCCATTACATAACTGAAAACTCAGAAATGCATAAACCAGGAAGCAGTTTGCTATAAAGCTTATCAACAGATTTGAAATATTTAACTCTTTTGAAGAAAGTAATTCTTAGGTGACCTGCGGACATCTGGAAGACTATCAAGAAATACTTGTAAGTCGTAAGTGAAACCCTAGGGATAAAAACCCGCATCAAAGAACAGAGGCGAATCATCCGAAACCTGGATATCAATATGAGCGACATTTAAAGAAATTGGATTTCTTCTCGACTGTGACTGAGCATTACATAATCACTCACTACAGTGAAAACAAGAAACTAGATAAAACTGCGAAAAAGAGTACCTGATCAGACAAGAGGCAGTAGATTGGAGTTCAGACTGAAAAAGCAGAAGTGGTGGCAAAATAGGGGGATTGAACAAAATCACTAAAAACGATTTTGGGAGATTTAAGACAATTACTTGGAAAGTAAAAGACAGGACTGGTTGCTGAACAGGAAACAATAAACAAGATTTGAGCAAATCACTTTGAACATCTGTTAGATGGGTCCCGCTAGCAACCCTGCCGACTATTCCAGTTACTCCCCTCCAAAACCTTGACATGACCATTCATCCTGTATAAACTTAAAAAATGGTTAATTTTTCGAAGAAGATAAAATCCTGAAAGTCCCCTGGCTGGGGCAGAATATCTGGCAAGATGGTGAAAGCCTTTATTAATGACAACCTTGTCATATAGAGAACCCGGATGACTAACATTTGGAATACCAAAAAATATTCAAGGATTGGATAAGGAGCATCTTCGTTAAAAGTTACAAAAACAGGAGATGCATTTAAATGCGAAAATTTGAGAGGAATGAGTCTCCTATGAGTACCGGGAACGCTGATGTTGATCATGTTGCTAAACACAATGGGAGAATCATCGAACCAGCATAGCTGATCTTGGACCAGCATCAGCGAGAAGAACAAGGCTTCCAGCCTAGCAGGTCCTGTGCCAATCTCATCTTCGTCCTAAAAACGTTGCTACAAGAATCTTGCCAGTGGGGAAATAACATATCTTTTCTTTATAGAATTCAAAAAGGCGATGGACTCAGTTAGTAACTCTGTGAAAAATTTCCTGAGACTACGGTATACCAGATAAAGTGGTTTGGATTGTGGAAGATTTCTACAGACATTAAGTCCTTTGTTCGGAGGCTAGAAGGAAACACAAGGTACTCCAAATATTGGCCGCAATCAAGTAGAGATATCTTACCACCGCTGCTATTTATTCTGATAAAGGATTAAATAATAAGAACCTGTGTTGGTTGTGATATTCACATAGGAAAAAGGGCAAATTGGTGACGTGGAAACTGCTGATAAAATTGGGTTGCTTAAGTCACGCAAGCAAAGCTCCAAGAGTACCTAAACTACATAAAGGAGTCATTGGAAGAGTTCGGCCGGGCAGTCAATTGCGTCTGATCTTTGAATCATCGCAAAAAACAACAGGGAATGTGAACACGATGTAAAGACCAGGGTTGAACAAACATGTCATGCTTTACGAAGACTCCAGCAAGTTTAGGGTTCCCAGAAATACTCCATACGTCTGAAGCGATGATTGTTCAGTAGAAATATTTTTGTGACGGTTTAGAAAGATGGCACCTGAACCAACAGTTAGAGAAAAGATAAATGGGATCAGAGATTATTGCTCCAGTCACATCCTGAAGCTCAACTGGACACAGAGAGGCCCGAACAAGACTTTGAATGAGCTCACGCTGCAACGATCAAACTCAAACATAAAATACCATATATGGAGGTACCTAAGACACACCCTCCGAATGCCTTAAACATTCAGACAAGTCCAGTCAAAGACTGTGTCAGATTCAGACAAAGGGGCAGACCTAAGAACTTTCTCAAACACAGCTATATCGACGACTTCCAAAATCTTCACAAATTTCTGTAAATTAAGTGGGCTAGAAACATCTGAGGAGAGGTTTGCGGATCTACTTGGATGTCCTAAGTGCCTTCGAAGGCCGACAAGGTCCTAAGGTCTGAGGTAAAATTAGGGGCTGAAAGACAAATAAGAGTGGTTGCAGAAATAGTGAAAGATGCCACATCAGATAATTAGCTCTAGATAATCAAATAATTACTGGCAGATGATTAGGTGTATGTATCAAATTCTAGATAACATATGGAACAAACGAATACAAATGAAACATGTGCTCTGACGATAAACTCAAAATATTGTCATTATGACGACCACGTATCCATAGAATGTACATCGCAGTACTGTATCCAGAAGACTATACTGAAAAGAAAGTAAATAGCTTTCGACGATCATCCAGCAGGTTAGTTTCATTTTCCATTAAGTTAGAATTTTACACTACATAATAAGTTTGAAAACAGCATCTCTAGTAAAAAAAAAAAAAAAAAAAAAAAAAAAAAAAAAAAAAAAAAAAAAAAAAAAAAAAAAAAAAAGATTATTAACACATTCAATTTGTTATCTTCCACGCATTTTTTTCTAATTAAACTAAATTAAAACTGGGGAAATAGGAAGAATCCTTGAATCTAACCAGTAGGATAACAAATTGATTAAAATGAATTAAAGCATTCTACATTTTGGTTTTGGTATTATTTATTTTATTGCTGTATATATGTCTTTTTTTTTACTGGCGTATTTTTTGGTACTACTAGTTCTTTAAGGAATAAAGTATCTAATAATTTCTTGGTACACGGTTTCACGTTCCAACTCCCTATTTTTTGTTTATTTTTTGTTTTGTTTGCAGCACACCGTCAGAACCGAGGCTTTTTGTGTGCTACTGATTGGTTTAAAAAAATGGGTTATTGAAAATAAGCTATTACTACTCATACTCATACATCTAACCATAGAGCTACGGTTTCATCCTCCCACTCCTTAGACTTCTCATACCTTATGTTTCTTATTATTATTAGTAGTGATACCTTAAATAAATATTACACCCCAAAAAACCAACATAATTAGCATTTAATTCCTAAGGCTTTCCACTCTCGTGAACAATTTCGAAAGAAAGATATGAAATTTTTAGTGTTTACCAACAAAAAATAATTCTCCACTTTCATTACTAAGAACTAAATATTTGGATTGATCCAGACAAAGCGTGGGGCAACTTGAATATGGGAAACATGAACTCAATTTCAATTTGTTTATTCCAAAAGTTTATTCCAAAAAGTTTATTATCAAAGTTTATTCCAAATAGTGCATACGCTTTTCCACACTAGGCTCAGTTCATACAGATCGACTGTCCAAAACCAAATAATATTGAGTACACTGTTTAGTGTTTCAACTAAAACTACCAGGTACAGCAAACAAACATTCAGTACACTTTCTTAATTTCTATTTGCTTGCTGCATAAGCTCAAAGTTTATTCCAGTTAGTGCATAATCTTTTCCACATTAGGCTCAGTTCGTATAGATCGACTGTTCAAAATCAAATAATATTGAGTACACTATTTAGCGTTTCAACTAAAACTACCACGTACAGCACACAAACATTCAGTACACTTTCTTAATTTCTATTTGCTTGCTGAATAAGCTCAAAGTTTATTCCAAATAGTGCATAACCTTTTCCACATTAGACTCAGTTCATATAGATCGACTGTCCAAAACCAAATAATATTGAGTACACTATTTAGTGTTTCAACTAAAACTACCACGTACAGCACACAAACATTCAGTACACTTTCTTAATTTCTATTTACTTGCTGCATAAGCTCAAAGTTTATTCCAAATAGTGCATAATCTTTTCCACATTAGGCTCAGTTCATATAGATCGACTGTTCAAAATCAAATAATATTGAGTACACTATTTAGCGTTTCAACTAAAACTACCAGGTACAGCAAACAAACATTCAGTACACTTTCTTAATTTCTATTTGCTTGCTGCATAAGCTCAAAGTTTATTCCAGTTAGTGCATAACCTTTTCCACATTAGGCTCAGTTCATACAGATCGACCGTCCAAAACCAGATAATATTGTGTACATTGTTTAGTGTTTCAACTAAAACTACCACGTACAGCACACAAACATTCAGTACAGTTTCTTAATTTCTATTTGCTTGCTGCATAAGCTCAAAGTTTATTCCAGTTAGTGCATAACCTTTTCCACATTAGGCTCAGTTCATACAGATCGACCGTCCAAAACCAGATAATATTGTGTACATTGTTTAGTGTTTCAACTAAAACTACCACGTACAGCAACACAAACATTCAGTACACTTTCTTAATTTCTATTTGCTTGCTGCATAAGCTCAAAGTTTATTCCAGTTAGTGCATAACCTTTTCCACATTAGGCTCAGTTCATACAGATCGACCGTCCAAAACCAGATAATATTGTGTACATTGTTTAGTGTTTCAACTAAAACTACCACGTACAGCACACAAACATTCAGTACAGTTTCTTAATTTCTATTTGCTTGATGCATAAGCTCAAAGTTTATTCCAGTTAGTGCATAACCTTTTCCACATTAGGCTCAGTTCATACAGATCGACCGTCCAAAACCAGATAATATTGTGTACATTATTTAGTGTTTCAATTAAAACTACCAAGTACAGCACACAAATATTCAGTACAGTTACTTGTATGAAAAGCAGCATGACCACCGCAGTATATCAAATGATAAGAATAATAAACACATAGATGAAAATATCATCAGTATACTTAAATTTATGAGCTCGCTTCCACAAAAATACACAATAAAAAATTTTGCTATTTTTTAGTAGATTCAAGATTTTTCAATATAATTTAAAAAATTATATTGTTGCTATAATTTATAATTGTTGTTATATAGTTGTTATAATTTATATTGTTGTTATGTTATAAGAAATTGTTATAAGAATATTGTTGTTATATTGTTCTAATTTAACAATATAATTCATCCCTTTTCTTTATGGGTGTTCTCTTCAACAGTATAAATGAGGTGTAAATATGTTAAGCCTAAAGATACAGTGGCTATGATGAAGCATGTTAGCTTTGCTTCGAGGGTGAGGGGCAAAAGAAGCCAGAAAAGGTTCATATCAGAAACTCCTACAGAAATATGGAATGAGAATAAACAATAAGACCTTTTTTGGAGAGGGGCGGGACAGTCAAATACGCTTTATGTCAGTTCCTAGATATTCGGCGTTTATGATATAGATCTTACAAAGTCACTCATTGTCAAATTTACTTAATAAATAAAACGCAGCCCCATGGCCACCATAACACACAAAATGATAACAACAATAAATGAACATCTTATCAACACACTCAAATTTACAAAAAAATTAGCCAGTAGTACTCAATTGCCCATCCTGTTCAAAATTTTCAATGATGTCCATCATTACCTTGAAAAATCGTCCGCTTAAAAGGACGATAAAATTATTTCCACCATCACTTATCAGCCATTCCCCACCGTACTTCCAACAAGGGTAGCATCCCACTTCCACCCAAATATTCTGAGTTTTAGATATGGAACTTTAGAATTAAAATAAACCTTCGTAGAGACTGAAGATGTACATAGAGGGTGAAGATTTAACTCTGGGAGTCAATTTCGTCTTTTTACCAAAGGTTTTTGGCAAAAGATATAGATTAGTTCCAACTGGGATAAGCAGAATTAATAAGAAAAAATCAAACTCGAGCCCACCTAAATCCCTGCTCAATTAGTGCCATCTATGTATTTACTGTCTCTGTAGGCGTTATTTATATTATATGTTTATTTTATTGGCTGGTATCTAAATCTGTATGCTGTGGATTGATCTCTTCATTATTTATGTAAATTAATAATGAAAAATTTGTCATCAGTGCCTAATCTCGTTACCTAGTGTGAAGGACGTTGGTAAGGGGGTTTCATCAGATATTTATGATTTCATGATCATATTATGCTTTTTTATTCGCTTTGTTTTTAATTTGCTCCCCTTCCCGGGATTAAAATTCGTGTGCATATGGATTATTCCTGTACGCTAGGTACAGTTTTCTATCAACGTAATACATTAGGGAGCAACACATTTTGAGTTCATTAACTTGTATAAGGGTAATATATCTTGCGTTCGTAATGTATTTGACAGTTCTTTTCGCATCTATTTAATTCTCTAGTGACATTTTAAAACACCTTTTTTAACCCAAGATCAGTGAATGGGTTTGTAATTTTGATAATTTTTTGACTATACTAAACTACTACTAAAGAGCATCCCTACCTTCACGTTTCGGACCATAGCCAAGTACAAGGAAGTAGGAGTATGACATACTCATCATATCCTCCAAAGACATATGAGAATTGAAAGAAACACATTATAATAAAAAAGATCTCCCGTGAGACGTTTCTAAAAATCATTGGCTCTCTCTTTTCCCAGAAAAATATCCCGAAGCGCTTAAAGCTTCAGAACGCGTGTATTTTCCTTAGTATAAGCGACAGGGTGATATTAAGCAACTTCTTGAAGGGCATAAGAGTAGATTATACCAGTAGAATTGGACAATACTTTTTGATAGATTTTTCTGATTGCTGACAACCAGGTGATATTAACAATTTCTTTTTTAAGATTATAATAAAAAAAAAAATACCATTAAAATTGTACGGTGATTTTGGGCAACTCAAAGCCTCAGGAATTTTCTTGATAAGAAGATTTAAATGCCTCAGGATTTTTCACATAAAGAAAGAAAAACAAGCAAAAATGGGATTTTTAAAGGCCAAATTAAAATACTGACAAAACACAACAAAGCGAATATTTCGATGGGACAAAAGCCTCTCTTCTTCAGCGCAAAACGAAAAAATATAATCAATGAGAGTGCCGAAGAGAAAACCAACAAATAATACGCGGAAAGTAAATGTGAATGTGAGAAAAACAATGAAAAAAAAAAAACAAAAAATTTAAAAGATGAGAAAAATTCAATAAAAGCCAAAAATTGTACGAATTAAAACCAAATACCAAAACCAACAAAAATGAGTCATTCACCAATATCCGTGATTTGCAAAGAGATTCAAAATTAAACCGCCGCTCGGGATTTTTATAATTTTCCCATATTTCTAACATAGACGATATTTTTACATATCACCTATGTAGACAATATCCAGTATTTTTAGGAGTATAAAAACAAATTATGGCAAGTAAAATTGTACAGTCGATTTGGATAATACTAAGGAGATCCGATTTTTTTGTTCCCGGATTTTAAAAGACTTTTAGGATACCTGACAAGAAGCGAATATTGAAGTAGAAGGGAATATTCAAGGGAACATTGAAATAAAGAGGATAGACCCGTATTAGATTTATTCCCACCTGGAAACAGCGATTTTTTTTTACCATTTTTCCTTTACGTGTTTCAAAATTATTACTTGTTAGGACAGTATCACATTTTTATGAGTGTTGTCGGACTAACTCGTGAGAATATATTAAGTGAAACTAGTTGGTTAAATTTTGCAACGCTGATCCTTTGTAAATATTAAAACATTAACAACCTGTTGATCACAAAGACGACTATACCTTGAAAGAAAAGCCACAACTTCCTTAAGCTGATTAGTGTTAAATGTTTTAGCTTATTCCCAGCTGATTTTTCATCCAAGTTTTTTTTCTTCTAATTTTGCACCCACTACTACCAGAGTTTTTCGAATTAAAAAAAGAAGATACATGGTTGTAAAAGTTTCCACTAACCACTTTACCTATTCAGACAATCATATTTTTTTTTCACTGTCTTAAGTATGTCAAGTATTTTTTTGAAGAGTATAAAAAAAAGCAAGAGTAAATATTTAAATATATTATAGTAATGATAACAACAATAATAATACTATGTAATCATAATTATGATACTAATGATATTTAATAATATAATAATAACAATAAACAAATTATAACAATAAAGAGTATAATAATAATAATATGTAATAATACAACAATAAGTACAATGAAATAATAATAATATTCATATTCTAAATAAGTAAAAATATATAAGAGTGTAAATTAAAATACCAGTAAAATTGTACAATGCTTTTTGGTAATCTAAGGTATCAGGATTTTTCTTCATAAGCCATTGCTGTATGCATCGGTCCTTGAAAGGCCCAGTCAATCCACCAGCTTCGCCTTGAATTTTTCGCAAAGTTTCAGCTTCAGTAACAACTTCGATCATACCTGAAAATTCAACAAATAATCTAGCACTAACTTCACTATTAGAAAATAATAGTCATATATTTCATGTTTTCAATTCCAATATTAACAAAAAGCAGTTGCTATGCTGTTCTCAAAAAGACCATCTATAGGGCATTGTATGTTCATACCCACTTTGATCATCCCTTTGAAAATAGCCTAGAGAAAGACTTAGGCAATTATCTCAGAAGTTTGGAAATGTCAAACATGATATCTAGACGTGGAAGCAACGATAGGTAAATGTACCTTTCAGACCAATCTGATCATGTCCTAGATCTAGGCTAATCCTAATCTTTATGGCCCTCTTGATCCTCCCTTTGAAAACAGCCAAGAAAACGACTAAGGCAATTACCTCAAAAGCTTGGAAATAGCAAATATGGCCTCTAGACGTGGCAGTAACGATAAGTAAATGACCCTTTCAGACCAATCTGATCATGCCCCAGGCCTAGAATACTCCTGATCTTTATAGCCCTCTTCATCCTCCCTTTGAAAACAGCCTTGAAAACAACTCAGGTAATTACCTCAGAAGCTTGGAAATAGTAAATAAGGCCTCTAGACGTGGCAGCAACGATAAGTAAATGACCCTTTCAGACCAATCTGATCATGTCCTAGGCCTAAGCTACTCCTGATTTTTACAGCCCTCTTCATCCTCCCTTTGAAAAAAGCCTAGAAAACGACTCAGGCAATTACCTCAGAAGCTTGGAAATAGCAAATATGGCCTCTAGACGTGGCAGCAACGCTAACTAAGTGACCCTTTCAGCCCAATCTCATCATGTCCTAGGGATAGGATACTCCTGATCTTTATAGCCCCCTTGATCCTCATTTTGAAAACAGCCTAGAAAACAACTCAGGCAATTTCTCAGAAGCTTGGAAATAGCAAACATGGCCTCTAGGCATGGCAGCAACGATAAGTAAATGACCCTTTCAGACTGATCTCACCATTTCCTAGGCCCATGATAGCTCGGGAAAATCCTGGTAGGTAAAGTAGGTTAGTTTTCGTTAAGATAACAGGCCTATAAAATCCAGATTTTTTCCAAACACACAAAAAACAACAGCAAAATAACTTCAACAACGATTACGGCGACTTTTAAATAATTGCTTAAAATCAAATGCTAGAAACCAATGGCTTCATTTTAAGAGCAAGCCAAAACTAAGTCTCCTTAACCTCAATAATAATTGACTGGTTCCTTACTCAGGGAAAATTACTAGATCAAACAGTTCGTGGTAACAAACTGTAAGTTAGGAGCGACCCGGCTCAATAGTAACCGAAACTCTAAAAAACAGAATGCTGATACCAATAGATTACATCACAAGAATCAGATTTTAATGCTGATTTCAAATATATAAGTTTCATCAAGTTTAGTCTTACCCATCAAAAGTTACGCGCCTGAGAAAATTTGCCTGATTTTAGAAAAAGTGGGAAACACCCCCTAAAAGTTATAGAACCTTAATGAAAACCACACCATCAGATTCAGCGTATCAGAGAACCTTACTGTAGAAGTTTCAAGCTCCTATCTGCAAAAATGTGGAATTTGTATTTTTTGCCAGAAGAAAGATCACGGATGCATGTTTATTTTTTATTTTTTTCCAGGGGTGATCGTGTCGACCCAGTGGTCCTATAATATCGTGGGAGGGCTCATTCGAACGGAAATTAGAAGTTCTAGTGCCCTTTATAAGTGATCAAAAATGGAGGGCAACTAGGCCCCCTCCTACGCTCATTTTTATACGCTCACTCATTTCTCCAAAATCACTAGATAGCCATTTCGTTCAACATGGTTGAAAATATAATAAATATGTCTTTTAGAATGACTTAATCCCCCAAAGCCCCCGGGGGAGGACTTAAAGTTATGAACTTTACCCAATGTTTACAGTATTAATTATTGGGAAGTATACAGACGTTTTCAGGGGGAGGGGGTTTCTGGTAGTGGGGGGGGGGGGGGGGGTCGGGGGTTATGTTGGAGGATCTTTCCAAGGAGGAAATTTTCATGGAGGAAGAAAAATAGTTTCGAAGAGGGCACCGGCTTTCCCAGCATTATTTAAAAAACGATCAGAAATTAAATTAAAAAAAAAACAAGTTTTTCAACTTAAAGCAAGGAGCAACCATCAAAACTTAAAACGAACAAAAATTATTACGTATATGATTGGGTTCGCCCCCTAGTCAATACCTCGCTCTTTAAGCCAAAGATTTTTTAGTACTTTCAAAAGAGCTATTTATTCTAATTAACGACCTTTTGTGATTAAGGGGTCATTTTTAAAGGATTGGAACAAAATTCGAACTTTAGCGTAAAGAGTGAGGTATTGACTAGGGGGCGAACCCCCTAACATACGTATTAAAAATATATGAATACAGAAGTTCGTTACGCAAGTTAATTCGTAAGTTACGTATATTTATTACTAATAAAAACATTCGTAAATATAATCTAACAACTTTCGAGAAAGCCATTTAATCAAATAAAAGTAAAATTAATATGCAAATTTCGTTTTAATTATTCATGTACGGTGAGCCAAAATCAAAACTTGCATTAATTCAAAAACGTTCAAATTATATAAAAAACAAAATTTTTTTAACTGAAAGTAAGGAGCAACGTTAAAACTTAAAACACCTAAAAGGCACTTCAACCAAAGAGTTTAAGGTAAGTACAGATTTCACCCTTGTTGGTATCAGACACTCTTGTATCAAAGCCCTCTTGTTCACCTAAAATATTTACTTTAGGACCCTGTAGGACCACGGATGCTGGCACAAGCGAACATAAATTATTCCGTATATGAAAGGGGCTGTCCCCTCCTCAACGCCTCGCTCTTTACGCTAAAGTTAGACTCTTTCTCACAACACTATTTTTTAAAACAATAAAAACTTTAGCACAAAGAGCGAGGCGTTGAGGAAAGGACAGCCCCTTTCATATACGGAATAATTTATGTTCGTTTTAAGTTTTTAATGTTGCTCCTTACTTTCAGTTAAAAATTCTTGTTTTTTTTTTTTATTTATTTAGGCAAGAAGTGGCATAATTTAATAAGGCCTTGTCAGTTTGAAAGTTAAAATAACACTGAGAACAAACAAATCTTTGAGACAGCTTTGTCAATTCTTTGGGTCTAACAAAATCACCAAGCGCTAGGTGGTATTGGTGGTTTTCTTTTCAACAATAGCACCAGTTTCCACTTTTAGCATTAACCACGTAGTCTTAGGCACTGACTTCGCAAAAATTATGCAAGTTACTTCAGTGGTAGCGCTTCTTATATTTATTTAGATGCATAAACTCAAATTCTTTAGGAATTTCGATTTAGAACAAGGTATTTCGAACTGAATTTTGACTTTTTGGGGTTATTAGTAGTATACCAGTTTCATCACAAAACTCAGTGTTATTACTGATCCTTACAACTCAGTGCAGTACCAAACCGCCTGAGTCCACGACAGCAGCACATGCTACAACTTCATTCCAACCTACTCAACTTTATAAATGCGATATCAAGGGGGAGAAAGGGAGGGAGGGGGATTGAACTACCCCCAAATTTTTATCGAGCTCGTAAAAATGTAACAAAAATGAACTTAAACAAATCTTTGAAGCGTTTTTGAAGTTTTTTTTTTGTAAAACCACCTCCGAAAAAATCCTTTTCTAAACCCGCCCCCCTCTAAAAAAATCCTGGATACAACCCTGCTCTTTATATCCTCCCATGAAGTTCCGAGTCCCTTCAGATCATCTGTCATGACCTTTTCTCACCCTTCTGACCTTTTATGTAAAACAGGGCCTATCCGTCTCAATGCGGTCCTAGAAAATGGATTTAAACCATATTTTTCGCACAGCTTATCATTTGAAATAAAGCCTGTAGAAGGAACATTTAAAATTATCCTTAGACAATTTCAGCAGGAAACATTTAATATATTTTCGTCAACCGTTTCGTGGCATCCACAATTCAGAGCCGCATACGGTCATTTTCATGAAAAATGGGCGTTATTTGTTATGGGGCAGGGGGGCAACTGCCCCTCCCAGACCTTGGTTTGTCCCCCAACTGAAACTTACTTTCTTCAAAAATTTTGTTAAAACTAACACAAACCTACATAATTCAAGCATTCACAGAAACGGGTTCCATAAGTATATCTTTACCTTTATGGTACTATATGGCTCTTTTTAATTTTCGCTGTCATTTTCAGTTGATTTGGGATAAATGGCTCCAACTTTGCCCCACCCCCAAAGATTTTGACGAAAGTTGCCACTGTCATGAAGGACCCATAAATAGCATCTATAGTAAAATGTTTGGATAAAATTTTGAATTACCATTTTATACTTCTGTGTGCCAAACAAAGGATCAACCATGGCGTTACTCCAAGTTTTAATTTAACTTCTTTAATTTATTTAATTGAACAATTAAATTCTTATTTATAAGCAGCATTTTTCTATTAATCAAATTACCAGAAGATAATACAAAGATTCAATCAAATAAGAAGGTAGTCAAACCTAGGGTTGTAAAGAGAACAAAATCGAACTTTTCTTTCAGCTGTCGCTTTTCAACAGGCATAACGGTGAAATTGACATAATAGTGAAATTGGCATAATAGTGAAATTGGTATAATACTGTAATTGGCAATTTAAATTGGCATAATAGTGAAACCAGCAATTTTAAATTCGCATAATAATAAAAGATACTAACTTTAAAACCTAAAAATCGAATTATATTCCAAAAACTCTCAATAGAACTTTAACATTAAGTAAAAAATATAATTTTCAAAGAGAAAAAAATGTTTCAAAAAGTAAAAATATAAATCAAAATTACCAGCTTTATGCCCAGTAGGGATACACTTGAAGACTACCATTTTTAAGTCAAGTCCTTCTCGAAGCCAAATTTTGTCCATTAATCTAACCATTTGCAAAGTTATCATATCTTGACGAAGGTCGTCTCCCAGCTAAACAAAAAAGCAAATAAAAAATAAACATATCCTACTACTGCTACTAACAACTCGCTGCAGCACAAAACCGCTTGAAGCTAACACAGTTGAGCACGCCCTTCTTCCACCCAAGTCAATTCAAAGCCTCACTACCCCCTCCCAAGGCAGTCAAGCTTCCTTTAAACGCTTCGTTATGACCTTTCCCCCATTGCATTCGGGGAAGACCTGCTTTTCGATTGGCAAATGGATGGCGAAAAAAACAATAATTATAATCTTTCATGCTTCATCCGTAAAACTTGTCAAACGTAAAACGCGTCCTCAAATTTTCGACAACAGCCCAAAGAAAATGAATAGAACATGTATTCCGTACAGCCGGTTATTTGAAATACGATCAGTCAATGGAGTACTTAAAACTACCCGTAAGTAATTTCTCTATAATTTTTTTTACAAAACACCCTCTGCCTCCTAAAGCACCTAAATTTAAGACCAATGCTCTTAACCACTGTCATTGCCGCAGATTCAAATATTCTAGTTTTGGTTCACACACTTATCTTTCTATTCTTTCAAACATTTTTCAATTTAAAACACACCCAAGACCTTGGCTGTTTACTTTTTACATATTCACTGCATTCACCATCTTCACTAATAATACTACCAAGAGAAGGGAAGCTGTCCACCTGATCAATCTTTTCGTTTCCCAACGTCACCTTTTCATCTTCACTTATTCCTAGCCTTAGTGACTTAGTCTTCTTAACATTAATTTTCAAACCTATTCTAGCACCCTGAACTCGCAAAGCCTCTAAAACTTCATTCATTTTGCTCACACTTTCATCTAGGATGCTTAAGTCATCAGCATAATCTAAGTCCAGGAGACTTTTTACTCCCCATTTCCTACCTTAACCACAGCAGTGTTATTCTCGTACATATCACTAAAATATCGCGTACATATCAGCGTCCACGCTTCAGAGCCACATTTGACCACTTTCATCACTGTAGCTTCTAATATTCTAATCTTGGTTTGCAGACTTATCTTCCTATTCTTCCAAACTTTTTTTTAACTGTGAAAAAAAAACACCTTGAGCCTTGGCTGTTTTACTTTTAACATCTTCACTGCATTCACCATCTTCACTAATAATAGTAACCACGTAAGTGCAGAACCTGATTTTATTTTAAAAACTAAATTTTAATTGTTGCGTACTTATAATGCTCAAAAACATATCCCCAGGATAATTTAACCATGATAAACTTAAAGAGGGTATAGATATAGTTAAACTTTTAAACAATTCTTATAGGACTTTGCTCTAATTCTACAAGATTCACATTCTAGGCTATTAGTGCAGCAAAGTGTTTCATTTAAGTAGGGCAGGCCTTCATTAGGATCCTAGCAAGAGACTGCTCAGGTAAAGTCCTTAATTAAGCCATTAGAGCACCCATATTGTTCTGTCTAAATAAAATGCTGTAATTCAAATTTGTTTATGAACAATATATAAACAGCAGCAATAGCACAAAAGTAGACATTCTCTCTAGTGATCCAAGCAATTGAGAAAAACAGCCTAGACTTACAGTAAGGCCAAGTTACGAATATCATACTCTTAATTTATTTAAAACTTAAAATAATAAAATCTCCTAAATTTGCAAGTAAAATTAGCACGTAATATCTTTTTTTTTGTCATGACGGAATGACTTGACGGTTAGCCAGCATTAGTACTCATGTTCTCCAAGAAGAAATGAGCTGTGCTTGAGTTGGCTCATACTTTCCGAATTGTGCACATTTTGACATTTTGTTCTGTATAAATAAAAAAATTGCTTCTACAGATATTGAGATAAAACTAGACGCTGAACTAGGCTATGAACCAACATGCTAACTAGCTTACACACAACTCAGCGACAATTTTTTTTTCATTCAGTCAAATTTCTAGTTTGGCGTCGCCATTACCTCATACGTTGGTACATCTATTAACAAAAGCTTCTCCGGTTTTGCAACACAAAGAACGGGGTTAAGACACCACAAATCCTCCGAAAAACGTTTTCACAACGATCCAATTCTTCTCACATGGCCAAATCAAATCAGTTTGTTTTGTGGTACACGGGGTTAAATGGATAGACACTATTCAAGGTAGTTTCTTTGGTTTGACATATAAAACATTTTTTATTTAGTAGAAAAAAAAAAATAGTTTATAGTTTTGTTCATGTATGAGCCTGGTGTTTAGTAGGCCAGATAATTATTTGTATTTTAATGGTTTAGCTGCGGTAAATCCAGTATTTGGGCATGGATAATACCTTTCATAAGTTTATATTTTATAAATTACATAAGGTCATAACAGCTTGGCCGTATAAATCGTCATTACATAAGGTCACAACGCTTAGGGCGTACAGGCCGTCATTACATAAGGTCATGACGCCTAGGGCGTATAGGCCATCCGGGTTGCAGCGGTAGCTAGCAACCTAGTAAGAGACGATCACGTCCAATGTTAAGAAATATAAAAACCCATAGTTCCTAACAAAGGAGTCAGATCAAAACAAAAAGTACACCATTAGAACCGCCTTGTCCGAAACCCCTGTATAGGAAACTTTCTGTCCCTTGGCTTGAACAGCAAGGGAAATATATTGGCTTGAAAATCAAGAAAATTGACTTTAACCACGTTATTCTCCCAAAACGGGATATTTTTTTCTCTTTTCTTTTTTCTTTTCCACAGATAGCTTGGCACTGGAACATCGTAGAGGGTTGTTCAATAGCTCATTTAAAGGAAATTAATTGGGTTAAAAATCTATAGTAACTAAAATAAATTATTTCTAAAAGAGAATAAATTTTTCCACCAAAAACTGCATTTTTGATGTCTTTTCACACTGCAGTCTTTCAAACATAATCGTATACCAGCGGTAAGATTTGAACCCACGCCTCCGAAGAGACTGGTGGCTAACACCAGTGTCTTGGACCACTCGGCCAGGCTGCCTCTTATAATTTGGGTTGCAGCAGTAGCTAGCAACCTAGTAAGAGACGATCAGTCCCATACTAAGAAATATAAAAACCCAAAACTCCTAAAAATAGAGTAAGATCAAAACAAAAGTACATCATTAGAACTACCTTGTCTGAAACCCTACTAGATAAATAATGAATGTCGTCATAGCTTTATATTAGAGCTATGACGTGAACAGAAAAACACGAAATTATATTGTTGTTTCTGATGACGTCATGAAATAATATCATTGCGCCATGACGTCAATAAAATCATTACGCCGTGACGTCATAATCCGGGTTGCAGCGGTAGCTAGCAACCTAGTAAGAGACGATCATTACTACTTAAGAACGACAAAGATGTAAATTCTCTCATTCTTGATTAGAATAATGGTTAGATCGAAGCAAGCTATACGCAATTTGAAAAAACAGTACTACACAAACAACAGAGATAGTATCTTGAAAAGAGAAAAGCAAAGGTATTCAACCGACCAGGCGTATCGAGAAGTAAAAATTGAGAGAGCAAAACAAAGGTATTCAACCGACCAGGCGTATCGAGAAGTAATAATTGAGAGAGCAAAACAAAACAGCAAGATGTGTTATCACAATGATGAAGATTATAGACATGCAAAAATTGAGACAGCCAAACAAAAGTTCAAGGAGAGTTATCACAATGATGAAGATTACCGCATCAAATATAAGAAAAACCAAAAGCAAAGGTATTCAACCGTCCAGGTGTATCGAGAAGTAAAAATTGAGACAGCCAAACAAAAGATCAAGGAGCGTTACTGGGGTGACAAAATCTATAATGAAAAATTAAATTCTCTGCGAGGTTGTACCGAAGAACGCATAAGGACAAAGGGGAAAATTACATTCAGAAATACAAGAAGATGGCAAAAATGCAGGCTGATCTTTGTAAATTGAGAAACATTTTACGCATGTTTTATCGGGATCACGAAAAGTATTCAAAATTACAGATTAAAATTCTCTTTGAAAGAGCGGATGCTGTTGAAAAGTCGGCTAGAAATTCTTTGGCAAAGCTTCATAGTAATATCCAAAAGAAATGTTGTCAGTTTAACGAAAGGCTTCCAAGGTATGGATTGACAACTGCGGAACAGTTTATAGATGCAATGGAAAATGTTCGACAACACAGTGAATATACGGAGGCGTACTTCTAAGAAAATTCGTATATTAATTTTGGAAGGAGCAATTGCAGTTTATGTAGCAGCAATAAAAATATATATACAAGCATACCTATCAACAGCGAAGGAAAAGCAATGTTTTTCAATTATGGCGAAAACGAGCCTGTTAGGGTTATTAGTAAATGTGTTTGTAAGACTAATGATTTAGAACAAATTCCTGGAACACCGACTCAAGAAAAAAGCATTTCTAACTGTGTTTTAAACAGTTCTTTTAGTTCTACTGAATATTTGGCAAAAAATTCTCTGTGTAGTAGAACAAACTGTCCTGAAAAGTACGAGACAACTATTGAAAAATGCTCTAAAACTAGATCTGACAAGGAAATTATGATGGCTGAAGTCACCTATAACAATCTGAGTAAACATTCAAAACCAAAAATTGGGCAGCAGGTTACTTGGCAATGTCACCCTGATATCTGCAAGCTCTATCCGACGGATATTGAATTATGTCAAATTCTTTTTGATATCCTTGAAAATAATATAGCATTAAAATTTTCAACTGACAAAGTGGTTAATTTCTACCTTGGCGGCTTGGATTATTGTGAAATCAATTACAGGGACACAAGAAAGCATGGGCATTCGTTATACTGTAGCCAAAATGAGGGATGTCAGAGCTATTTGCGTTCTCTAAGGGCACTAGCTCCACATTTTCCTGTCTTGAACTGTTTCATTAATAGCGTATATAAGGCAGTATCAAAATGTAAGATTATACAACATATTAATCTACTAAAAGTCGAGGGCTCGTACAAGGAACTAAGTCATTACATAGAAGAAGTGTCAAGTAGACTCTGTCGTAATAATAGTCAAGACTTCATTTACGGTGATAGCAATATTAGAGTTTTTGTGGATGAAAATACAATAATAAAATTATTTGGTGAGAGCCTTGATAAGGTAGCTAACATCAGGGATGTATACCCCACAATGCATTGTGACAGTTGTGAGCAGATAAAGACAAAATACCAATTGAAGAGTCTAAGATCCCTTTCAAATAAGAAAGGTTTTGATGTAATGATGGCCACGATTTTAGAACACCTACAACAGGACATACCCAAAGATGACAGAGAACAACTAATTCAATGTACAGTATAATAAAGATCGAACTCTTCCCTATACTAACTTGCATAGGGAACTTCACTATAGTGAGGATTACAGTATTTATATTATACATCATTATAAATTATAAAAGGTTCGAATGTTCGAAGATTATAGAGTTAAAAATTTTCACACACCTGGAATCGAACCCGGTCCTCCTAAGTGAAAGTTAACTATCCTAGCCACTAGACCAAATGTGACCATAAAGAACTATGATTTAAGAACCATATGGATATTATTATTTCACCATACCAATTATAATAAGGCCAAAACAAAATCATCGAATTGCAACCTTACTTTTGACACATCAGTTAAATCTTCATCAGACTTAAAAACTGTTTTGCTAGTTTTGCAGTAAAGATTATAATAAAGAACGACCTCTTGCCTATACTAAATTTATAATAAAGAACGACCTCTTGCCTATACTAAATTTTATAGGCCACTTAACTATAGTATAGGCTTGTACAGTTATTATATTTAAGGTCAATATATTAAAATTTTCCACTAAAAGACGGTCATTGGAATAAAAACCCAATATATACATTTGATTTAGTTAGCTAATTGATTGTTTGAGGCTAGTCTCTTACTATTTCAAAGAAGAAAAAGCCGTAGGCTTTTTCCTGTTTGTAATCAATTAGAAAGAGTTCTACCTTTAAAATGAGTTACGTAGTTACATTAAATTATAATAATCCGGGTTGCAGCGGTAGCTATCCGGGTTGCAGCGGTAGCTAGCAACCTAGTAAGAGACGATCACGTCCAATGTTAAGAAATATAAAAACCCATAGTTCCTAAAAAAGGAGTCAGATCAAAACAAAAAGTACACCATTAGAACCGCCTTGTCCGAAACCCCTGTATAGGAAACTTTCTGTCCCTTGGCTTGAACAGAAAGGGAAATATATTGGCTTGAAAATCAAGCAAATTGACTTTTACCACGTTATTCTCCCCAAACGGGATATTTTTTTTTTCTTTTTTGTATCCAGAGATAGCTTGGCACTGGAACATCGTAGAGGGTTGTTCAATAGCTCATTTTAAAGGAAATTAATTGGGTTAAAAACCTTTTGTAACTAAAATAAATTATTTCTAAAAGAGAATAAATTTTTCCAATAAAAACTGTATTTTTGATGCAGTGACGTCATAATTACTATATAAGAAACGTCAAAACTGTAAATGGTCTCATTCATGAATATCACAATAAGAGACGATCACGTCCAAACATAACAATAAAGAACGAACTCTAATTAAATTTTGTTAGAGCTATGATGTGAATAGACAAACACGAAATTATATTGTTGTTTCTGAAGACGTCATGAAATAATATCATTGCGCTATGACGTCAATAAAATCATTACCTTGTGACGTCATAATTACTATATAAGAAGCTTCAGAACTGTAAAAGTTCACATTCATAATTACATAATGGTTTCAATCAAGCAAGCTGCACGGATATTGAAAAAAACAGTACTACACAAACAACAGAGATAGTATCTTGAAAAGAAAAAAACAAAGGTATTCAACCGACCAGGCATATCGAGAAGTAATAATTGAGAGAGCAAAACAAAGGTATTCATTATAATAAAGAACGACCTCTTGCCTATACTAAATTTTATACGCCACTTAATTATAGTATAGGTTAGTAATTCCACAGATAGCTTGGCACTTGAGCATCGTAGAGAGTTGTTTAATGGCTTATTTTAAAGCAAATTAATGGGGTTAAAAAAATTTTTTATAATAAAGAACGACCTCTTGCCTATACTAAATTTTATACGCCACTTAATTATAGTATAGGTTAGTAGTTCAACAGATAGCTTAGCACTGGAACATCATAGAGAGTTGTTCAATGGCTCATTTTAAATAAAATTAAAGGGGTTAAAATATTTTGTAATTAATTTACATTAAAAGACGATCACTGAAATAACAAACCATTCCATACATTGGACTTAGTTAGCTACTTGATTGTTTGAGTTTCGTCTCTTACTATTTAAAAGAAGAAAAAGCCGTAGGCTTTTTCCTGTTTGTATTTATAGTTAAAAAACGAACTCAAGTCCAAAGAAACTGAACACTGTGGTTCATTCATATTATCTTCATTATTTTAGCTAGATTACATTAAAGGACGATCATTTGAATAACAAACCATTGCAAACATTAGACTTTGTTTACGTTAATTATAATAAAGATCGAACTCTTCCCTATACTAACTTGCATACGCAACTTCACTATAGTTAAGATTACAGTATTTATGTTTTTACATTAAAAGACGATCACTGAAATAACAAACCATTCCATACATTGGACTTAGTTAGCTACTTGATTGTTTGAGTTTCGTCTCTTACTATTTAAAAGAAGAAAAGCCGTAGGCTTTTTCCTGTTTGTATTTATAGTTAAAAAACGAACTCAAGTCCAAAGAAACTGAACACTGTGGATCATTCATATTATTACATTAAAGAACGAACTTTAGTCCATAGTTTATATTAAAGGACGATCATTAGAAAAGCATACCATTGCATATATTGGACTGAGTTAGTTTTTCAGTTTAGAATCGCTAAAGTTATTATGTAAACTGCAAAAAATATTATGATATCTGAGCAATAATTTTAATCTTTTCATTTACATAAAGGATCGATCTGAAAATTGGTAAATAACAAACAACAGCATGTAATTGAATAGCTTAGTTGCCTGATTTTCTGTGGTTTTTTAATTTAAAACACGAGACAGAGTATAGTTGAAAACAAAGGTGGTAAAAAATTCCTTCGACATGGATTTGAACCAGCGACATACGTCCGTTTGTTTACAATAAGGAACGAACTGTAGCCCATAGTAACTGAATTATTAAATCAAACAGTTCGTGGTCATAATAAAGTATAATAAAGAACGACTTCTTGCCTATACTAAATTTTATACGCCACTTAATTATAGTATAGGTTAGTAATTCAACAGATAGTCCGGGTTGCAGCGGTAGCTAGCAACCTAGTAAGAGACGATCACGTCCAATGTTAAGAAATATAAAAACCCATAGTTCTTAAAAAAAGAGTCAGATCAAACAAAAAGTACACCATTAGAACCGCCTTGTCCGAAACCCCTGCATAGTAAAATTCTGTCCTTGGCTTGAACAGCAAGGGAAATATATTGGCTTGAAAATCAAGAAAAGTGGCAGCTACTACAACATTCTGCCTAAACGGGATATTTTTTTCTTTTTTTTTCTTTTTTCTTTCCACAGATAGCTTGGCACTGGAACATCGTAAAGGGTTGTTCAATAGCGCATTTTAAAGGAAATTAATTGGGTTAAAAATCTATAGTAACTAAAATAAATTATTTCTAAAAGAGAATAAATTTTTCCACCAAAAACTGCATTTTTGATGTCTTTTCACACTGCAGTCTTTCAAACATAATCGTATACCAGCGGTAAGAATTGAACCCACGCCTCTGAAGAGACTGGTGGCTAACACCAGTGCCTTGGACCACTCGGCCAGGCTGCCTCTCATAAATAAATATATATGTGAATTTGGGTTGCAGCAGTATACAATAAAGAACGACACCTAGCCCATATTAACTGAAACATAAATAGCAATTATCCGGTTGCAGCGGTAGCTAGCAACCTAGTAAGAGACGATCATATAGCTTGACACTGGAACATCATTGAGAGTTGTTTATTTAATAAAGATCGAACTCTTCCCTTTACTAACTTGCATAGGCAACTTCACTATAGTTAAGATTACAGTATTTATATTATACATCATTATAAATTATAAAAGGTTCAAATGTTCGAAGATTATAGAGTTAAAAATTTTCCCACACCGGGTTACAGTAAAGAACGATCTCTCTCCCATAGTAACTGATATGTTACATTAAAAGACGATCATTGGAATAAAAAGTTATTGCATGCATTGGACTTAGTTAGCTACTTGATCGTATGAGGTTCGTCTCTTACTATTTACATAAAGGATCGATACTGTAAATGAGAATTTTTACAGTAAAGAACAAACTTCCAGCCAATAGTAACTAAAGTCAGACTATAATTTCATGTTAAAGATTGATCAATGATGTTTCCGTGTTGTTTTTACAGTAAAGAACGATCTCTCATCCATAGTAATTATAATAAAGAATGACCTCTTGCCTATACTAAATTTTATAGGCCACTTAACTATAGAGTATAGGCTAGTACAGTTATATTTAAGGTCAATATATTAAAATTTTTCATTAAAAGGTGATCTTTGGAATAAAAACCCATTACATACATTTGATTTAGTTACCTACTTGATTGTTTGAGGCTAGTCTCTTACTATTTCAAAGAAGAAAAAGCCATAGGCTTTTTCCTGTTTGCAATCAATTAGAAATCCGGGTTGCAGCGGTAGGTAGTTTACATAAAGTTACAATAAAGAACGACACCTAGCCCATGTTAACTGAAACAGAAATAGGGATTATGTAATATAGTAAAGAACGAACTAAAGCCCAAAGAAACTGAACCCTGTGGTTCATTCATATTATCTTGATTATTTTAGCTAGGATGTATATAAAACGAGTTTCCTTTTTAAATTTTAAATCTTAAAGATATTGCTTTTAATTCAACACACTAAAAGTTCTACCCGACGGGGAATCGAACCCCGTTCTCCCACGTTACAAGTTGGTATCCTTACCATTAGACTATCGAACACTTATGAAATAAAAGTTACATATAAGACAAGATAGTTATTTTTTATAATAAAGAACGACCACTTGCCTCTACTAAATTTTATAGGCCACTTAACTATAGTGTAGGCTTGTACAGTTATATTTAAGGCCAATATATTAAAATTTTCCATTAAAAGACGACCATTGGAATAAAAAACCCATTACATACATTTGATTTAGTTAGCTATTTGTATAATAAAGAACGACCTCTTGCCACTACTAATTTTTATACGCCACTTAATTATAGTATAGGTTAGTAATTCCACAGATAATACATTAAAGAACAAACTGTAGTCCATAGTAACTGAAGTATTATAGCACTTCACATAAGTATTCCAAAATCCGGGTTGCAGCGGTAGCTAGTCCGGGTTGCAGCGGTAGCTAGCAACCTAGTAAGAGACGATCACCTCCAATGTCAAGAAATATAAAACCCCCCAACTCCTAAAAAAAGAGTCAGATCAAAACAAAAAGTACACCATTAGAACCGCCTTGTCCGAATCCTCTATAAAGGAAACTTACCTCCCTTTGGCTTGAATAACAAAGAAAATATATTGGCTTGAAAATCAAGAAAATTGACTTTTACCACGTTATTCTCCACAAACGGGATATTTTTTTCTTTCCGCTTTTTCTTTCTGCTCAGCTAGCTGGGCACTGGAAAATCATAGAGAGCTGTATAATAGCTCATTTTAAAGGAAATTGCAACATCTAGTCACTTTTGTATTTAAAAATAAAATACTTTTTAAAGTAGAATCAATTTTGTCAAAAAAATTGCATTTTTTATGTATTTTCATACTGCAGTCTTTTCAAAGATATTTGAATTTTGAAGCAATAAAACAGTCCATGTAATGAACTCTATAGTAATAATAGCTACTTGTCTCAATAGTAACCGAAACTCCTGGAACCAAAATTTTCTTTTTTGGCTTAATCGCTAAAATTATTATGTAAACTGCAAAAATATTTATGATGCCTAATCAGTAATAGTAATTTTTTAATTTAAACAACAAAAATACATGAAAATTCTAAAATTAGTTTTGCTTTTTGTCTCCTGGAAGAAATTTTTTTTTCATCTCAGTTCAAATTTATTATTGTATCCTGTAACCCGTAAAGTACATATCTCCATATTATTGTCTCATAATTGCAATTATTTTAGTTTTCAGTCCAGAATCACTAAACTTATTATTTAAACTGCAAAAATATTTATGGTGTCTAACCAATAATACTAATTTTGTAATTCAAACAAGATAAATACCTGAAAATTTTAAAATTAGTTTTGTTTTATGCTAGGTTTTAGATATTACATTAAAAGACGATCATTGGAATGAAAATTAATTGCATGCATTGGAATTAGTTGGCTACTTGATCGTTTTACTATTTGAGGTTCTTGACTATTTGAGGTTACTATATGAGGTTCGTCTCTTACTATTTCAAAGAAGAAAAAGCCGTAGGCTTTTTCCTGTTTGTAATATTTTCCTGTTTGTTATCAGGGTTACACCAACCTGTCGGTTATTGGCCGATCCTGCTAGCCAATTAGACTATGACGTCATTAATTAAAGTTGTAAAATTAACAATATAATACATAAATAAAAGAGTTAGTGGTATTTCAAAAAGTTCGTGGTAACGAAATGTATCGTAAGAGCGACTCGCCTCAATAGTAACCGATACTTTAAAAGACAGAATTTAAATCCGGATTGCAGCGATAGCTAGCAACCTAGTAAGAGACGATTACGTCCAATGTTAAGAAATATAAAAAACCATAGTTCCTAACAAAGGAGTCAGATCAAAACAAAAAGTACACCATTAGCACCGCCTTGTCCAAAACCCCTGTATAGGAACTTTCTGTCCCTTGGCTTGAACAGCAAGGGAAATATATTGGCTTGAAAAAAAAGAAAAGTGGCAGATACTACAACATTCTGCCTAAACGGGATATTTTTTTTCTTTTTTCTTACTTTTCCACAGATAGCTTGGCACTGGAACATCGTAGAGGGTTTTCAATAGCTCATTTTAAAGGAAATCAATTAGGTTAAAAATCTACAGTAACTAAAATAAATTATTTCTAAAACAGAATAAATTTTTCCATCAAAACTGCATTTTTGATGTTTTTTCACACAGCAGTCTTTCAAACATAATCGTATACCAGCGGTAAGATTTGAACCCACGCCTCCGAAGAGACTGGTGGCTAACACCAGTGCCTTGGACTACTCGGTCAGGCTGCCTCTCATAATTTTGGTTGCAGCAGTAGCTAGCAACCTAGTAAGAGAAGATCAGTCCAATGCTAAGAAATATAAAAACCCAGAACTCCTAAAAATAGAGTAAGATCAAGACAAAAGTACATCATTAGAACTACCTTGTCTGAAACCCTACTAGATAAATAATGAATGTCGTCATAGTTTTATATTAGAGCTATGACGTGAATAGAAAAACACGACATTATGTTGTGGTTTCTGAAAACATCATGAAATAATATCATTGCACCTAGACGTCATGAAATAAAATCATAACGCCGTGATGTCATATTTACTACTTAAGAACGACAAAGATGTAAATGGTCTCATTCGTGAATTACATAATGGTTAGATCAAAGCAAGCTGCACGCAACTTAAAAAAACAGTACTACACAGACAACAGAGATAGTATCTTGAAAAGAGAAAAGCAAAGGTATTCAACCGACCAGGCGTATCGAGAAGTAAAAATTAAGAGAGGAAAACAAAACAGCAAGATTTGTTATTACATTAAAAGACGATCACTGAAATAACAAACCATTCCATATATTGGACTTAGTTAGCTACTTGATTGTTTGAGTTTAGTCTCTTACTATTTAAACGAATAAAAAGCCGTAGGCTTTTTCCTATTTGTATTTACAGTAAAAAAACGAACTCAAGCCCAAAGAAACTGAACCCTGTGGTTCATTCATATTATCTCCATTATTTTAGCTAGGATGTAAATAAACAAGTTTCTTTTTTAAATTTTAAATTTAAAAGATAGTGCTTTTAATTCTACACATTAAAAGTTCTCCCTTACGGGGATCCGGGTTGCAGCGGTAGCTAGCAACCTAGTAAGAGACGATCACGTCCAATGTTAAGAAATATAAAAACCCATATTTCCTAACAGAGGAGTCAGATCAAAACAAAAAGTACACCATTAGAACCGCCTTGTCCGAAACCCCTGTATAGGAAACTTTCTGTCCCTTGGCTTGAACAGCAAGGGAAATATATTGGCTTGAAAATCAAGCAAATTGACTTTTACCACGTTATTCTCCCAAACGGGATATTTTTTTCTTTTTTTTTTCTTTCTTTTCCAGAGATAGCTTGGCACTGGAACATCGTAGAGGGTTGTTCAATAGCTCATTTTAAAGGAAATTAATTGGGTTAAAAACCTTTTGTAACTAAAATAAATTATTTCTAAAAGAGAATAATTTTTCCAATAAAAACTGTATTTTTGATGCAGTGACGTCATAATTACTTATAATAAGAACGAACTCTTGCCTATACTAAATTGCATACTCAACTTAATTATTCTAATGATATAGTAATGATATGGTTTTATTGTCCGGGTTGCAGCGGTAGCTAGCAACCTAGTAAGAGACGATCACCTCCAATGTTAAGAAATATAAAAACCCGTAGCTCCTAAAAAAAGAGTCAGATCAAAACAAAAAGTACACCATTAGAACCGCCTTGTACAAATCCTCCATAAAGGAAACTTACCGCCCTTTGGCTTGAATAACAAAGAAAATATATTGGCTTGAAAATCAAGAAAATAGACTTTTACCACGTTATTCTCCCCAAACGGGATATTTTTTTCTTTTTTTCTTTTTTTTTTCTTTTTTGTATCCAGAGATAGCTTGGCACTGGAACATCGTAGAGGGGTTGTTCAATAGCTCATTTTAAAGGAAATTAATTGGGTTAAAATTACAATAAGGAACGAACTTTAACCCATAGTAACTTAAGTATTAAATCAAACGGTTCGTTGTCATAGTAAAGAGCTGTGTAATGGCTCATTTTAAAGGAAACTGCTGTATATAGAAACCTTTTGTAATTAAAAAATTAATTATTATTATAAAACAAATTATTACGATGTGGTAAAGAACTAACTCTAGGCGATAGCAACTAATTTAATTTTGAAAAGAAAGAATTACAGCAGAAACCTAAATGGTAGTATAAGTAAGCTACATTTAATAACGACCGTCCACCAGGATTTGAACTCGGATCGCAGGATTCAAAGTCTTAAATGCTAACCACTACACCAAGAAATGTTCATATAAGAAAGAATTTTAACAGTATATGATAACTTAAAGACCAAACTCTAACCATCAGTATTGTCTATCAGATCGTTTTAACGAACTTTATAGCAATTTTATACATTAAAAGACGATCATTGGAATAAGAAATTATTGCATACATTGGACTTAGTTAGCTACTTGATCGTTTGAGGTTCGTCTCTTACTATTCAAAGAAGAAAAAGCCGTAGGCTTTTTCCTGTTTGTAATATCCGGGTTGCAGCGGTAGATAGCAACCTATTTATAATAAAGAACGACCTCTTGCCTATACTAAATTTTATACGCCACTTAATTATAGTATAGGTTAGTAATTCAACAGATAGCATGGCACTGGAACACCGTAGAAAGTTGTTCAATGGTTCATTTTAAAGGAAATTAATGGGGTTAAAATGTGCAGTAAAGAACGAACCTTAGCCCATAGTAGCAGAAAAAAGAATATCTAGGTTGCAGTGGTAGCTAGCAACCTATTAATCACATAATCCGGGTTGCAGTGGTAGCTAGCAGCCTAGTAGGAAACACCAAATTAAAAGATGATCATTAGAATTACAATAAAGAACGAACTCTTGCCTATACAAACTTGTATAGTGGGAAATAAGGATCGATCATAAATGGTGTTAGTCATTGGTGCCTTTTTGGTCACCGCCAGCACGGTGGCTCAGATCCGGGTTGCAGCGGTAGCTAGCAACCTAGTAAGAGACGATCACCTCCAATGTCAAGAAATATAAAACCCCCCAACTCCTAAAAAAAGAGTCAGATCAAAACAAAAAGTACACCATTAGAACCGCCTTGTCCGAATCCTCTATAAAGGAAACTTACCTCCCTTTGGCTTGAATAACAAAGAAAATATATTGGCTTGAAAATCAAGAAAATTGACTTTTACCACGTTATTCTCCACAAACGGGATATTTTTTTCTTTCCGCTTTTTCTTTCTGCTCAGCTAGCTGGGCACTGGAAAATCATAGAGAGCTGTATAATAGCTCATTTTAAAGGAAATTGCAACATCTAGTCACTTTTGTATTTAAAAATAAAATACTTTTTAAAGTAGAATCAATTTTGTCAAAAAAATTGCATTTTTGATGTATTTTCATACTGCAGTCTTTTCAAAGATATTTGAATTTTGAAGCAATAAACAGTCCATGTAATGAACTCTATAGTAATAATAGCTACTTGTCTCAATAGTAACCGAAACTCCTGGAACCAAAATTTTCTTTTTTGGCTTAATCGCTAAAATTATTATGTAAAACTGCAAAAATATTTATGATGCCTAATCAGTAATAGTAATTTTTTAATTTAAACAACAAAAAATACATGAAAATTCTAAAATTAGTTTTGCTTTTTGTCTCCTGGAAGAAATTTTTTTTTCATCTCAGTTCAAATTTATTATTGTATCCTGTAACCCGTAAAGTACATATCTCCATATTATTGTCTCATAATTGCAATTATTTTAGTTTTCAGTCCAGAATCACTAAACTTATTATTTAAACTGCAAAAATATTTATGGTGTCTAACCAATAATACAATTTTGTAATTCAAAAAAGATAAATACCTGAAAATTTAAAATTAGTTTTGTTTTATGCTAGGTTTTAGATACTCGACACGGGATTTTGTGTGCTTAATAATTTTAAATCTTGAAAAAATATGGTCTCACGCGAGTGGAAAAAAAGAAAGAATAACCAAAAACAATATCAAAATAGAACAATCCAAATTTCTACTAATAGAAACTTTACTACACAAAAAATAAAGCTAACATCCTGAAATATAAGAAATTTTATTTAAAAGAGATAAAAATGCCACCAAACGCAATAAAGCTCGAGCACGCGTAAGGATTGCTACTAAGATGTCTTGTGATCCAGGATTTAAGAAAATGAAATATGACAGAGCAAAACAGAGGTATCTTACGGATCAGGGGTATCGAGAAGGAAAATTGAGACAGCGAAACAAAAGAGCAAGGAACGGTATGATAACGATATAGATTACCGAAACAAACATAAGAAAAAAGTTGCTACCAGAATAATGGGTAGATACTGGGTGACAAAAGCTATAATGAAAAAAATTAAATTCTCTGCGAGGTTGTACCGAAGAACGCATAAGGACAAAGGGAAAAATTACATTCAGAAATACAAGAAGATGGCAAAAAATGCAGGCTGATCTTTGTAAATTGAGAAACATTTTTACGCATGTTTTATCGGGATCACGAAAAGTATTCGAAATTACAGATTAAAAATTCTCTTTGAAAGAGCGGATGCTGTTGAAAAGTCGGCTAGAAATGCTTTGGCAAAGCTTCATGGCAATATCCAAAAGAAATGTTGTCAGTTTAAACGAAAAGCTTCCAAGGTATGGATTGGCAACTGCGGATTACATTAAAGAACGACCTCTTGCCTATACTAATCCGGGTTGCAGCGGTAGCTAGCAACCTAGTAAGAGACGATCACCTCCAATGTTAAGAAATATAAAACCCATAGTTCTTAAAAAAAGAGTCAGATCAAAACAAAAAGTACACCATTAGAACCGCCTTGTCCGAAACCCCTGCATAGTAAAATTTCTGTCCCTTGGCTTGAACAGCAAGGGAAATATATTGGCTTGAAAATCAAGAAAAAGTGGCAGCTACTACAACATTCTGCCTAAACGGGATATTTTTCTTTTTTTCTTTTTTTTCTTTTTTGTATCCAGAGATAGCTTGGCACTGGAACATCGTAGAGGGTTGTTCAATAGCTCATTTTAAAGGAAATTAATTGGGTTAAAATATAATAAAGAACGACCTCTTGCCTATACTAAATATATAGGCCACTTAACTATAGTATAGGTTAGTAAATCACTGAAATAACAAACCATTCCATACATTGGACTTAGTTAGCTACTTGATTGTTTGAGTTTCGTCTCTTACTATTTAAAAGAAGAAAAAGCCGTAGGCTTTTTCCTGTTTGTATTTATAGTTAAAAAACGAACTCAAATCCAAAGAAACTGAATCCTGTGGTTCATTCATATCCGGTTGCAGCGGTAGCTAGCAACCTAGTAAGAGACGATCACATCCAATGTTAAGAAATATAAAAACCCATAGTTCCTAACAAAGGAGTCAGATCAAAACAAAAAGTACACCATTAGAACCGCCTTGTCCGAAACCCCTGTATAGGAAACTTTCTGTCCCTTGGCTTGAACAGCAAGGGAAATATATTGGCTTGAAAATCAAGAAAATTGACTTTAACCACGTTATTCTCCCCAAACGGGATATTTTTTTTCTCTTTTCTTTTTTTTTTTTTTGTATCCAGAGATAGCTTGGCACTGGAACATCGTAGAGGGTTGTTCAATAGCTCATTTTAAAGGAAATAATTGGGTTTAAAAATCTATAGTAACTAAATAAATTATTTCTAAAAGAGAATAAATTTTTCCACCAAAAACTGCATTTTCGATGTCTTTTCACACTGCAGTCTTTCAAACATAATCGTATACCAGCGTAAGATTTGAACCCACGCCTCCGAAGAGACTGGTGGCTAACACCAGTTGCCTTGGACCACTCGGCCAGGCTGCCTCTCATAAATAAATATATATGTGAATTTGGGTTGCAGCAGTAGCTAGCAACCTAGTAAGAGACGATCAGTCCAATGCTAAGAAATATAACAAAACTCCTAAAAATAGAGTCAGATCAAAACAAAAGTACATCATTAGAATTACCTTGTCTGAAACCCTACTAGATAAATAATGAATGTCATCATAGTTTTATATTAGAGCTATGACGTGAATAGAAAAACACGAAATTATATTGTTGTTTCTGATGACGTCATGAAATAATATCATTGCGCCATGACGTCAATAAAATCATTACGCCGTGACGTCATAATTACTACTTAAGAACGACAAAGATGTAAATTCTCTCATTCTGGATTAGATAATGGTTAGATCAAAGCAAACTATACGCAAGTTGAAAAAAACAGTACTACACAAACAACAGAGATAGTAACTTGAAAAGAAAAAAGCAAAGGTATTCAACCGACCAGGCGTATCGAGAAGTAATAATTGAGAGAGCAAACAAAGGTATTCAACCGACCAGGCGTATCGAGAAGTAATAATTGAGAGAGCAAAACAAAGGTATTCAACCGACCAGGCGTATCGAGAAGTAATAATTGAGAGAGCAAAACAAGGTATTCAACCGACCAGGCGTATCGAGAAGTAATAATTGAGAGAGCAAAACAAAACAGCAAGATGTGTTATCACAATGATGAAGATTATAGACATGCAAAAATTGAGACAGCCAAACAAAAGTTCAAGGAGAGTTATCACAATGATGAAGATTACCGCATCAAATATAAGAAAAACCAAAAGCAAAGGTATTCAACCGTCCAGGTGTATCGAGAAGTAAAAATTGAGACAGCCAAACAAAAGATCAAGGACTATTGAAAAATGCTCTAAAACTAGATCTGACAAGGAAATTATGATGGCTGAAGTCACCTATAACAATCTGAGTAAACATCAAAACCAAAAATTGGGCAGCAGGTTACTTGGCAATGTCACCCTGATATCTGCAAGCTCTATCCGACGGATATTGAATTATGTCAAATTCTTTTGATATCCTTGAAAATAATATAGCATTAAAATTTTCAACTGACAAAGTGGTTAATTTCTACCTTGGCGGCTTGGATTATTGTGAAATCAATTACAGGGACACAAGAAAGCATGGGCATTCGTTATACTGTAGCCCAAATGAGGGATGTCAGAGCTATTTGCGTTTCTCTAAGGGCACTAGCTCCACATTTTCCTGTCTTGAACTGTTTCATTAATAGCGTATATAAGGCAGTATCAAAATGTAAGATTATACAACATATTAATCTACTAAAAGTCGAGGGCTCGTACAAGGAACTAAGTCATTACATAGAAGAAGTGTCAATAGACTCTGTCGTAATAATAGTCAAGACTTCATTTACGGTGATAGCAATATTAGAGTTTCTGTGGATGAAAATACAATAATAAAATTATTTGGTGAGAGCCTTGGATAAGGTAGCTAACATCAGGGATGTATACCCCACAATGCATTGTGACAGTTGTGAGCAGATAAAGACAAAATACCAATTGAAGAGTCTAAGATCCCTTTCAAATAAGAAAGGTTTGTAATGATGGCCACGATTTTAGAACACCTACAACAGGACATACCCAAAGATGACAGAGAATATTTTAAGAGGGCTTCCGAATTACATGAAGTTCTTACTTCATGTAATCCAGAACATCATTATGTATTGTTGATTTAAGCACCATTATGTATTGTTGTATTTGAGCATCATTAGCATTGTTGTATTTAAGCATCATTATGTATTAAACATCATTATATTTTTAAGGGGCGCTTCCGAATTACATGAAGTTCTTACTTCATGTAATCCTGAAAATCATCATGTATTGTTGTATTTGAGCATCATTATGTATTGTTGTATTTGAGCATCATTGTGCATTGTTGTATTTAAGCATCATTATGTATTGAACATCATTATATGTTTAAGGGGCGCTCCGAATTACATGAAGTTCTTACTTCATGTAATCCAGAACATCATTATGTATTGTTGTATTTGAGCATCATTATGTATTGAACATCATTATATTTTCAAGGGGCGCTTCCGAATTACATGACCTTCTTACTTCATGTAATCCAGAACATCATTATGTATTGTTGTATTTGAGCATCATTATGTATTGTTGTATTTGAGCATCATTATGCATTGTTGTATTTAAGCATCATTATGTATTGAACATCATTATATTTTTAAGGGGCGCTTCCGAATTACATGAAGTTCTTACTTCATGTAATCCAGAACATCATTATGTATTGTTGTATTTGAGCATCATTATGTATTGAACATCATTATATTTTTAAGAGGCGCTTCCGAATTACATGAAGTTCTTACTTCATGTAATCCAGAACATCATTATGTATTGTTGTATTTGAGTATCATTATGTATTGTTATATTTGAGCATCATTATGCATTGTTGTATTTAAGCATCATTATGTATTAAACATCATTATATTTTAAGGGGCGCTTCCGAATTACATGAAGTTCTTACTTCATGTAATCCTGAAAATCATTATGTATTGTTGTATTTGAGCATCATTATGTATTGTTGTATTTGAGCATCATTATGCATTGTTGTATTTAAGCATCATTATGTATTAAACATCATTATATTTTTAAGGGGCGCTTCCGAATTACATGAAGTTCTTACTTCATGTAATCCTGAAATACATTATGTATTGTTGTATTTGAGCATCATTATGTATTGAACATCATTATATTTTTAAGGGACGCTTCCGAATTACATGAACTTCTTACTTCATGTAATCCAGAACATCATTATGTATTGTTGTATTTGGGCATCATCATGTATTGAACATCATATATTTTTAAGGGGCGCTTCCGAATTACATGAACTACTTACTTCATGTAATCCAGAACATCATTATGTATTGTTGTATTTGAGCATCATTATGTATTGAATATCATATATTTTTAAGGGGCGTTTCCGAATTACATGAACTTCTTACTTCATGTAATCCAGAACATCATTATGTATTGTTGTATTGAGCATCATTATGTATTAACAAAAATCCGAGTTGCAGCGGTAGCTAGCAACCTAGTAAGAGACGATCACGTCCAATGTTAAGAAATATAAAATCCCATAGTTCCTAAAAAAGGAGTCAGATCAAAACAATTAGTACACCATTAGAACCGCCTTGTCCGAAACCCTGTATAGGAAACTTTCTGTCTCTTGGCTTGAACAGCAAGGGAAATATATTGGCTTCTGCCCTAAACGGGATATTTTTTTTCTTTTTTTCTTGTTTTTATCTGGGTTGCAGCGGTAGCTAGCAACCTAGTAAGAGACGATCACGTCCAAGTTAAAGTAATATAAAAACCCATAATTCCTAAAAAAAAGAGTCAGATCAAAACAAAAAGTACACCATTAGAATCGCCTTGTCCGAAATTCCTATAAGGGAAACTTACGCCCTTTTGCTAGAATAACAAAAAAAAATATATGGGCTTGAAAATCAAGAAAAATTGACTTTAACCACGTTTATTCTCCTCAAAGGGGATATTTTTTTCCTTTCTTCTTCTTTTCCGCAGATAGCTTGGCACTGGAACATCGTAGAGAGTTGTTCAATGGCTCATTTTAAAGGAAATTAATGGAGATAAATACTTTTTGTACTTAAAACAATGCATTTTTAAAATAAATCAGTTTTTTATACGAAAAATTGCATATTCATATTAAAGATTGATCAATGACGTCATAATCGTAAACCAGTGGTAGGATTTGAACCCACACCTCCGAAGAGACTTGTGACTAACAACAACGCCTTCGACCACTCGGCCAAGAAAAATATCCACAAACGGGATATTTTTTCTTTGTTCTTCTTCTTCTTCTTTCCACAGATAGCTTGGCATTACAATAAAACACCTAGCCAATGTTTAACTGAAAGATAAGTACGGATTATGTAAGTTCCATCAGTATCATGGCTGTGTAGAGATGGCTGAAATCTAGTAAAGACAAACCATCCGGGTTGCAGCGGTAGCTTAGTAACTTAGTAAGAGACGATCACGTCCCATGTTAAGAAATATAATTACAGTAAAGAAACTTTTCATGTTAAAGATTGATTAATTATTTGAAATACCCACGCCTCCAAAGAGACTGGTGGCTAACACCAGTGTCTTGGACCACTCGAGCAGGCTGCCTCTCATAAATAAATATATATGTGAATTTGGGTTGCAGCAGTAGCTAGCAACCTAGTAAGAGACGATCAGTCCAATGCTAAGAAATATAACAAAACTCCTAAAAAATAGAGTCAGATCAAAACAAAAGTACATCATTAGAATTACCTTGTCTGAAACCTACTAGATAAATAATGAATGTCATCATAGTTTTATATTCGAGCTATGACGTTGAATAGATTATAATAAAGATCGAACTCTTCCCTATACTAACTTGCATTATAATAAAGAACGACCTTTTGCCTGTACTAAATTTTATACGCCACTTAATTATAGTATAGGTTAGTAATTCCACAGATAGACTGGCACTGGAACATCGTAGAGAGTTGTTTAATGGCTCATTTTAAAGGAAATTAATGGGGTTAAAAACCTTTTGTAATTTTATTACATCCGGGTTGCAGCGCTAGCTAGCAACCTAGTAAGAGACGATCACCTCCAATGTTAAGAAATATAAAACCCCCCAACTCCTAAAAAAAGAGTCAGATCAAAACAAAAAGTACACCGTTAGAACCGCCTTGTCCGAAACCTCTATAAAGGAAACTTACCGCCCTTTGGCTTGAATAACAAAGAAAATATATTGGCTTGAAAATCAAGAAAATTGACTTTTACCACGTTATTCTCCACAAACGGGATATTTTTTTCTTTCCGCTTGATTTTCCTCCTCAGCTAGCTGGGCACTGGAAAATCATAGAGAGCTGTATAATAGCTCATTTTAAAGGAAATTGCAACATCTAGTGCCTTTTGTAATTAAAAATAAAATACTTTTTAAAGTAGAATCAATTTTGTCAAAAAATTGCATTTTTGATGTATTTTCATACTGTAGTCTTTTCAAAGATATTTGAATTTTGTAGCATTATCCGGGTTGCAGCGGTAGCTAGCAACTTAGTAAGAGACGATCACGTCCAATGTTAAGAAATATAAAAACCCATAGTTCCTAACAAAGGAGTCAGATCAAAACAAAAAGTACACCATTAGAACCGCCTTGTCCGAAACCCCTGTATAGGAAACTTTCTGTCCCTTGGCTTGAACAACAAGGGAAATATATTGGCTTGAAAATCAAGAAAAGTGGCAGCTACTACAACATTCTGCCTAAACGGGATATTTTTTTCTTTCTTTTTTTCTTTTTTTTCTTTTCCACAGATAGCTTGGCACTGGAACATCGTAGAGGGTTGTTCAATAGCTTATTTTAAAGGAAATTAATTGGGTTAAAAATCTATAGTAACTAAAATAAATTATTTCTAAAAGAGAATAAATTTTTCCACCAAAAACTGCATTTTTGATGTCTTTTCACACTGCAGTCTTTCAAACATAATCGTATACCAGCGGTAAGATTTGAACCCACGCCTCCGAAGAGACTGGTGGCTAACACCAGTGTCTTGGACCACTCGGCCAGGCTGCCTCTTATAATTTGGGTTTCAGCAGTAGCTAGCAACCTAGTAAGAGACGATCAGTCCCATGCTAAGAAATATAACAAAACTCCTAAAAATAGAGTAAAATCAAAACAAAAGTACATCATTAGAATTACCTTGTCTGAAACCCTACTAGATAAATAATGAATGTCGTCATAGTTTTATATTAGAGCTATGATTTACAGTAAAGAACAATCTCTCACCCATAGTAACTGATATACGACTGTAATCGGAGACTTTTAAATTATATTTATAATAAAGAACGACTTTTTGCCTATACTAAATTTTATACGCCACTTAATTATAGTATAGGTTAGTAATTCCACAGATAGCTTGGCACTGGAACATCGTAGGGAGTTGTTTAATTGCTCATTTTAAAGAAAATTAATGGGGTTAAAAACTTTTTTGTAATTTTATAATAAGGAACGAGCTCTTGCCTATACTATCTTGTGTAGGCAACTTAACTACAGCATAGGCTTGTACATTTATATTTAAATTATATTTAAGGTTAATATATTAAAATTTTCCATTAAAAGACGATCATTGGAATAAAAACCCATTACATACATTTGATTTAGTTAGCTGCTTAATTGTTTGAGGCTAGTCTCTTACTATTTCAAAGTAGAAAAAGCCGTAGGCTTTTTCCTGTTTGTAATCAATTAGAAAGAGTTCTATCTTTAAAATAAGTTACGTAGTGCTTTGAGTCACTTGATCATATTAAAGAGCGAACTATAGCTATTATTAACCTAATCCGGGTTGCAGCAGTAGCTAGCAACCTATTATCAAATAGTTCGTGGTAACGAACTGTATACTAAGAGCGGCTCGTATCAATAGTTACTGAAACTCTAAAAAAATGAATTTTAATATCAATAGATAAATAAAAAAAATTGGATTCTTATGCTGATTTTAAATATTTAAGTTTCATCAAGTTTAGTTTTACTCATCAAAAGTTACGAGCCTGGGAAATTTTGCCCTATTTTTGAAAAAGGGGAAAACACCAATCAAAAGTCATAGAATCTTAATGAAAATCACACCATGAGTTTCAGCGTATCAGAAAACCTTATTGAAGAGGTTTCAAGCTCCTATCTGCAAAAATGTGGAAAATTTTTTGTCAATCAGTTTGTGGTAACGAACTGTATAGTAAGAGCGACTAGTCTCAATAGTAACCGAAACTCTAGAAAACGGAATTTTAACATTAATAGATGCATCAAAAGAATTGTATTTTATGCTAATTTTAAATATTATTTAGATTAAGGATTGATACTGTAAATAGGAATTTTGTAAGTATTATCAGTATCATGGTTTTATTGAGTTGTTATATAAAGTGTTCTCGTAGAAACTTCAAAAGGACTCATTTTATCGGAAACTAAAAAGGCTAGTGCCATTTTCAATAGTCGAAAGTGATTGGAGGGTAACTAATCCCCAAATCACGCCCACCAATTCCCCATGGCATATAAGATTTTTACAGATAGCGTTGTCAATTGGAAATTGAAAGGGCTAGTGCCCTTTTAAAAGCCAAAAGTGATTGGAGGGCAACTAAAAACCCTCTTACGCCATCCATTTCCCCGAACACGTCCAATCAAAATTTTGAGATAGCCATTTTGTTCAACGTAGTTGAAAGTTCTGGAAATGAGGTCTTTGAGGATGACAACCCCCCCCCCCCCACAGACCTAAGGTCTAGTGTTGTACTTTATGCTCTGGGGGCATATAAGCCCTCAGACCCCAAATTACTGTGTTTGGGGTAAGACCCCATTACCCCAAACACATCCAATCCAAGATTTTGAGATAGCCATTTTTTCAACGTTGTTGAAAGTTCTGGAAATTAGGTCTTTGACAATGACAACCCCCTACAGCCCTCAGGCTATGGGTTGTAAGTTATGCCCTGGGGTTATATATGATTTTTATGGAAAGGGTTTTTGTTAAAACTTCAAAAAGGACTCATTCGATTTAAATTGAAAGGGCTAGTGCCCTTTTTAATAGTCAAAAGCGATTGAAGGGCAACTAATCCCCTCTCACGCCCACCATTTCCCCACATACATCCAATCAAAATTTTGAGATAAGCATTTTGTTCAACGTAGTTTAAAGGTCTGATAATCGGTCTTTGAGGATGACAACCCCCAGGGAATATAAGGTTTATATAGAAAGTGTTATCATAGGAAAAGGGCTCAATTGATTGGAAATCGAAAGGACTAGTGCCTTTTTTGATAGTCGAAAGTGATTTGAGGGCAACTAACCACCTCCCTCTCAAGTCCACAATTTCCCAAAACATATTCAAGCAAAATTTTGAATATTTTGTAAAAAGCAATCGGAGGGCGACTTCCCCACCCACGCCCATCATTTCCCAAAACACTTCCGATCAACATTTTGATATTGTCATTTTGTTGAACGTAGTTTAAGGACCTGGAAATTATGTCTTTGAGTATGAACCCCCCCCCCCCCCACACACATACAGCCCTTAGGGCTAAGATTGTAAGTTATGCCCTGGGGGAATATAAGTTTTTTTTTATAGAAAGCATTAACGTAAAAACTAAAAAAAGGCTCAATCGATTTGAAATTGAGAGGGCTGTTGCTCTTTTGAATAGTCGAAAGTAATCGGAGGGAGAATCCCCCCACGCCCATCATTTCCCCAAACTTTTACGATCAACATTTTGATATGGCCATTTTGTTCAACGTAGTTGAAAATTCTGGAAATTATGTCTTTGAGGATGAAAACCCCTCCCATAGCCCTCAAGACAAGGGTAGTAAGCTTTGTCCTTGGGGCATATATGGTTCTTAGAGAATGTTTTGTCGCAGAAGCTTCAAAACGGGCTCATTCGATTGGAAATTTAGAAAACTAGTGTCTTTTTTATAAGTCAAAAGTGATCAAAGGGCAAATGTCCCCCCCTCCAACGCCCATCATTTCTCCAAACATTTCCAATCTAAATTTAAGATAGCCATATTGTTCAACGTATTTGAAAGGTCGGGAAATTATGTCTTTGAGGATAACAGATACCCCCAGCCCTCAGGGCACGGTTTGTAAGTTATGCCCTGGAGGCCTATAAGGTTTTTTTTTTATAGAAAGTATGGTCATAAAAACTTCAGAGGGGGATCACTGGATTGGTAATCCGACGCTGTAGTACTCTTTTCAAACAGTTAATGGTAACGAACTATATAGTAAGAGCGATTCGTCTCAATAGTAACCGAAACTCTAAACAAGAACTTTAATATCAATAGATACATCAAAAAATCAAATTTTTATGCTGATTGGAATAAGAAGCTTTTTAAAACCCTAAAACACTTTTAGTTCATGGTAACGAACTATAGAGTAAGAGCGATTCGTCTCAATAGTAACCGAAACTCTAAAAAAGGAATTTTAATATCAATAGATACATAAAAAAAATCGAATTTTTATGCTGATTGGAATTAGAAGCTTTTTAAAACCCTGAAAAACTTTAGCATAACAAGCGAGGGGTTGTAGAGAGGGCAAGTTCTTATACATGGAATAATTTCTGCTGGTTTAAATTTGTAATTTCTGTTCAGAATTAAATTTATTATTGAAGATTTAATATCTGATATCCTAAAAACAGAAGATACAATATTAACAGAATAAAAATTGACAATTAACGTTTGAAAATTAACGTACGTATTAATGTATGTTAATTGACGACAACTGATGTAAAATCACATTTTTATTTCGAGAGTTCATATAAATCAACGAAAAGGAAACTCACGGTTAAGTTGATCATTTTAACAAATCGAAAATAGCAATAAATTGTCCGTAAAAACTATTAAAAGAATCTCAAAATCAACCGAGGAAAAAAACATCAAAAATTTTTTTTAATAAAAAACTGCATCCAAAATGGGTATTGTAACTAGATATGTTCACATATGGATTTTACTGTTAACTAAAATACAGAATGCCATTTAGTAGTAGATTGATAAATATTTTTCCGGTAGTAGCTATGACAATTTTAGATTTAGTTATTATTTTCAGTAGTTCACAAATTATACTTTGGTAATTTTAAAACCAGAACCCAGAAGTAAAACATAATTTTAAAACCTAAAACCAGAAGAAACAATATTAACAGAATGAAAACTGACAACTTCTGACAATTAACGTATTAATGTATGTTAATTCACAACAATTGATGTGAAATTACATTTTAATTTTGAGAACTCGTCTAAAACAACAAAAAAGAAATTCACGGTTAAAGTGATAATTAAACAAATCAAAATAGCAAAAAATTGTCCGTAAAAACTATTTTAAGAATCCCAAGATCTACCGAAGAAAATTTCATACAAATATTTTTAAATGAAAACTGCATCCAAACTGGGTATTGTGACTTGTTACGCTCATACATTGATTTGATTGTTAACTAAAACACAGAAATGGGATTTAGTGATAAATTGAAATGTATTTCTCTGGTAGCAGCTATGACTATTTTAAACATAGTTCTGATTTATAGTAGGTTGATCACAAATAATCTTTTGATTCTACTTGGATTTGCAGTATATACTTTGTTTTTTTGTTATGGATTTATGGATTTATATAAACAGGGGAAAAGAAGTAAACAGACTACTGAAGACAGAAATTTCATAGCAACTACAAGTTTGACCTATTTTGTGCTTACAATAACTTTAATAGCCCATTATTGGTTCAGTTTCCCTGCATTCATAGTGTTGTTCTTTTGGTGTCATTATGCAGTGGACGCTATCAGCCGAGTGGAGGAATTTGTTCCAACCGAACCAACACCACGTAATCAACCAGTGCCGGACGACACATTGTCAACTATTATAACTATCGAGCCCAAAAGTAGAAAGCTATCTTATAGTCCGACGAGTACACCATATATGGGCTTAGAGTCCCTAGGGAGAACACCTGTGCTGTCAGTCCCGACGAGTACACCATATATGGGCATAGAGTCCCTAGGGAGAACACCTGTGCTGTCAGTCCCGACGAGTACACCATATATGGGCATAGAGTCCCTAGGGAGAACACCTGTGCCGTCAGTCCCGACGAGTACACCATATATGGGCATAGAGTCCCTAGGGAGAACACCTGTGCTGTCAGTCCGACGAGTACACCATATATGGGCATGGAATCCCCAGGGATCATTACAAAAGGTCATCACGCCTAGGGCATACAGGCCGTCATTACATAACGTCATAACGCCTAGGGCGTATATGCCGTCATTACATAAGGTCATAACGCCTAGGGCACACAGATTACCATTAGACAAGGTTATAACACGTACGGCGTATAGGCCTTCTGACAAGGGATAAGTTGGTCTGGAGATTGCAGCTCAGATTAGTCTCAGCATCTAATTATAAAGATTTTATAGTTGGATAAAATTATGTATTTATAATATCGTAATTGTTTAAATAATCACTACAGGATGAAATGAAAAATATGAAGTCACAGATTTTTTTTTTACAAAATGATGGAAGATCCTTTTCCGAGCGTGACCACACCTCCAACACTAACAGGGGCGAGGGCCCCTCAACAACGGCCTCGAGAGACCGAGAAGATACAGGTGATGGTAATTCTGAGAATGAGGACAATGATTCTTTGCATTTCGATGACGAGCAGTCGATGGTAGACACCGATCCCAGAACAGATGACAAGATCTCTTCGGCAGAGTCGCTGGACCTTGTATACGAAGTACTGGGTGACACCATTTGCCCCAGGTCTACCATTACCGTCCAACAGCCTCGCTCGGCGGCAGAGCTGGTTTTGGCAATTGAGCAATTCAAGAGAAAACAGCTTATCACGTTACCTTTCTCCCCAATGCTGAAAAACTTCATCAAGCAGCCCTCAGAAGAACTGCAGTCAACAACAAAGAATAAGTAATTCTCAGAACGTGGTACTTTCTTTGATCCTCTCGACATACCGGGCCGAGCGAAAGCTTACAAATGTCACGACACACATTTGGCTTCACAGGCGCGCGCAATTCTTGTTTTGGACTTGCACTCTTTGAGTAAAACTTCCCCTTTTTTCTTAGTTTTTACCCCTTTTCAGATATTGGCAGCTGGCAACCCTGGTGGTACGCAAAAATCATGGAACAAAACATTACAGAAGTGAATTTTCGTATCTTATCTGTAATTATTTGTATTTTAATCATTTGGGTGTGTTAAACCCAATATTTTTGGTATGGTATAATACTCATTACATAAGGTCATAACACCTAGGATATACAGGCCGTCATTACATAAGGTCATAACGCCTTGGGCGTACAAACCGTCATTACATAGGGTCACAAAACCTTGGGTGTACATGCCGTCATTGCATAAGGTCAAGTCACCTTGGGTGTACAGACCGTCATTAAATAAGGTCATAACGCCTTGGCGTACAGACCGGCATTACATAGGGTAATAACATCTTGGGTGCACAGGCCACCATTACATAAGGTCATAACGCCTTGGGAGTACAGACCCTCATTACATAAGCTCATAATGCTTTGGGAATACAAACCACCATTATATAAGGTCACGACGCCTTGGACGTACGTACCGTCAATGCATAGTATTGTAACGACTACAGCGCTGGCCTATAGGTCTGTTATGGCATGGCGTAAGTTTTTCTGGTGATTAGAGTTGAATTTACTTCCAGCGTCTAATTACAAATATGCTATGCTAGCTGGATAACAGTATATGCTCATAATATTGACGAAAATATCGTTTCAAAACGTAGTACTTTCTTTGACCCTTTCGGCATCCCGGACCGAGCGAAAGCTTACAAATGTCAAGACGCATTTTCAGCTTCACAGGCACCACGCATAAACCCAAAGTTCATTTTGTTACCATCAACTGCATAAGTAGAGGACATAAAGTTCATAGAAGTTGACAGAAAGTCATTCTTGGCCTTAGATTCTTCCACACGAGTGACTCTGAGCATGCTATCATACAGTGACCTCACGTTTGGTACTGTCATAAAGATGTTAAAGGCAGAGAACGTCTCTCCTGACACTATCCCAAAAACTGAAAAAGTTCTTGGAATCTGTTAGTAGATGTCAGCAGCATCTTTCAAATATTCTTTCTAGAGCGTACTGAAAATTTATGTTTATGAGAAGAGATACTGTCTCAAACTCAATTCCTGACTTGTCTCAGGAGATTAGGAATAAACCGAGATTATTATTTCTGGAAAGTATTTCATGTTTTCCGCTCGACTTTAAAGACCTAGAATGAGGTTAGGGTTCACTTTCAAAAACAAAATCTATTAGTTCAAAGTGCCATCGTGAGCTATGGCCATCTTCAAACCATCCAATTGCATGCTTACATGAACAAATAGATTCTGCACAATTACCAAAAGTCATTAGTACAGAACAATGTAAAGACCATTATGATTCTCCAACACAGACTTGGGTTCATGCTGAGCGAGAAACCAGAATTGCAACCTATGCGACGGATCATATTTCTCGGGTTTCTGGTAGACCTGGATAAAGAGGGTGTACCTAACCCCGGAAAAGATTCAGCACTTGATACATGCAATCAAGGCAGCTCTGGAAAAATCACATACCTCAATAAGGCAACTGATGAAGCTGATTGGACTCATCAATGCGGGCTCAAGAGTAATTCCTTTCAACAGACTACATCTCAGGAAACGTCAGTTACTAATGCTCAGACTATGGGACAGGTCTTGGAACAACATATATTTAAACATCCTAATTACGACAGAGATGAAAGAGGCATTTTCACCGTGGCTGAACAAAGATTAACTGAATTAAGGCCTTCCTCTCAAGACCCTATTGTTTCCAAAACAATATTCACCGACAGCTCAACCTACGGGCGGGGTGGATCTAGAGGACCCACATGAAGACACTTCGGGGACTTGGTCTCCAGAAGAGAAATCTCTTCATATAAATTGCCTCGAGATGAGAACCGTAGCCAACACAATCAAAGCCTTTGCGGAGGAGCTAAGAAACGAGGTAGTCATGGTAGCGACGGACAACTCGACTGTATTACATAAGCAAACTCAATTGCAAGAGCAAAGAGGGCGGAACCCGTTCTTTCTCCCTAGAGGAGGAATCCATAAGGCTCTCGAGATTACGATGGCCCTGAACGTTCACTTGAGGGCAAGACACATCGCCGGGTCACTCAATCTAGTAGCCTACACACTGTCACGAGAAGGAAAAGGTCTGCCCACGGAATGGAGTCTCAACGAGTTTCTTCAGAGCCCCGTCAAAAGAGTACGGATTGCCCGAAGTCGATTTATTCGCAACTCGATTGAACCGGAAGATCGACGTATATTTCTCACCAGTTTCCAGATTCTCTTGCGATGGGCCCAGATGCCCTTGTCCGCGATTGGTCGAACAAACACAGCTATGCCTTCCCTCCATTTGCCCTGATCCCAAAGGTTCTGGAGAAGGTTCAAAAGTCTGTGAACTGCCGAATAACGCTAATTGCTCCGCGATGGCCTCGCCAAGCTTGGTACAACGAATTTTCTCAACCTGCTAGTAGACTTGCCTATACCCCTCGGAGATCAGTCAGATCTCCTCCAGCAGGATCGACTTCACCACCCATCAAATCAGTACCACTTGCTGATATAATGAGCGCTGCTGGCTGGTCTTCGGAATCTACTCCCAGACAACACTACATTTATGAAATAGAAGATCGAACCGATGCTCTACATTTTGTTGCGGTTCAGACAGTTTTATAGTTTATACATTTGAATATTTGAGTTTGAAACTAATTTTTATATTAGTTGATATATGAACCCACCACCAAATCGGTTGGAATCTAAGCTTTTGTTATTGATGTACCAAACGTATGAGGTAATGGCGACGCCAAACCCGAACTTTCGAATGAAAGGTCAGTTTGGCTAGCCGATTCTTACCTCATACGTTGGTACATAGAGTGCCTCCCTCCTCTCTGCTCATAGAGAGTTAAGAAATTATAAGGGATTTAGTTCAAAACAGAAACAAATTTGATTCGGCCATGTGAGAAGAATTTGATCGTTGTGAAAACGTTTTTCGGAGGATTTGTGGAGTCTGAACCCCATTCTTTGTATTACAAAACCGGAGAAGCTTTTGTTTATAGATGTACCGACATATGAGGTAATTATCGGCTAGCCAAACTGAACTTTCATTCGAAAGTTCGGTTTTGCTTCCGTTTTGGATCACAAAAAAAAAAAAAAAAATTGGCAGCTGGCAAAACTTTGCTTAAAATGAACAAAAGCTTCCAACTTACAACCTGTCAAAAATTAATCATTCATATTCTCTTCCAGAGAATATTTAAGACACCTAGACGTGCCTGGCATGTCTAGATTAAGTATATCTAATTGAATTACGGATTTTCATCTTATTAAGGAAGAGGCAGCTGAGCTTGTCTGATAACACGCATGAATATATTAATGATCGTAGCATGGGCGTACATAGCTTCTTCTCTAGGAGGGGGGGGGCAGCCGATTCTGTGATAAAGGGCGGGGGGCTGAAATTACACTGGCAGTTCACAAAACCTTACATTGCCAGCAATTTCGATCATACCTATGAAATCTTTCTTAATAAGTAATCACCAAAAATCATAAATCATCAACTAGCTTCAGCATTAATCTTCTTGGATTAGAGCTAAATCTTTCCGAGACATTATGGATAATTGCTTCTCGTTTGACTTTTATTCTGTCATTTCAGCTGTTTATTTCCAGCTTTTTCAACATCTACCTTTTATCAACTGCTTTTTTAGCCATCTACCTTTTTTCAACCGCTTTGTGAACCATCTGCTTTTTCAACCGTATTTAGTGTAAATTTGAAGTCCTAGGGGGAAGGGGAAGATGCCCCCTGTCTCCCCTTCCGTACGCCCATGGGTTGCAGCGTAAGCTCTTTTGAGAGAATCTGAGAAAAATTCTTTCTCTCCCTCCCAGCCCAGAATACGACAAGCTTTATTGCTAGTAATAAATAATCCGAGGGATTACCCACTTTCTGCCGCCTAATGTACATTTCGAAGGGCCACGCGTATGGCACAGTTCCATTACACTTGGCTCACGCCTCCTTGTGTACGTGATTTCTGAAAATAGACTAATCCTTGAAATAAACACATGAACGAGATTAAAAAATCAAATTACCAGTAATTTAGCATTTCAAAAATAACCTGGTGAACAATTCTTAATCTCTTTTTTTTATAAGACATCCCTGTCAAAAATTGGTATTTTAGTGTAAAGCGAAGTCTGGTTTGAAGGAATTTCACTTTTTTTATTTTAAAAGTAAATATTCATAAGATAAACGGAACAAGCATAAAATTGGATTTTCAAGGGAAAAGAAACACAAAGGAACTTAGTCCGGGAACGGTGCAAGCTCACAAGAAAAAATCACCGAAATACTGAGAATTAGGACCTCCTCTGCAAATATCTTATCTTATATACACCGGAAAGCAGTGAGGTATATATAAAGCAAGTGATTCTCATTCAATATTTTCCATATAATCCAAAACTTCCTAAAATGTTATATAAACTTAATAGAGGAACCATTAGGCTAGCACAAAAAAAAAAATTCATACGGGGAAATCTCAAATTAAAACCAATTAAGTAAAATGTGACTTAGGAACGCAGTAAAAATGTCATTATTAAAGGCCTTGAAAAAAAAAATAAACCCACTATTCAGCGAAAATGTAACCTTGATATATTTTAATCATAATAAATAAATATTGAAAATTAAAATACATATTTTCTCTATTACACAAGATGTGTTTACTTTAAGTGGGCTGAAACCTCCTCCTCCTAGAGATTTTGTATACTGCAAACTGTGTCTAGAATACAGCATAAAACCCGGTAATTTGTTATTTTAGTTGCGCAGTTTGACTTGTGACCCTTGCCACTTTAGAATATAAGAAATTGAGTAATTTACAAATTTATTATCTTCTGTCAATTAAAAAAAAGAAATACACAAGAAAAAAGAAGCAAAGAAAACGTTGCATAATAGAGATAATTTATTTGGAACAAGCAAAAAAATTACGTTGAATTAGCATGCTTCCTTTCTCGAGTAAAAAAAAACAACAAAGTTTCCCAAAAAAAACTCCAAATGTAGGTAAAAATAACAACTCCCAAAATGATCCCTGAGCAGTCACGAGTTAAAAGATGTGCATTATCTCTATATTTACGAGGTTGTTTCCGGTAAAAAACAAAAAAAAAACACACAGTGGAAAAAATCAGGCAATATATCTGACACAAGCGAGACAAAAGTGGAGTTTTATTCCTCTTATTAAATTTATTTCATGTAATCACAATAAGCTACGGTGCATGTGTGTGGCCTTTACGAGAGATGTCATCTAAATGTTTGTATTTACACTTTGTAATTTATAATTCATGAGTATCAATAACTCAAAATAGAACTTAAAATACATCACCTTAAAGATTGCTGAAATTCCTCCACCACCCCTTTCTGGTGTTTTAAACGCCAACTTCAAGGGCACCGTAAACGACGTAAAGTAGGAACAACCACTAAGATCGAGCCCACACACTTTATGGCCAAGGCTTAAAGGCAGACTACTAGGTCGGTCCAGTAGGTAGTAGTGCATCGGTTCCAACTCCTTCAACAAAATATTTTGGCGAGAGGAATCTTTTGTGCTCTTTACGATTGTGGCAGTGCTGGATAAGTTTTTGACAAGCAGCTGCTGAGCTGTAAAACATTCACGCAGTGCATTACCAGATAGAGCAAGAAGAGCCTCTAGGAGGATGCGGTAGCGACGAAAATGTTGCCACTGAGATGACATAGTCTCAAGAGGACTAAAACTTACGTCAGTGCCCTGGGAAAATGAAGAACATAAGTATTTATTAAATCTCAGTTGAATCTTACTCAAAGAAAGAAAAAAAGGAAACAATCTGCAAATAATACAGCTGTTAAACTTTACCGTCTTTCACTTTTAAGCCTGCACCTCAAATTTAAAGCCTGCTACTACTAAATTTATAACCACTTCAGTTATTAGTAAAAAAAAGCTATATATTTATACATTTTCGATTACAGTGCTAAGTACTGTCCTACTTTATAATTTAAAATTTAACATTTATACTCAGTAACCTCCACACCCCCCTCTCAACCAATGCCTCAGGTATGTCCGTATTTAAAAAAGATAACTTGCTACATTCAATTGATCACAAAGGATAAATGTTTTTTAGATTGTCCCAGAACTAGTCTATTTGAGTCAATTAATCACCTCTTGAAAGTTGGTAATAGGATAGTGCCACAATCAGGTGATGGATTATATGAAGTTGCGCTCACGTTTTTCAGCTATTTTTCTGCCTTTCCATTGGAGAGATTATCGAGGGAAATATCTCAGGAATTACTTCTGAATCAGTAAAAGGTATAATTAACACGATATATTAAAAAAAGTATTTTGGGGATGCTAAGAGTGGAGGTGTCTACAAAAAGATGTTTTTGAAATACAAAATCTTCTAAACTTAGCCTGTAATAGAAATATCAACGGTTTTTTAACGGTATAAGGCCTTATATTATAATTTTGTATTTGTTAAAAAAAAAAAAAAAAAAAATAAATTTGCTTAAGCCCTCCATACATATAAAATGCGCCCCTTTACCAATCTAGATATGCACAGTAACTTTTGATTAAGGAAACACCATATACATACACCATATATATATATATATATATATATATATATATATATATATATATATATATATATATATATATATATATAATATATATATATATATATATATATATATAATATATATAATATATATATATAATATATATATATATATAATATATATATATATATATATAATATATCTATATAGATATATATATATCATATATATATATATATATATATATATCTATATATATATATATATATATAGATATATATATATATCATATATATATATATATATATATTATATATATATATATATATATATATATCTATATATATATATATATATATATATATTCATATATATATATGTATATATATATATCTATATATATATATATATATATATATATATCTATATATATATATATATATATATATATATATATATATAATATATATATATCATATATATATATATATATATATATATATTATATTATATATATATATATATATATATATCTATATATATATAGTAAGTAAGTAAGTTCATTTGTAACACGCAATATAAAATAAATACGGAGTAAAAAAGTAAAAACAAAATAATATAATGCACAAGGAAATAATAAGTGAACACAACACAAATAACGTAACAATATCCATAGTATCACTAATCTGGAAGTTAATAAGTGAGGGGGTCACTGGCACATATCTTCCATGGAATATTGGTCCGCTGATCCTTAGGGATGTTGTCAAGCAGCACTATAGGATTGATAAGTTCAAAATGAGAAATAATCTTGTTTTTCTGTACCACCTTGGTAAATATAACAGGAATTTACAATATTGAAAATAGCCTCTCCTTAGCTGAAGACGATCTTTTTTCCGCATTAGAGGCTGAAAACCGGAAAGAAAAAGAAATGAAGGAGAACAAAATCTATGGCAAAGTTTACATAAGCCTTGGTGGCTGTACCTCCCACTATTAGGCGAGATTTTACCATATGAGATGCGAAAACACTGCAGAGCACTAGCAACCAGAGACGAGCATGTAGTCGAAAGTGTATCAGAAAAAGTAATTCCGAGCCATTTCAACTTTGAGACACACTTGAGTAGCATTGTAACCGCATGTAAAGGAGGAGCAGGGTTAGAAGTATTAAAACACAGAAACTCTTATTTTGAAGCATTTGCAGAAAGTCCAATCATACTCAAAGCATTAATCAGAACATTTAGGTTATTTGTGAGGCCTGACCTAGTATGACTAACTAGCAGAACATCATCAGCATAGGCAATGGGACTAACAGCAGTATTTTCTAAAAACACAGTAGGAGATAGCATTCGCAAACAGTCCGTATTTATATATAAATATAAATGTTTTTACTTTTATAACTTTAATAAATCAAATAATATTAACATTTTGACTACTAAATATCAGTATATATATATATTAAACTGACAAAGCACATTCATTTGTATTTTTTTCAGTAAAGTGCAAATTATGTTCTGGCCTTGGGAAGACATAGGGGTCTTGAGCCCTACTCATGTTAATTTCTGCTCGTTTTAAGTTTGAATCAGTTATTTATAGTAATTTATGTTCGTTTTGGGTTTCATTTATTTATCAATGCTCATTTGTGGTAATTTAACGCTATGTAGATCATTTTATTTTATTTTTTCTCATTTTGGATTAATGGAGTTCTTTACTTTTCTTTGAAAAACTTATTTTGTGGAAAAAGTTTTTTAATTAATTTCTGTTCGTTTGATATTGACATAGTCTTTTCAGGGAAAAAGAAGATAATACTTTAAGTCTTTTCGTTTTTTTTAAACTTTACAGTTTGGCCTGCTATTTGTATGCTTGAGAAGAATAGCAATTTTTAACAACATACACCTTTTTATAAATCTAGACACACATAGTAGTTTTTAATTTAGTTTCATACCTCCTCTAGTTGACCTGAAATAGAAAAATTGATACCATTCGCAAAAAAATCTGTGTACTTTCTTTGATAGCTTGGATACACTTGCGCTATTTTGATTTAGTTAAATTTTAAGAGCAGAAGTAGGCACGAAAGTTTGAACATAATACCCTCTTTCGTTCTTGGGATACTGCTGAGATGCCTTATTGGGAACTAGCATTAACAGAGTGCATTTTGATTTAATCTTAAGGCAACATTTAGTTTTAAACGTAATGGGCAAATGGGAGGGTAGGCGTGAGAGGAGGACTAGTTGCCCTCAAATCACTTTCGACTATTAAAAAAGGCATTAGCCCTTCCTATTTTCAATCAAATGAGCCCTTTTCGAAAATCCTATGACAACTCCATCGATAGGAAGTGCCCTGGTCTAAAAAAAAATAAATAAAAATAATACATTATATCCATATCGATCTTTACTATAAAAATGTCAAGCCTTCCAATTACTTTCGACTATTGAAAAGGGCACTAGCCCTTTCAATTTCTAATCGAATGAGCCCTTTTTGAGTTTCTACGACAACGCTTTCTATAAACACCATATATGCCCCCAGGGCTTAAATTACAACCCTTGCCCAGGGCTGTGAAAAAATTGTCATCCTCGAAGACCTAATTTCCAGAACTTTCAACTACGTTAAACAGAATGGCTATCTCAAAATTTTGATTGAATGTGTTTCGGGAAACGGTGGGCGTGAGAGGGGCGTTAGTTGCTCTCAAATCACTTTCAACTATTAAAAAAGACACTAGCCCTTTCAATTTCCAATCGAACGAGCCCTTTTGAAGTTTCTACGACAACGCTTTCAATAAAAACCTTACATTCCCCCAGGGCATAAATTAAAACCCTTGCCCTGAGGGCTGGGGGGTTATCATCCTCAAAGACCTGATTTCCAGAACTTTCAACTACGTTGAAGAAAATTGCTATCTCAAAATTTTGATTTGATGTGTTTGGGGAAATGGTGGGCATGAGAGGGGGGTTAGATGCCCTCCAATCACTTCCGACTATTAAAAAAGACATTAGCCCTTTCAATTTCCAATCGAATGAGCCCTTTTTTAAGGTTCTACGACAACGCTTTACATAAGAACCTTATATATCCAGGCCATAACTTACAACCCTTACTCTGAGGGTTGTGAAGGAGTTGTCATCCTCAAAGACATAATTTCCGGACCTTTGAACTACGTCGAACAAAATGGCTATCTCAAAATTTTGATTGAATGTGTTTGGGGAAATGGTGAGTGTGAGAGGGGTGTTAGTTATCCTCCAATCACTTTCGAATACTAAAAAGGGCACAAGTCCTTCTAATTTTCTATCAAATGAGCCCTTTTTTAAAGTTTCTACAACATCACTATCTATAAGAACCTTATATGCCCCCAGGGCATAACTTACATCCCTTGCCCCGAATGATCTGAGGGGGTTATCATCCTCAACGACTTAATTTCTAAAACTTTAACTACGTTGAAAAAAATGGTTATCTAAAAATTTTGATTGGATGTGTTTGGGGAAAAGGTGGACGTGAGAGTTAGTTGCCCTCAAATCATTTTCGACTATTAAAAAGGGCAGTAGCCCTTTGAATTTCCAATCGAATTAGCCTTTTTCAAGTTTCTACGACAAAGCTTTCAATAAAAACATTATATGCCCCCAGGGCATAACTTACAACCCTTACCCTGAAGGCTTGGGGGGGGGGGGGTTTAGTGTCATCCTCAAAGATATAATTTCTAGACCTTTCAACTACTTTGAACAAAATGGCTATCTCAAAATTTTGATTGAATGTGTTTGGATAAATGGTGGGCGTGGAAGGGGTTTTAGTTGCCCTCCAATCACTTTCGTCTATTAAAAAGGGTATAAGCCATTTCAATTTCCAATCAAATGAGCCTTTTTTGAAGTTTCTACGACAACGCTTTCTATAAAAACCTTATATGAACCCAGGGCATAACTTACAACCCTTGCCCTGTGGGCTGTGGGGGGGGTGTCATCCTCAAAGACCTAATTTCCAGAACTTTCAACTACATTGAACAAAATGGATATCTCAAAATTTTGATTGGATGTGTTTGGGGAAAAGGTGGGCGTGAGAGGGGGTTAGTTGCCCTCCAATCACTTTCGTTTATTAAAAAGGGCACTAGCCCTTTGAATTTCCAATCGAATGAGAATTTTTTGAAGTTTCTACGACAAAGCTTTCCATAAAAAACCTTACATACCCCCAGGGCGTAATTTACAACCCTTGCTCTGAGGGCTGTGGGAAGGGGGTTGTCATCCTCAAGACCACTGTCCAGAACTTTCAACTACGTTGAACAAAATGGCTATCTCAAAATTTTGATTGGATGTGTTTGGGGAAAAGGTGGGCGTGAGAGGGGGTTAGTTGCCCTCCAATCACTTTCGTTTATTAAAAAGGGCACTAGCCCTTTGAATTTCCAATCGAATGAGCCTTTTTTGAAGTTTCTACGACAACGCTTTCTATAAAAACCTTATATGAACCCAGGGCATAACTTACAACCCTTGCCACGAGGGCTGTAGGGGAGTGTCCTCCTCGAAAATATAATTTCTATCTGGAAATCAACTACGCTGAACAAAATGGCTATCTCAAAAGTTTGATTGGATGTGTTTGGGGAAATGGTGGGCGTCGAAGGGGTGTTAGTTGCCTTCCAATCACTTTCGACTATTAAAACAAGCCACTCCAATTTCCAACCAAATGAGCACTTCTCGAAGTTTCTACAACTCCTTCGATACAAAGTGCCCTGGTCTAAAGAAAAAAAAAATAATACATTGTGTCAACATCTTCTTTACTTAGGCACCGCGATTGCGCTGCCTATGATAAGGTCAGATATATCAGACATCCATTTTAACCAAATCAACGATTTGGAATACCAATATTGAAGAACTTTTACGGTGGAAGAATTAACTCCCACTTTAACTAAGAAATAAAGCGCTGGCGAATGTACAACGTTGTCAAAAGTGTTCGAGATATCAACCGAGCAAAAATAAAGTGGCTTTTTCTGCATCTTTGCCGAGACTAGCAACTGACCAAGTATGTGATGGGCTTGAGAACAACCAAAACCAGCTCTGAACCAAACTTGATAATCAGAAAAATCAGATTTAGTCAAAATTTCAGGCAATACGGCATACTAGAACAGCTTGCTCATGAAGCAGGACACTGTAATTGGTCTAGAACTGGAACACTGATCTGCGTCCTTTCCCTTTTCAAAACTTATATTACGATTCCCGAAAGAAAACTATCTGGAACAAACGACTGGGCTAAACACATATGAAATAGGATCTGAATGTGTGTTAACAATAATGGACACTTAATGGTGAAGTGATTGTAACACATACCATCCATATCAGGAGCACTTGATTTCTTAACCCTCTTTAAAGCCCGATAGATATCACCAATAGATATTGACAATATATGGACTTGCTGAAGAGCTTGAGGAACAGTATTAAGCAAGAAGGAAGAAAATGTGGATTGGATAGAATGATTTAATGTAGACAAAACACGAGTAAAATGAGCAACAAAATCACTGATTTTGACAATCGAAACGGTAGCAGGCACACACTTGTTGCTATTAATTACATTGGACCAAGACTTCCGATCTGAGGGGCCATCCAAAGCATTCAGGCGGGCTTTACACAATGAAGATATAAACTGACGTTTCGAATTTTACTTAATTTTAAATTCTTCGCCGGACTTGGGCCGATCCCTAGCAATCCAAAGGCGAAGCCAAAACTTCGCACGTTTTTAGATTTTTTTACTTCTGGGCACACATTCCACAACGGTTTTCTGGTGCCAAATCTAACACGTTCAAAAAGAACTGAAGCTGAAGCAGCTGGCTTCAGACAATGCACGAGCTGGTAATAGTAAAAATTTAAATCAATCTTAGCTGTCGATGAACTTACAGAGGTTTGTAAAAGGTGAAAAGGCACATTCATGCTTGACAATAACGAGCAAAGAACATACAAATGAACTTCATAATTTACTCGTTTCTAATTTGGCTTATCAAACCATTTATTATGGTAAGAAAAACGGTCATCAGCCAAGAGAGCAAGCGACTCAATTTCACAAGTTAAAGGCAAGTGATAATCCTCAATTTTATTATCCAAAACAATGACAGGAGGAATCACGAGTGATCCATGTGAAACTATAATATGATCAAGGTTTGATCTAACACTATAACGGTTGTGAATGTAGGTAAACGGTTTATTTTTATTGACTTTATAGCCACTAGGCAAAGCAACAAAAACAGGTCACTTCTTTCAGATTGGGGCAGAAGATTAGCATTAAAATCACCAGCCACAATCCGATTTAATCTCTGATTGGTCACTCTTAGCAGAAGTGTCCTGAGTCAGTTGCAATAACCCACGAAGAAAAATAGGGAAGAAATGTTCTTACGATTGCATGGCATACAGACATTAATGAGAACCATATTACCGCACTTTATTGTCAATAAATTATGCTCAGAAGAAATAAGCTCAGGCTTCTGAGCGAGGCAAACTAAAGTTGCAAGGCCCCCAGAGGGTCGACCGCTTGTTTTTTTAGCTTCACGTACAAACGTGTGGTGGGTGGGTGACCATTTAAGAGTATCTGTATTGGCTTTAGTTAGAAAATGTTCCTGTAGGAAAACTATATCATAATCAAGAAGCTCATCAATAAGAAGATCTTTGTCTTTGGTTCCGTTAATATTAAGTGAAACAAAGCAAAATCTATTGCAACTAGCAATCATTTTATATCCTTATTCAGAGCTTTTTTTAAACGAAAGTTGCAAAGCAAAACCTGAGTAGTACGGCACAAACAAACTATTCAACACATTGTATTTACTTGTATTGATATTTAGAAAACCAAGGCCGTATCATGGAGTAAGGGTTACTGGGTTTGAACCCCATCCCCCGAAACTTTTTTTAGAGTCGTAAAAAAGCGACGAAATGCATATAAACAAGTTTTTAATGTATTTATTTATTTTTTTTGTACCCTCTCCCGCAGAAAAAAAAATCCTGGATACGGCCTTGCAGAAAACAAATAGTAATTTGTTGCGAGGCTCATAGAAGAGTTTTAAATTCTGTCTATGTATATATATATATATATATATATATATATATATATATATATATATATATATATATATATATATATATATATATATATATATATATATAATATATATATATATATATATGATATATATTATATATATATATATATATATTTTTACCATAAATCTATAAAATCTTGGCACTTAAGAATTTTAAAAACAGTGAAAACACAATATATATATATATATATATATATATATATATATATATATATATATATATATATTATATATAATATATATATATATATATATATATATATATATATATTATATATACTATATATATATATATATATATAATATATATATATATATATATATATATATATATATATATAAATAAAAACATCTTTGTTCCTTTTTTGGGCAATAATTCCTAGCTTTTTTTTCAAGTTTTCATTCGGATTTTTAATCACCCGTCTTTAGTGCAACTAACAAAACATAATCATAGGCAGCGCAATAGCGCTGCCTAAGTAAAGAACGACTTTGGCGCAATATATTATTATTATTATTTTTTTTTTGGTTTCTTTTAGACCAGGGCACTTCGTATCGAAGGAGTTGTCGTAGAAACGTCGAAAAGGGCATGAGAAGGCAACTAACACCCCTTCCACGCCCACCATTTCCCCAAACACATCCAATCGAAATTTGAGATAGCCATTTTATTCAATGTAGTTGAAAGATCTGGAAATTATGTCTTTGAGGAGGACACTCCCCCCAAAATCCTCAGGTCAAAGGTTGTAAGTTATACCCTGGGGGCATATAGATTTTTTTTATAGAAAGCGTTGTCATAGAAACTTCAAAAAGGGCTCATTCGATCGGAAATTCAAAGGGCTAGTGCCCCTTTCAATAGTCGAGAGTGATTGCAGGGCAACTAACCCCCGTCTTACGCCCACCATTTCTCAAAACACATCCAATCAAAATTTTGAGATTGACATTTTGCTCAATATAGTTGAAAGTTTTGGATATTCGGCCTTTGAGGCTGACAACCCCCCCCCCCCCCCCACAAAACGCCATCAGGGTAAGGTTTGTAAGTTATGCCCTGGGGGCATATAAAGTGTTTATAGAAGGCATTGTTGAAGAAACTTCAAAAAGGGCTTATTCGATTGGAAACTGAAAGGGAAAATGCCCTTTGTAATAGTCGAAAGTGATTGAAGGGCGATAAACCCCCCTCTCACTCTCACCATTGCCCCCAAACACATCCAATTAAAATTTTAAGATTGCCATTTGGTTCAATGTAGTTCTAATTTCTGGAAATTAGGTTTTTGAGGATAACAACCCCTCAAAACCCTCAGGGCAAGGGTTGTAAGTTATGCCCTGGGAGAATATAAGGTTTTTATAGAAAGTGTTGTCGTAGAAACTTCAAAAAGGGCTCATTCAATTAGAAATTGAAAGGGCTAATGTCCTTTTTAATAGTCGGAAGTGATTGGAGGGCAGCTAACCCCCCTCTTACGCCCACCATTTCCCCAAACACATCCAATCAAAATTTCGAGATAGCAATTTTCTTCAACGTAGTTGAAAGTTCTGGAAATCAGGTCTTTGAGGATGACAACCCCCTTCCCACAGCCCTCAGAGCAAGGGTTGTAAGTTACGCCCTGGGGGTATGTAAGGTTTTTTATGGAAAGCTTTGTCGTAGAAACTTCAAAAAATTCTCATTCGATTGGAAATTCAAAGGGCTAGTGCCCTTTTTAATAAACGAAAGTGATTGGAGGGCAACTAACCCCCTCTCACGCCCACCTTTTCCCCAAACACATCCAATCAAAATTTTGATATATCCATTTTGTTCAATGTAGTTGAAAGTTCTGGAAATTAGGTCTTTGAGGATGACACCCCCCCCCCCCAAGCCTTCAGGGTAAGGGTTGTAAGTTATGCCCTGGGGGCATATAAGGTTCTTATAGAAAGCATTGTCGTAGAAATTTCACAAAGGGCTCATTTGATTGGAAATTGAAATGGCTTATACCCTTTTTAATAGACGAAAGTGATTGGAAGGCAACTAAAACCCCTTCCACGCCCACCATTTATCCAAACACATTCAATCAAAATTTTGAGATAGCCATTTTGTTCAAAGTAGTTGAAAGGTCTGGAAATTATATCTTTGAGGATGACACTAAACCCCCCCCCCCCAAGCCTTCAGGGTAAGGGTTGTAAGTTATGCCCTGGGGGCATATAATGTTTTTATTGAAAGCTTTGTCGTAGAAACTTGAAAAAGGCTAATTCGATTGGAAATTCAAAGGGCTACTGCCCTTTTTAATAGTCGAAAATGATTTGAGGGCAACTAACTCTCACGTCCACCTTTTCCCCAAACACATCCAATCAAAATTTTTAGATAACCATTTTTTTCAACGTAGTTAAAGTTTTAGAAATTAAGTCGTTGAGGATGATAACCCCCTCAGATCATTCGGGGCAAGAGATGTAAGTTATGCCCTGGGGGCATATAAGGTTCTTATAGATAGTGATGTTGTAGAAACTTTAAAAAAGGGCTCATTTGATAGAAAATTAGAAGGACTTGTGCCCTTTTTAGTATTCGAAAGTGATTGGAGGATAACTAACACCCCTCTCACACTCACCATTTCCCCAAACACATTCAATCAAAATTTTGAGATAGCCGTTTTGTTCGACGTAGTTCAAAGGTCCAGAAATTATGTCTTTGAGGATGACAACTCCTTCACAACCCTCAGAGTAAGGGTAAGTTATGGCCTGGATATATAAGGTTCTTATGTAAAGCGTTGTCGTAGAAACTTAAAAAAGGGCTCATTCGATTGGAGATTGAAAGGGCTAATGTCCTTTTTAATAGTCGGAAGTGATTGGAGGGCAGCTAACCCCCCTCTCATGCCCACCATTTCCCCAAACACATCAAATCAAAATTTTTAGATAGCAATTTTCTTCAACGTAGTTGAAAGTTCTGGAAATCAGGTCTTTGAGGATGACAACCCCCAGCCCTCAGGGCAAGGGTTTTAATTTATGCCCTGGGGGAATGTAAGGTTTTTATTGAAAGCGTTGTCGTAGAAACTTCAAAAGGGCTCATTCGATTGGAAATTAAAAGGGCTAGTGCCTTTTTTAATAGTTGAAAGTGATTGGAGAGCAACTAACGCCCCTCTCACGCCCACCGTTTCCCGAAACACATTCAGTCACAATTTTGAGATAGCCATTCTGTTTAACGGAGTTGAAAGTTCTGGAAATTAGGTCTTCGAGGATGACAATCTTCGAGAGAATCTTCTAAGAGAGTCATGCATACTCCTGCCATTTACCCGTGCCCCAGCCATTTAAACATTTGCCTCTCAATTACTTGGACTATCTGTCTTGGATTTTCTCTGTCTACAATTACCAAGCGTCTTGATGCAACCTATGCAACCTATTGCAAAATACTTGATAACTTCAATTATCAAGCAACCTTATATGCCCCCAGGGCATAACTTACAAACAGCCCTCCAATTACTTTTAACTATTAAAAAGGGCACTAGCTCTTTCAATTATTCAATCGAATGAGCCCTTTTTGAACTTTTACGACAATGTTTTCTATAAAAACATCATATGTCCCCAAGGCATAACTTACAACCCTTGCCCTGAGGACTGTGGGGGGTTGTCTTCCTCAAAGATATAAGTTCGGGAACTTTCAACTAAGTTGAAAAAAATGGCTATCTCAAAATTTTGATTGTATGTGTTTGGGAAAATGGCGGGCGTGAGAGGCGGGTTAGTTGTCCTACAATTACTTTCGACTATTAAAAAGGCCACTATCTATTTCAATTTCCAGTGCAATGAGCCCTTTTTGAAGTTTCTACGACAACGTTTTCTATAAAAACCTTATATGCCCCCAGGGCATAACTTACAAACTTTGCCCCGAGGGATGTGGGATGGGGGGGGGGGGGTGTCATCCATAAAGACCTAATTTCCAAAACTTTCAACGATGTTGAACAAATTGGCTATCTAAAAGTTTGATTGTATGTATTTGGGGAAAAGGTGGACATAAGAGGGGGGGTTTCTTGCCCTCCAATCACTTTTGACAATTAAAAAGGGCACTAGCCCTTTGAATTTCGAATTAAATGTGCCCTTTTTCAAGATTCTACAATAAATCTTTCAATAAAAGCCTTATATGCCCCCAGGGTATAACTTATAACCCTTACCCTGAGGGCTCTGTGGGGGGTTATCATCCTCAAAGACCTAATTTCCAGAACTTTCAACTACGTTGAACAAAATGGCTATCTCAAAATTTTGATTGGATGTGTTTGGATAAATGGTGGGCGTGGAAGGGATGTTAGTTGCCTTCAAATCACTTTTGACTATTAAAAAGGGCACTATCCATTTCAATTTCCAATCGAATGAGCCTCTTTTGAAGTTTCTACGACAACACTTTCTATGAAACCTTATATGCCCCCAGGGTATAACTTAGAACCGTTGCCCTGAGGGCTGTCGGGCGGTTGTCATCCGCAAAGACCTAATTTCCAGAACTTTCAACTACGTTGAACAAAATGGTTATCTCAAACTTTTGATTGGATATGTTTGGGAAAAAGATGGGTGTGAGAGGGGGGTTAGTTGCCCTCCAATCACTTTCGACTATTAAAAAGAGAACTAACCCGTTGAATTTCCAATCGAATGAGCCTTTTTTGAAGTTTCTACGACAACGCTTTCTATTAAAACCTTATATGCCCCCAGGGTATAACTTAGAACCCTTGCCCTGAGGGTTGTGGGGGAGTGTCCTCCTCAAAAACATGATTTCTATCTGGAAATCAACTACGCTGAACAAATTGGATATCTCAAAATTTTGACTGGATGTGTTTGGGGAAATGGTGGGCGTGGAAGGGGTGTTAGTTGCCTTCCAATCACTTTCGGCTACTAAAAAAGGCACTAGCCAATCCAATTTCCAATCGAATGAGCCCTTTTCGAAGTTTCTACGATAATACCTTCGATACGAAGTGCCCTGGTTTAACCCAAAAAAATAAATAATACATTGTGCCAACATCATTTTTTATTTAGGCAGTGCGATTCCGCTGCTTGTGATGTTGAACTAAATCCAAACATGTTGCGTTTCATTTGGTTCTGTTTCATTAAATGGGTTGTCAAAGGGGCGTAATTCAGGAATGACTTAGGACATTAATTTGGAACTTTCCGGAAATGATAAGGGAGATGATAAATTAACCAAAAAGGTAATTTTTGCACGCTACTATTACTACAACTACCGCTGCTTCTACTGCTACCCACAACTACTATTACCACTACTACCACTAAGACTACTACTTTTGTAGCGGGTACTACTAAGGCTGAGAAAATCGAAATAAACATTTGAGGAAATGTTGAGGGGAAACGTTGAACTAATCAAAACATATTACGTGCATACAGATTGATAATACGGGCGTATCTGCAATTTTTAGAACAGATTATCGGATCAAGGGCAAACTTCAGGGGTATCATGAGTGGGATATTCAGTTGACCAAAAGGCAAAATGAACGTGCTACTACTGCTAATAATACTGCTGCTGATACTGTTACTACTACTAATAATAATACACTATTACTGCAAATACTGTTCCTACTACTACCACTACTACTATGATAGTAATACAATTAAGGCGAAGGGTATGAAGTTGAAAATTTTACGGAATATTTAGGGAGAGTTTGAACTAAATCAAAACACACTCTGTGCATGCAGACTGTCAAAAGGGCGTATATCAAGAGTTGATTTGGGTATTAAGTTGGAACTTTCAGAGAATACTTAAAGTGGAATATCAATTGACAAAAAGGTAATATATGTATGACACTACTAACACAACTAGCACTGCTACTTTTACTAATACTACTACTGTTACTAAACTACTCCAACTACTACTTCAATTGCACCAACTTGTAAAGCTTAGAGTATTAAGATGAAAAGAGCGTGAAAAGCACAAATCAGCAATATTTTTGGAACGGCTTACCGTGCCAAGGTGAAACTTCTTGGACATCATGAAAGGGATGTTGAACTGATCAAAAGGCAAGATGTACATGCAACTACCACAATTAATGCTGCTACTACTACCATCACTACTACTACTAATACAATACTAACACTGCAACTACTTCTACTGCTACCACCGCCACTACTGTGATATTAGTACTATTAAGGCTTTCTATTTTTCTATTTTTCTAGAATTATCATTGATATTTCAAAGGAACTAATTTGATTGGAAATAAAGAGTTCTAGTGCCCTTTTAAGGGCCAAAAGTGATTGGAGGGCAATAAGCTATCCAATCCAGTTTCCCAGAAAAAGACTATGCCAGTAAAACGAACAGATATTAATTTAAAAAAAACTTTTTCCTCAAAATAAATTTTTCAAGGAAAGTAAAGAACTATATTAAGCCAAAAATGAACAAAAATAGAATAAAATAATCTACCATGCATAAAACTACCACAGATCAGCATCAACAAATAAATGAAACCCAAAGCGAACAAAAATTACAATAAATAACCGAGTGATTAGGGCTCACAACCCATATGCCTTCTCAAGACCAGAACATAATTTGCACTTTACTGAAAACAATTTAAATGTTTTCACGTTTATAACTTTAATAAATAAAAAAATTAAGATTTTAAAGAATAAACGTGAGCATATGTATATTAAACTGACAATACACATTCAATTGTGTTTTTTGTGGTCATTAATTAAAAAAAACTTCCCGAAAAATAAGTTTTCAAAGAAAAGTAAAGGCCATTTTAAACTTAAGCTCCGGAGATACAAATACCTGTTAAAATTCAAACTCAAAACGACCAGAAATTACGATTAAAGAATAAATGAAACCCAAAACGAACAGAATTTAAATAAACAATCATAGCAAAAAGCATACAACAAGTAATAACATAAAGGAATAAATAGATCTTAGAGAGAGTAATGCTTAGATTGAATATGAAAATCAAGCTTAAAACGAAAAAAAATATTTTGCTATTAAAGTATAAATGAAACTTAAAACGAACAGAAATTAAATAAACAATCAATGCGAACAAACATACAATAGATATTAATGTAAATGAATATATAAATCTTAAAACGAGTGAAACTTAAATTGAATATGCAAATCAAGTTTGAATTGAATAAAAATAACTACAAACAAGAATTTGGATATCGCCTCACTGCAGAAGCCTAAAACCTACTGCGTCATTGGCGCTGTACTGAAAACTATATGAGTCTTGAACAGTCTTGGAAAGTATAAACAAAATCAAATTGAATATTAGATATATAATGATATTCATTGTTGAAAGATCCATCAGTTCAAGATTTTTTTCACTGTAGTTTTTATTTTCATACTCAATGCTGTAAGAACTGGAAAAGAATAAATTTGTAATATACGAGTAAGTCAATTTCAGTGAAGCACCAATGACGCAGAAGGCTTTAGGTTTTTACAGTTAAAGAAGGGGGCAGTATCCAAATTTTGTTTGTAGTGAAACTATATTTGTCTTGACCAATCTTGGAAAGAACTAATAAATTAAACTGAATATATATAATGATATTAATTGCTGAAAGCTCATCAGTTCAAAATTTTACTATAATTTTAATATTTATTTTCAATATTAAGTACAAAAGAAAACATTTGTAATATAATTCGTTTTCAGTAAAGCGCCAATGACGCAGTAGGTTTTAGGCTTCTGCAGTGAGGCGATACCCAAACTCTTGTTTGTAGTTATTTTTTATTCGATTCAAACTTGATTTGCATATTCAATTTAAGTTTCACTCGTTTTAAGATTTATTTATTCATTTACATTAATATATATTGTATGTTTGTTCGCATTGATTGTTTATTTAATTTCTGTTCGTTTTAAGTTTCATTTATACTTTAGTAGCAAAATATTTTTTTTCGTTTTAAGCTTGATTTTCATATTCAATCTAAGTATTACTCGCTTTAAGATATATTTATTCATTTATATTATTACTTGTTGTATGTTTTTTGGTATGATTGTTTATTTAATTTCTGTTCGTTTTGGGTTTCATTTATTCTTTAATAGTAATTTCTGGTCGTTTTGAGTTAGAATTTTAACAGGTATTTGTATCTCCTGAGCTTAAGTTTAAAATGACCTTTACTTTTTTTTGAAAAACTTATTTTTCGGTAAGTTTTTTTTTAATTAGTTTTTGTTAGTTTTTGATTCAAAAAGTTTCAAGTTTTTATGGCATGGGGGGGGGGGGGTGCTTACTGTCAGATTATTCCTGACTTTAAAAAACGGATCTAGAACTTTCAATTTAAATCGAATGAGGTCTTTTTCAAAGTCTATACGATTACATCTTTGATAAAAACCTTATATAGGAACAATAGACAGCTTTCATAACTTATGGACAGCGACTGACAACAATGAATGGATTGAAAAAATAGCTCCAATAAGGGTGTTTAGACCATTTCACTTGCTGACACAAAGGGATCACGACTGTTTGGAATTGACCTTAATAGGATTTTGTGTGCCAAAGCAATTTTGCATCTATCACAGAGTATATATTTTAACCTTATAATTGGATAATTATAATAGATTTACTATGTGTTCTTCCCATACAAAACTTTACCTTATTAAAGTCGTTGCGGTGGGGGCGGCGTAGTTGGCATAAAGAAGAAACCTTTAGCGTAGACAGTAGGATAGTGGGGAGGATGAGGCTGGAGACTCATCCAATACGGTGCAGAACGTCACTTATCTCCTCCGTTCCCGATTTAAGAGATTAGACAGACTCATTGGGCTGTAGAATGTTGGACCGTTTGAGTTGTGGAAGACGTTAAAATACTCAAAAATACTTTATATTTTCAGTTATTGCAGAATTGATTTCATAGATTGTGGAATGGTGAGCCCCCTGGCCCTTGATTTGGGTGAGCCTCAACTCATAATATGCAATTTTGATTAATTGTTCCATGTTATGTGCATATATTATTCTATATATGTTATTTTGAGTTATAATTTTATCGCATTGCGTTCATTTTTAAGCCTTGAGATAAAAACTGAAACCTTAGCGTAGACAGTGTGTGTGTGTGTGTGGGGGGAGGGGTGCGTGGGGGAGGAGTGCGTGGGGGGGGGGCTGGTTGCCTTCAAAAATCTTTTGACTCTTAAAAATTGAACTAGAACTTTCAATTTCCAATCAAATGAGCCCCCTCTGAAGTTTATACGAGCATCCCTTTCATAAGAACCATATACGCCCCCACGACAACACTTACAACGCCTATCCCCCGGGCTCCGAGGGGAGTTTTTGTTATCTAATTTACGAACAATTTCCAAAACACTGGCTATGTCAAAATTTATAGCGGACGGGCTTGGGGAAAAAAGAGCGTGGGGGGGGCTAGCTTAACTCTCTTGACTCTTAAAAAGTGAGCTAGAACTTTCAATTTCCAGTCAAATGAGCCCTCTATGAAGTTTATACGAGCATCCCGTTCATAAAAACTATACAAAACTTAGAAAGCCTTCTCCTGTGCCCTGGGGGGTTCTATTGACACCGGATTTTTTCTTATCCGACCTTTGAACTATTTCTAACAAAATGTCTATCTCAAAATTTTCATCAGACGGGTTTTGAAAAAAGGGGTGGGGAAGGGGGCTAGCTGCCCTCGGATCTCTTTGACTATTAAAAAGTGAGCTCGAACTTTCAATATCAAATCAAATGAGCCCTCTCTGAAGTTTATACGAGAATCCCTTTCATACGAACAATATATGACCCAGAGCATAACTTACAACGCCTGCCCCTGGGCCCTGGGAGGTTTTGACGACACCCTGGGAGGGCTCTGAGAGGTTGCGAGTTTTTGTTATCTGACTTTTGAGCAATTTTTAACTTAATGGCTATCTCAAAATTCTTATTGGATGCATTTGGGGAAAAGCGGCGTGGGGGGGGGGGCTAGTTGCCCTCCAATCTCTTTTGACTCTAAAAAACTGAACTAGGATTTTCAATTTCCAATCAAATGAGCCATCACTGAATTTTTACGAGCATCCCTTCAATAAGAACCATATATCCACCCAGGGAATAACTTACAACACCTGCCATCGGGACCCGGGGGCTGTGTTGACCGCTGAGTTTTCGTTATATGGTCTTTGAACTATTTTAAAAAAAATCTATCTCAAAGTTCTTATCGTATGAGTTTTAGGAAAAAGGGCGTGGAGAGGAGTGGGGGGGGCAAGGTGCCCTCTAATCTCTTTTTACTCTTAAAAAGTGAACTAGAACTTTCAATAACCAATCAAATAAGCCTCATTGAAGTTAATACGAGCATCCCTTCCATAAGACCCATATATGCCCCCGGGGCATAACTTACAACGCCTGCCCCAGGGCCCTGGGGCGTTGTGTCGACACTTGAATTTTTGTTATATGATCTTTGAACTATTTTGAACAAAATTGCTATCTTAAAATATTTATTGGATGCATTTGGGAAAAAAGGGTTTGGGGGGGGGGGGAAGCTGGTTTTCCGACAATATCTTTTGATGCTTAAAAAGTGAACTAGAAATTTCAAGTTCCAATCAAATGAGTCCTCTCTGAAGTTTATACGAGCATTTCTTCCATAAGAACCATATATGCCTCCAGGGCATAACTTATAACCCTTGCCCCTGAAGACTGTGTGGGGGGAGTGTCCTGCTCAAACATATAATTTCCAGAACTTTCAACTACGTTGAACAAAATGGGTGTATCAAAATTTTGATTGGATGTGTTTGGGGAAATGGTGGGCGTCGAAGGGGTGTCAGTTGCCTAAGAATTCATTTCGACTATTAAAAAGGGAACTAGACATTTAAATTTCCAATCAAATGAGCCCTTTCTGAAGTTTCTACAACAACGTTGTCTATACAAAACCTTATATGTCCCCTGGTAAATAACTTACAACCCTTGCCCTGAGGGCTGTGGGGGAGTTGTCATCCTCAAAGACCTAATTTCCAGAACTTAAAACTACGTTTAATAAAATGGTTATCTCAAAATTTTGATTGGATGTGTTTGGGGAAAAGGTGGGCGTGAGAGGGGGGTTAGTTGGAGGGCAACTAGCCCCCCCCCCCCACGCCCATCATTCCTCCAAACACATCCAATCAAAATTTTGAGATAGCCGTTTTGATTTTGAAAATATGATTTTTAGGAGGACACTCCCCCACAACCCTCAGGGCAAGGGTTTTAAGTTATGCCCTGGGGGCATATAAGGTTTTTATAGAAGAGATTGTCGTAGAAACTTCAAAAAGGACTCAATCGATTGTAAATTCAAAGGGCTAGTGCCCTTTTTAATAGTCAAAAGTGATTGGAGGGCAACTAACTTTCGACTATTAAAAAGGGCACTAGAACTCTCGATTTCCAATGGAATGAGCCCCCTTTGAAGTTTCTACGACGACCCCTTCCTTATGAAATTCCACTGGGAAAAAATAATAATAATAATAATAAATAATAAAACATTGGAGCCGTATGGCCTTTACTATAGGCAACGCTATAGCGTTGCCTCTGATTTTACGCTTGGTAGATTATTTGGTTCCTATTTTGCTCAGTCTTGGTTGAATGGAGTTTTTTACTTTTCCTTAAAAACTTGTTTTGCAGAATTAGCTTTTTTTAATTAATAATATAAAAGAAGAATAATATAATGGTAGGGAGCGTTTACATAGTATTTTAAATTTCAGGTTGACATCTAGTGTTTGATGGCACAAATCAGTTTGTTGTTTCATTGATTATCATTCAGATTAAAATACATACTTATACGATGGCTTGAAAAGATTGGCAACTGATAAGCTAATCTATCTTTCGGTTTATGTCACGTTGATTTATGAAGATTTTACAGACCGAAGAAGCAAATATTTGAGTTTGAATTCAGAATAAAAACAATCAGAGTATAAACTTTTTAACCGGATGACATGAAGTTTGGCTACCCAAGGGATTTTCAAGAACAATTGGAACTTAACTTAAGACTATAACCTTACCAAAGTATTATGTCTCTTAAGACTTAGACAAAAAGACTGCATATTATTTAAGATTCTAGCTAGACACAAACATTTGAAGAGATTTGAAAAAAAAAATGTTACAAATTTGCTTGTCACTTTATTGTTTGCCATTATATACTTTTATAATATACTAGTATATACTATTAAATTATACTAATAGTATTATACATTAATATAAATACATAATTATATATATTATGTATTATAATATTAGAATTATATATTATAATTATACTAATATAAATTATACAATATATACTATTAAATTATATACTTTGGCACCAAATGTAGAAATTTGAAAAAAAGAATTGGTCAGATTCGCTACAGAAAGGTTAATCTATCCTCTAATTTGTCAAGCAGATATGTTAGGATTTTTGGTACATGGTTGCCAACGGTGCAGTTGGTACAGTTTGAATATATAGAACAAACTGGCTAATAAAAGACTAAGCAATCTCCTGAGTTACTTCATTTCAAAAAGATCTAATCATTACGAGTCCAAGCAATGGTGTTAATACTTATCTGTCAGTAATCTCTAAATACTTACTAAAAATGCTTCAAATTAAAAATAAACATCAAACTCACATATAGCATATCTCCTGGCAGTTCTTGTACCAAGAGCCAAAATAAAGTATGAGATACGCGCAGTGACATCAGTGACCTCTCTAAAAGAAAGCGAATGAGAGGTGAAGTTTCCAGAGTTTCGAATTTTAACGCCTGGAGAATTTGTGGAAGAAGATCAACAAGCTCGTCCGATGAAATGCCTTTGAGCCAGGCAACTGCTGCACGTCTCACTTCAATGTCCGGGAAGCTGTAATTTCATGTTATATTAGAACAATTCAAATTTTTCCTTAGCACCACCCTAGTGCTAAATACCAATATTAATCCCCCCCCCCCCAAAAAAAAAATAAAATTCTTAACGGAAAAGAAAAAGGAAACTGATTCCATGCAAAGCTCAACCTTTAGATGGGATACAAAAAGCTTAAATATTTTTGAGCCATTACTAAAATTGAGCTTGAAATATTCGGAAGTATTTTCAAAATGATACACTAGATTAACAAAAACTTGTGATTTTTTTGGCGAAAAATAATGTAGACAAATGAGACCAGTGTGGCCGCACTATAGCTTATTGTATTATAAATTATTGCAGAACAACAGGGATGAACCACTAACCCATAATAAAAGAAAGGCTGAATTAGCATGTTGAAATAAATATTTTTGCAGTTCTTTACAAGTCAGCTCCTGAAAAACAAAGGAAGGAAAAACAATCGAATGCTTTGTTGTTTTCCTAAATGATTTTCTTACATAATTTTGCTGTAGTTGCTAATTAACCCTGTTTCTCCACACCCGGTACAGCTCCATAGTTTCTAATGTAACTTTCAAGCGAGAATCAAATGTTTGAATTGATTTCTCAGCCATGAAATTATATCGGATATACAGAGACTACTACAACTGCTAACAGTTTATCACAGCCCCAAATCGCTGAGGCCAACAAGCCCGAGGTGGCTTCTGTTTTGTAAAACAGAAGCCCCAATTGTTCGACATTGTTTGAATTTCTTTACAATGATTTGTTATTTACTTTTTGTATTATCCCTCTAATTTCAGGTATAACTCTACTACCAACTACCCGTTTTCTCTACAACTACTTACAGTTCATCGCAGCCCCAAATTGCCCGAGGCCAACAGAGTTACGCACGCTCTCTTCCACCCCGATATATTCAAAGCCTCACTTTTACCCATCCACTGGGGTTCAAACTTCCTCTAGATTTTCTCTTATGACCTCTTCCCAGCCCCAGAGCCGTACCCACGATTTTTGTTCGGGGGGGGGGAGGGGGTCTACAAAAAAAAATTTAAAAAAGACATCAAAAGTTTGTTTATCTACATTTCCGTACGTTTTTACGATTCAAACTGAAATTTCACCGGGGATTAAACCCCCTACTCATCCCCCTGGTTACAGCTTTTCCCACCCCATACGGGGTAATGTACTTTATATTTGGACCTATGTAAAGGGCTGAAAATGTGTCGTAACCAGCGTCGTAATATTATATTAGTAATAAATTTATAACAAATCAATTAATTTAATCAATAAATTAATGCTGTAGAAATGGCAGGTTGGTACAGCAATAAACACTTTTTTTTATTCTTCATAAATTTAGGATCGTAAGAAGAAGAAGAGAAAATGTCGTCCAAGAAAATTAGCTTTTTACACACACAAAAACTATTATTATCTATATATATATTTTCTTTGTCAAAAACATTGTAGGAACAAAAAAGGGGTGAAGCAATTTTTATGAAGTGTTATCTTAAGGATACACCACTGACTTTTAGGCCATAGACCCTAGGGAGAGGGGGAGGGGGTATTTAGTGTTTGGTTGGATTAATAAATCTTATCTTATCAGTTTTCCAAGGTCCAATTTTTAATCATCTGGGTTCAAAAAATGATTTTTAGAAAAAAATATGTCCAAACCCCCAAAAATTACCAGATTATAATTCCGGTGTGACCTTCAACGGTGACAAATAATGGAATTTAGTGTCAGTCTTTCAACAGAAATAGGAGGCCCTTTGCAAGTTTTCTGGAATTTTTTATATTAATTTTTCATTTTATAAAATAAAAATAAAATAAAAATAAAATGGATTTCTCAGAAAATAAATGGATTGTTTGAATCTGGCAGTTTTTTCCTTGGTAAAAACACAAAGTTTGGTACCTAATTTTGAAAACACAATTTTTCAATAGAATGAGATATACAATTTTCAATATAATTTTATAGTTCAATATAATTAGAATTTCAATAGATATACTTTTGTAGCCGCCATTGTTCAGCATTCAATTCTTTACAATGATTTGTTATATACTTTTTGTACTATACCTCAAATTTTTTAGGTATAACTCTACCACCAACTACCTTCTCCCTCTACTGGTTTAATTAGAGCTTAAGCTTGCTTTTTATTCCTACCCAACAGAAATTTTTCAGAGTCCACGAAAATTTGTCCAACAGTTAGAAAAAGGATACAACTAAAATTAGCCCGATAACTGCTGTGTGAGTATTTGTAATCTATGGCTGTAACTGACACAAAAAGAAGAAGAATTCTTCACATTAGTAAATTTTTATATTCCACCAGTTGGGATATGCCAACAGTTCATGTCAAAGGTGACACAATTGTGTTTCCGATACGGAGATGGCGACCCTGCTAAAGAAAAGACAACTTCTGTTCGTATCAGAGGGAATTCTACATATTGCAAGGAGATCCATAGCCAAATTTTGACTCAGAAACATTCATTATAGCTATGGATCTTCTTCTGAGAGTACCAAGGACACCAAAACAAAACCACAAAAAAGAAAACACACCACCGGTGGTCATAAGCCACTGGTGTACACCACCGGTGTAATTAAACGCCACTCTTCTTTGCGATAGAAGCTAAATTTTAGAATCTAATTTTACATAGCCAGGGATGACAATCTTGAGCAGGGTACACTTCGTCAAGAATACCTAAAAATGAGCTTCACCCGATAGATGAGCCATCACCACCTGGAATAGACCCAACGTAGAGGTAATCCCTGAAAATTCCTCGCTTGAACTATTGAAGAGAAGGTTTAACAAATGTATTAAAGTTGAAAACAAATTGAGAAGATTACCAGGCCTAGCGGCATGTCATCACTGTTGATAGAGCCACAAATATTACAATAAAAAAATACATTATTATAATATCGACTACAACAAAAATATAACCAAATAATTGCCAAACCGGAGAAACTCAATTATGCTATTAATAAGGATATTTAGTAAGTCAAATTACCATATTAAAATAACGAATTTAAAAACGTTAAACACAGTCTATTTTAAGAAAGATTTGAAGCTCCATGAGTTTGCCTCTTTTTTTAAATTCCGAAAACGTGTTCAATTATAAAGTAGCACTTTTAAATTTAATAAGTCAAATTACCATATTAAAATAACAAATTTAAAAACGTTAAACACAGTCTATTTTAAGAAAGATTTGAAGCTCCATGAGTTTGCCTCTTTTTTTAAATTCCGAAAACGTGATCAATTATAAAGTAGCAGTTTTAAATTTAATAAGTCAAATTACCATATTAAAATAACGAATTTAAAAACGTTAAACACAGTCTATTTTAAGAAAGATTTGAAGCTCCATGAGTTTGCCTCTTTTTTTAAATTCCGAAAACGTGATCAATTATAAAGTAGCATTTTTTAAATTTAATAAGTCAAATTACCATATTAAAATAACGAATTTAAAAACGTTAAACACAGTCTATTTTAAGAAAGATTTGAAGCTCCATGAGTTTGCCTCTTTTTTTAAATTCCGAAAACGTGATCAATTATAAAGTAGCATTTTTAAATTTAATAAGTCAAATTACCATATTAAAATAACGAATTTAAAAACGTTAAACACAGTCTATTTTAAGAAAGACTTGAAGCTCCATGAGTTTGCCTCTTTTTTTAAATTCCGAAAACGTGATCAATTATAAAGTAGCACTTTTAAATTTAATAAGTCAAATTACCATATTAAAATAACGAATTTAAAAACGTTAAACACAGTCTATTTTAAGAAAGATTCGAAGCTCCATGAGTTTGCCTCTTTTTTTAAATTCCGAAAACGTGATCAATTATAAAGTAGCACTTTTAAATTTAATAAGTCAAATTACCATATTAAAATAACGAATTTAAAAACGTTAAACACAGTCTATTTTAAGAAAGATTTGAAGCTCCATGAGTTTGCCTCTTTTTTTAAATCCCGAAAACGTGATCAATTATAAAGTAGCATTTTTAAATTTAATAAGTCAAATTACCATATTAAAATAACAAATTTAAAAACGTTAAACACAGTCTATTTTAAGAAAGATTTGAAGCTCCATAAGTTTGCCTCTTTTTTTAAATTCCGAAAACGTGATCAATTATAAAGTAGCATTTTTAAATTTAATAAGTCAAATTACCATATTAAAATAACGAATTTAAAAACGTTAAACACAGTCTATTTTAAGAAAGATTTGAAGCTCCATGAGTTTGCCTCTTTTTTTAAATTCCGAAAACGTGATCAATTATAAAGTAGCACTTTTAAATTTAATAAGTCAAATTACCATATTAAAATAACGAATTTAAAAACGTTAAACACAGTCTATTTTAAGAAAGATTTGAAGCTCCATGAGTTTGCCTCTTTTTTTAAATTCCGAAAACGTGATCAATTATAAAGTAGCACTTTTAAATTTAATAAGTCAAATTACCATATTAAAATAACGAATTTAAAAACGTTAAACACAGTCTATTTTAAGAAAGATTTGAAGCTCCATGAGTTTGCCTCTTTTTTTAAATTCCGAAAACGTGATCAATTATAAAGTAGCATTTTTAAATTTAATAAGTCAAATTACCATATTAAAATAACGAATTTAAAAACGTTAAACACAGTCTATTTTAATAAAGATTTGAAGCTCCATGAGTTTGCCTTTTTTTTAAATTCCGAAAACGTGATCAATTATAAAGTAGCACTTTTAAATTTAATAAGTCAAATAACCATATTAAAATAACGAATTTAAAAACGTTAAACACAGTCTATTTTAAGAAAGATTCGAAGCTCCATGAGTTTGCCTCTTTTTTTAAATTCCGAAAACGTGATCAATTATAAAGTAGCACTTTTAAATTTAATAAGTCAAATTACCATATTAAAATAACGAATTTAAAACATTAAACACAGTCTATTTTAAGAAAGATTCGAAGCTCCATGAGCTTACCTCTTTTTTTAAATTCCGAAAACGTGATCCATTATAAAGTAGGACTTTTAAATTTAATAAGTCAAATTACCATATTAAAATAACGAATTTAAAAACGTTAAACACAGTCTATTTTAAGAAAGATTTGAAGCTCCATGAGTTTGCCTCTTTTTTTAAATTCCGAAAACGTGATCAATTATAAAGTAGCACTTTTAAATTTACTAAGTCAAATTACCATATTAAAATAACGAATTTAAAACGTTAAACACAGTCTATTTTAAGAAAGATTCGAAGCTCCATGAGTTTGCCTCTTTTTTTAAATTCCGAAAACGTGATCAATTATAAAGTAGCACTTTTAAATTTAATAAGTCAAATTACCATATTAAAATAACGAATTTAAAAACGTTAAACACAGTCTATTTTAAGAAAGATTTGAAGCTCCATGAGTTTGCCTCTTTTTTTAAATTCCGAAAACGTGATCAATTATAAAGTAGCACTTTTAAATTTAATAAGTCAAATTACCATATTAAAATAACGAATTTAAAAACGTTAAACACAGTCTATTTTTAGAAAATTTCGAAGCTCCATGAGTTTGTTTCTTTTTTTTAAATTCCGCAAACGTGACCAATTATAAAGTAGCGCTTTTAAATTTAATAAGACAAATTACCATATTAAAATAACGAATTTAAAAACATTAAACACAGTCTATTTAAAGAAAGATTCGAAGCTCCATGAGTTTGTTTCTTTTTTTTAAATTCGGCAAACGTTGTCAATTATAAAGTAGCACTTTTAAATTTAATAAGACTAATTACTATATTTAAATCACGAATTTAAAAACGTTAAACACAGTCTATTTTTAGAAAGATTCGAAGCTCTATGAGTTTGTTTCTTTTTTTTTAAATTCGGCAAACGTTGTCAATTATAAAGTAGCACTTTTATATTTAATAAGACAAATTACCATATTTAAATCACGAATTTAAAAACGTTGAACACAGTCTATTTTTAGAAAGATTCGAAGCTCCATGAGTTTGTTTCTTTTTTTTAAATTCCGCAAACGTGATCAATTATAAAGTAGCGCTTTTAAATTTAATAAGACAAATTACCATATTCAAACAACGAATTTAAAAACATTAAATAAAGTCTATTTAAAGAAAGATTCGAAGCTCCATGAGTTTGTTTCTTTTTTTTAAATTCCGCAAACGTGACCAATTATAAAGTAGCGCTTTTAAATTTAATAAGACAAATTACCATATTCAAACAACGAATTTAAAAACATTAAACACAGTCTATTTAAAGAAAGATTCGAAGCTCCATGAGTTTGTTTCTTTTTTTTAAATTCGGCAAACGTTGTCAATTATAAAGTAGCACTTTTAAATTTAATAAGACTAATTACTATATTTAAATCACGAATTTAAAAACGTTAAACACAGTCTATTTTTAGAAAGATTCGAAGCTCTATGAGTTTGTTTCTTTTTTTTTTAAATTCGGCAAACGTTGTCAATTATAAAGTAGCACTTTTAAATTTAATAAGACTAATTGCTATATTTAAATCACGAATTTAAAAACGTTAAACACAGTCTATTTTTAGAAAGATTCGAAGCTCCATGAGTTTGTCTCTTTTTTTTTCCGCAAACGTGATCAATTATAAAGTAGCGCTTCGCAAGGTTCGGCCCACAAAACAAGAAGGCAGTACTTCATGTTCTTCAGAGATAGTATTATTTTATAAGGAAGTAAAGCCCGTGGCCTTTCATATTTTCACAGTTTAAATGGTGCGGAGAAATAAGGATTTATACATTTTTCCCAAAGAATTTGCGTCGATTCACATACGAAACATTTTTTTTCGCTGATTTTGTAAAAAAGTATGACTTCATTTTTTGTAGCAATTGCGTCGATTTGTCAATCTTCGTGGGATTTTTTTCGCTGATTTTGATAAGAAAATCTGTGAAAATAAGAACAAAGATAAAAAATTTTGCTTCATTGTATCCTTCCTCAGTTTCATCAATTTTTCCCATCATTTTCAGTAAAAAAAAAACAAGCTAAAATCTAGTTTAAAAAAGGGCTAATTTTCACTACTTAGAACAAAAACATTTATTACTTCGATACAAGTAACAAAAAATCTTAAAAAACAAGTTCTAAAAAATGATATTTTTTCTTTTTAGAAAATAAAAATTTGGAAGATTTTTTTCAACTTAAACAAGAACAATCTGCTGAAATAAGTCTTTATCGATTTTATTATTTAGAACATATAGAGTCCGTTCGGACCTTTGCTTTAACTATAGTTTAAAAATAGCAAATAACAATAACAATAGTACGTTCTGACATTGGAAAACTATGGTTTTACTAAAGTAAACTTCAAGTGTTTTACCCTCCTTAGTCATAGCTACTCTGATCGCTTCACCTCTAGGCCCTAGTTGACTTCCGTAACTCATGTCACTGAGTTGAGTCAGGGCGTATAGGAATTTCAATCACAGATTTTGAATTTTTTAGAAAGGTTGTTTTAGAGCAATTGGGAATTAAAGATTACCAAAAACATTCGAACGAATCAAACAAAGTAAGAATTTACGAGAAAAAAGAAAAAGAAAACAAAACAAGCATTATAGACATAGAAAAATAACAGTATAGAAAGTTTTCATTTTACCATGTATGTTTTTTTTTCGTTTCTTTTTTGAGGTTTATACACTTTAATCGGTTTAGTGTTCAATTCATACCGAACTAAGAAAACGAACCGAATGAAAAAGAAACATATTGTCGAAAATATAGTATATTATATTTAAAGAATGAAATTATCTCAAGTTTCTGTTGCATGCATTCTTGTTACATGTCAGTTAACTCGGCTCAACGCAACAGTTTTTCAAGTTAGCAGGCAAACTACTCACAGAATAAAAATTAAATAATTTACATTTAAACAGAAATGATACATAAAATTGAAAGATTAAACTGAATAGAAGGCATAAAGTAAATATTTAATCTCCTCCTAGTCTTGATGTTAAGTGGAGGTTGCTTGAGGTTCAACCCCATGGAAGTCTCAATAGCGAATTTTCCATAATTTCCTCCATTCCTTATATGATTCATTTTGGTGTTTATTGATTTGACCCCCCCCCCCCGTTGATATACTCTTAGGAAATGCAGAGATTGTCCAATATGATTTCAATTATATTCATATTTTAAACAGATATAACTTACAAAATATTCACAATGGACAAAACCAGTCTATTGAATATGAAATTTGAACCTAGCAAATGTATACAACTCGATTTGTCCTTTGGGCCAATTGTCGGAAATTTCTAATGATTTTACAGACGTTAAAAATCGATAAATAAGGCACACTTACCCTATATGGTACACCTAGCTTAAATCTATTTTTCGAAGAGAAATATGCGTCAATTTCACAAATTAAAAAAGTTTTGAGTTGAAAAATTGAGGAAACTAAAAAACGGATTATTAGTAAAACAGAAAAAACAGCTATCAAGAAAATTATTTTGGAGATGATGTTTTTCTGATTAAGCTATTTGGCTTCAACCCCCCCCCCCCCTCCCCATCTTAAGATCCTACTTAATACATTTATCTAACTACCCTTTTTCATCCTTTTTAGAGAACAAGAAAAACATTTTCTTAATTCTACACCTTTTTCTTTTCATTCGTTAACAATTCAGATATTCCATAGACTTACCAAGGAAGAAGAAGTTGAATAGCATCCACTGGGGACAAGGGTCGCCAGCTTTGTATCATTCCGTAGATCTCAGAGAGACTGTCGTGATCCCAACAACGCGCCGAGGAAAGAACTTTTGGCAAAGCTCTTGGCTCTCTAGTAAGATATTGACGTTTTTCCCACAAAACCTCGCGTCTAAGGGCAGGCAATCTGCGAATAAAAGTATAGTTGAAAATAAATTTTAACTTGGAAAAAAATTAGACAAGAAAGCGAATTAAAAAGTAAAATGCAATAAGATATTAACATCTGACGCAAGAAGGAGAAGGATTCCCTCTGGACCCGTCATAGATCTACTCGTACCTGATTTCCTAAAATGTTTCTTTTGGCTGCTTTATAATCTTGAAGTTTTTAGGGCGGTACCCCACTTTGATTAGTGCCGCCACGTTGAACTATGAAAACTAATCAGCTAAATTTGTTTTCGTTCGTAGAAATTCAAACACTAACAATCTGTTGATTTCTAAAGACTACTACGTAACCTTGAAAGGGAACAAAATTTCTTAAGCTCTTTGATGCTATGTGTTTTTTAGTTGAAAACAACCATGTTTCTTTTTTTATGAACTTGGCACCTGCTAGAAACATGAACTGCATATCGCTGTCTTTTCATTAAAAACTGAATTCCCGACTTTTCTTCATCTGCTCATGTTTGTAAATTTGCGAATTATAATATATTATAATATTATAAAATATTATAATATTCAAATAATATATACTTTATTTTGTTTTGAATTATTAAGACAGTTTAGATCACTTACTCGACCAATGGTTCATACTTTCTCACTCCCACACGCTCAAGTATCTTTTCATCAAACATATCCTCTTTTGACACTTTCACCTAAGCAAAGTTGTTTCACTTGTCAAAAGATGAATTATTGTCTAAAATTACTGCCGCTCCATTACACTTTTAGACAGGCCTAGGACTGTCTTGTTGTAATAAAGACAAGTTGTTCATTTGCTCTTTTAGGTCCTTTGGGCACTTGATTTCTTTTTCTTAGTAAAAAATCTATCCTTTTGTTTTGTTTAAATGATAGTTGTATGCTCAAAGTATATACTAAAGTTCATAAAAGACCCTTCACATTGAAAACGCAAGACTTTACGTAACGTTTAATGCAGAGATTGGTACCTACCGTGTTAAAAATCTTACGTTTATTTCCCTTCAATTCAGAAGAGTCCCTTTACCGCTATAACACTATTTTGTCTGGATGTAAATTCATCATGATCATAGAAACCACGCCATCATCCACCGAAACTTTAAAATTGAAATAAATACAAATACTTTTCCAACTTCCAAAAAATAAAAATATTTTTTTCATACAGCATATCCTTCCTTGACACATTACATAGGACAAAAGAAACTAAAGGTTTCTCTTCTTATACCGGCGAAGCTCTTGCACTTCGTTCCATCTTACGGTCAAGTTGATGTAAGCTCGTATATAGGATTATTAAGTGTAATAACATCCATTTCCTACAAGCCATCCGTTTTCCTCATTTCTTAATTTCCTTCAGTTTTGTGTTATTGTGTTTGATATATGTTAACCAAGAGTATTATATTCTTAACAATTGTATAGCAAAAAAAAGAAAAAAAAAAGATTATGTTGGTGTTCAAAGCAATAAAAAAGAGCCTTGTTCGTTTATCTGGCGATTGTATTGATTTTGATTTATTGATAGTGTATTTATAAGAAACCTCCTGAAAGCCAAAAGGAGTCTATTATGGATTCCAGGTGCTATTTTTCAAAATAAGAAGAAGAAGAAGCATTCAGTGTGAAGAAAATACGGAACACCAAATTCCAAGGTGAAGGACCAGTTTAACTTTACTGAGAAGACTTGGAAAAAGATTTGATGCCCTTGAAAAAAAAAATTTGTAAACAATTGGAAATATGGAGCAAATTTTAGACAGCTAAGCGTCAAGAAAACGTGGACCCACCGATGTGCTAACTATTCCACCAGTCAAAACTGGACTAAACGTAATCCATCAAATATCTATACAATAATCCATACAATGGGAATAAGGAAAAAAAAGGTTAGCCATCAAAGCTTCAAGAAGACTTAGATCCATCAACGTGTCAAACATTCTGCCGGCCACAGCAGGAAACAAACTGAAACAAAGGTAGGCCAGCAAAGTGCCAAGAAAACATAATCTATACAATGGGAAGCCAATAGGATACAAAGGATTAGAAAGCCAAGAATATACTATGATCCACATATAATATATACAAAAGGAAGTATAAAGCAGAGACTAGTAAGCTAAGCACAAAAAATGCATGGATTGAATAATACTATAATAATGCCTAAACTTAATTATTCAATATAATAATATATTTAAAAACCGGACGAATACAACAAGTGTATTATGACATAGTACAAAGAAAAGAAAAAAGAAGGAAGAAAAGGGAAAAAAGGAATTGGCGGTTACAACTTATGTATTATGCAAATACAAAGGGACTGTAAAATATTTGAAACACCCTCTACGCAGATATTTAAACCATTAAAAAAAAGACCGCTAAATTAGTTATGGATAATAATAATGGTTAACACGAAGCTAACCTGTATCTTCTCTTCTTTCATCGTTTTACACTTTTTCTACCAAATTCCTGAAAAAGAGCAGGTATTCAATAAGCATTTTTCAGTTTTGCAACTCGTGCTGAAGCAAATGCCATCTACAAAATTTGTTTATAGACACCACTATAGAAGCCGAAGTGGCGTAAACACAAAATAAAACGCCGTTTTTGGCCGTGTTTGTTAAATAAACCGCAATCTAGATTATTCCTCATAGCACGTGTTACAAGAAAAACAGTGTGAAATTATGTTAGCTTAGGTTATGCAGATTATGCTTGGGCCTTTTTTTTTTTAGCACATTTATCAAAACTGAACAAAAGTTTATTAAATACATACAAAAAAAATCCTAAATTTGGTAGGAAAAGTGTAAAAAAGTGAAAGAAGTGTTATTCTTAATTTGTTTCCTTATGTCCAGTGAGGTATATAGGCAATTACCATAATGGATAAATACTTGCCTAGAAAAACAACAAGATTGAACAGTGTCCATTAGCTCCATTTGCGAATCCAAATCTAGTAATCCAAAATCTCTTGTTTCAATTTTGGCTGGAACAACTTCCGGAAATTTGAAAATGGTGTTCCACTCAGGAAGATATAACTCCAAAACAGGGAAATAATCACCTGGTGGTTGACATCCAAGTGGAGGAGCTGGACCTATTAATCGGTCTGCAGCAATTGGCCATAAGGGAAGGAGGAATTGACCTTGTCTTAGCTCCCTAAATATATAATTGGCTAAAGTACGTAAAAAAGAAACATTCACTACATATTTGACAATACCTATCATCAATATCTTATAGTTGTTAATTATAATTAGTTTATGGTCAATTAATAATCATTAATAATTAAGGATCATTGTTAATTTTTAAAACCCATAGGCTATAAGCAAATAGTTTCTTATGCCACGGTACCTTTCCATTATCAAAACAAATCATATCATACCTTCTGATATGGTGCTATTTAAACAAGCCATATCCATTGTAATGTCACATCAGAAGATAATTCAGACATATATATATAGAAGTCAACATGCCTTGTTAAAGTAACGTGAATTTCTGTATCTGGACTTGTTTAAATATCAGTCTTTTTTTGTGTGTAGCATTTGTATCACTGTATATACATTTAGACAGTACAATCATTCCCTATCTCAGCCATTATACAAAGCCGGACCAAGATGCAAATGCTACGGGAAACTTAGAAACATAAGCGACATTAGATTTTTTCACAAGTAGACAAGTCAGATTCCTCTTGAACGCAAAACTTGGCTTCACCTTTGTAACACTAAATTTTAAAGAATCTAATATTAAATTAATTTATTCCAATATATATATATATATATATAATATATATATATATATATATATATATATATATATATATATATATATATATATTATATATATATATATATATATATATATATATATATATATATATATATATATATATATATATATATATATATATATATATACAAATCGGTAATTAGTAGTGCAATGTTATTATTGTATGTTTTTACAAAGTACAAGTAGGTATTGAATTGTTGAACTGGTTTCAAAGGCATTTTGAGAAAGTTTCTGTTAAAATACGAGTTCCAGGGTAATATACACTGAATTAGTGATGGACGAGGATATGGGTGAAGTGTGCCAAGACTGTAGTAGCCAAATATTACTGAGTCGCAATTATACTGTATATAATTTCTATACAGTGATTTGAATGGTTCTTATTTTTTTGTTTTATCGCCTTTTTACGTTTTAAGTTTTTTTTTTCATTCTTTCCTTTCTTTCTCCGTTTATAAATACTTTCAGATATGAAGCCAAATTATTCGGACTTCTTTTTATTATTAATAAAAAAAAAAGTTTTTCGAAGAAATTAAACTTAAGACCGACACAAATAAATTCAAACTCAAAACGACCAGAAAAAAACTATATAAAAATAAATGAAAAACAAACAAACAAAATCAAAATAAATGATCATATTAAACATAAAGATAAAAAAAAACAACAGATACTGATATCGATGAAAAAACAAGTAAAAAATAAATTAAATATTCAAGTCAAATACAGAAATCAGTATTTCATGCGTCAACCCCTTTAAATATGTTTGTCATATTTTCAAGGTTTCAACGTCAAAACACTTGATCGATTCTTAGTGCAATGCTGAATTTAAAAGCTAATATCATGGCTTCGAAAATTATATTACATAAAAATCCTGACAGAATATATCCAGTTGCATCAATTCACATTTTTATGTGGAGAGGGCGTATGTACAATTTTGTCAGTGACGTCATCATGATTTCATAACTTCAATAGAATAATCTTCTTTGTTTTGTATGACGTCATTTATGGTTGTAAAATATTTGTTTTCCTTTTTAGATTATGACGTCATGTTTCAATATAAAAGGATGCAAAGAGTCAAGAGATCTCAGTATGATAAAATTAAAAACAGGAAAAAGCCTATGGCTTTTTCTTAGTTGGAATAGTAAGAGACGAACTGGCTACATCTTACGATTATGACGTCATTGATCAATCTTTACCACGAAATATGCAGTTTTTGGTAAAAAATTGATTCAATTTTAAAAATAATTTGTTTTAATTACAAAAGCCTTTTCATCCCATTAATTTCCTTTAAAATGAGCCATTGAACAACTCTCTAAGATGTTCCAGTACCGAGCTATGTGTGGAAGAAAAAAAAAGAAAAGAACAAGATGCCGTTTAGACAGAATGCTGTAGTAGCTGCCACTTTTCTTGATTTTCAAGCCAATATATTTCCCTTGCTGTTCAAGCCAAGGGACAGAAATTTTCCTATACAGGGGTTTCGAACAAGGCGGTTCTAATGGTGTAATTTTTGTTTTGATCCGACTCTTTTTTTTAGGAGTTATTGGTTTTATATTTCGTAACATTAGACATGATCGTCTCTTACTAGGTTGCTGGCTACCACTACAACCCAGGTCATCCAGGTTGTCAAAATACCTACGATTATGACGTCACTCATCAATCTTGAACATGAAAATGTACTTTTTTCGTAAAAAAAATTATTTTATATTAGAAATAAACTTTTTTTAATTACAAAAGGTTTTTAACCCTATCGATTTATTTAAGAATGAGCCATTGAACAACTCTCTACGACGTTCTAGTGCCAAGCTATCTGTGGAAAAGAAAAAGAAAAAAAGATACCATTTAGGCAGAATGCTGTAGTAGCTGCCACTTTTCATGTTTTTCCAGCTAATCTATTGCCCTTGCTGTTCAAGCCAAGGGACAGAAAGTTTCCTATATAGGGGTTTCGGACAAGGCGGTTCTAATGATGTACTTTTTTCTTTGGTCTGACTCTATTTTAGGAGTTATGGGTTATTATATTTCTTAACATTGGACGTGATCGTCTCTAACTAGGTTGCAAACTACCACTGCAACCCAGATTATAGGGATACGCTAAAAATGGAAGGCAATATTACATGGTTATCCCTATTAATAGGAATATTTCTAAAAATTAAACAGTCTTAAAGAAGAGTTTAGGCTCAGATCCTGCCCTTATTAATGGTTTTGATTACATATATATGTTGCCGTGAATGTCCGAGATCCGGTTAATGTCGACATTCACCAGTGAATGTTCAAAATTCCTTTTTTTTCTGTTTGGATTCAATTAACTTTGCCAGTCAGCTTTTTCAGTCTTAAACGAGCTAAGATGGTAAAAGTTAAAGTTAGGTTATGGTAATTTAGGTTAGATTAAGTTAAATCTGGTAATAAAAATCAGAAATGGTTAAAAATTTAACCTAAGCTAACGTAATCTAACCTAACCTTTCATCATCAAACCTTGCATTAAATTGAAAAAGCTGAATGGCAACGCTGACTAATCCATGGAGAAAAAAAAGGGGTATTTCGGACATTCACCGTTGAATGTCGACATTCACGAATTTCGGGCATTCATGGTAACACATACACTAAAGACTTCGAGTAAATTTACGACAAATTTTAACAAATATTGATTGATCACCAACACCAAAAGAAGACCCCTAATTCAGAGCTTTTTGAGGATTTCATTTATTAGACCTTGCAAGAATACTGGACTATCCGGAAATCTTTTTCGGAAAAAAATTACAATTATTTTTTTTTTAACGTGTATTCGAAGAATTGTGTTTTTCTTATTTTCTAGGAAATCCAAAAATTCTGCTTTCAATTAAAGACACCAGCTGGTTGCTTGGTCGACGTTGCGACGTTTCTTGGTTGGTTTTCCACAAGAAGAAAAATGCCGTTCTCTTAATCTAAGCCAAGTTTTGAGAGATCCTGCTGCCAAATTCAAATGCATCATTTTTGAAACACGCTCTTAATTCGTACAGATTTACGCTCATGTGTTTGTCGTAAAGGTGATGACATGTGAGTCAAGAAAGAGTATACTTATTTTGAACAATGCATTCTTGTTATTAAAATATTATAGATAATCCAAATACTATCAAGTTTCCAAAAAAAATAATTTCTTGGAATAAATATATTTGTGAGAATCACTTTAGTTTTAGTGCTTTGAAATGTCAATCATTTTCGTCCCTTTTCTGAACTCGTGAAAAATAACCTATCACGTATAAAACGAACAAATAAACTTTCAAATGGGGATAAATCCATTTATTTAGACAGTGAAAAAACAGGTACAAAAGTCCAGATATTTCGGTCACATATACAGCGACCGTCTTCAGTATTTCTACTGAAGACGGTCGCTGTATATGTGACCGAAATATCTGGACTTTTGAACCTGTTTTTTTCACTGTCTAAATAAATGGATTTATCCCCATTTGAAGGTTTATTTGTTCGTCTTAGAACGGCAGTGTGGTCTAAGAAAACAACACCTAATTTAAGGTGTTACGTCGAAAATACGTATAAAACCTGATAAATCACGTTTTTTGGGCAAAAATCAAACAACGCAATGATAAAAATCCGACGGGTACGTATGGCTGAAAATGAAATTCCCTCATGTTTCAACTCGATTTTTTAGCTGAAGGACATTGATTTCACCTTTTTTTGTCATTTTTGTTATAGTAAAAGACCAGCATGGATGAAAATCTGGTTTTTAAATTTTTTTTACTTTCTAATTTCTAACACTAATTCACATCATTAAATGATTGACCAACTGCTGTCCAATAGAATTAAAAGGGATGCATTTGGAAAGAATAAAGTGTTTATGGGTTTCAATAATGGAATAATTGTAAAATTCACTGAATGAAATAAAAGTTTTAATAATTTAGTAATGTCAATCCGTATATGCGTATTGACATTATAGTAATGTCAATACGTGCATGTGTACACATACTTGCGCGCAATGACAAACGTTGACATTTGCTAAGATTAAGAGGTTCAAATTTCGAAAATGTCAAAAATTTTCATGTATTTCATTAACGAATCACATATATAAATAAATAAATATATATATATATATATATATATATATATATATATATATATATATATATATATATATTATATATATATATATATATATATATATATATATATATATATATATATATATATGTATATATATATGTATATATATATATGTATATATATATACATATATATATATATATATATATATATATATATATATATATATATATATATATCTATATATATATATATATATATATTATATATATATATATATATATTATATATATATATATATATATATATATATATATATATATATATATATATATTTATATATATATATATATATATATATATATATATATATATATATATATATATATTATATATATATATATATATATATATATATATATATATATATATTAATTTCTTAATTACATATCAGGCTAACGAAACTAAGTTGATTGTTGAAAATGTAATAATATTGGAAAAATCTAACTCGAGGAAGCGAACAGGTTTTAGATTTTTCAATCTTGTAATAAAAGAAGAAAACAAACGTATACAGTAAAGCAGAAATAACCCTCAAGTCATTAGAAATTATAAGGGGAAAAAAGACCATCTTCTTGATCTGATTTAGAACAATTTTCAATTTATTTTAGGTTTTATTTATAAGTTCATAGTAATTTGTATTATCAAACAGTTCGTGGTAACGAACTGTAAGTAAGGAGCGACCCAGCTCAATGGTAACCGAAACTCTAAAAAACGGAATTTTGGTACCAGTAGATACATCAAAAGAATCAGATTTTAATTCTGATTTCAAAATATAAGTTTCATCAAGTTTAATCTTACCCATCAAAAGTTACGCGCCTGAGAAAATTTGGCTGATTTTCGAAAAAAGGGCGAAAGACCCCCTAAAAGTTATAGAACCTTAATGAAATTCACACCATCACATTCAGCGTATCAGATAACCCTACTGCAGAGGTTTCAAGCTCCTATCTACAAAAACATGGAATTTTGCATTTTTTGCCAGAAGAAAGATCACGGGTGCGTGTTTATTTGTTTTTTGTTTTTTTTTTCCCAGGGGTAATCGTATTGACCCAGTGGTCCTAGAATATCGTAAGAGGGCTCATTGGAACGGAAATTAAAAGTTCTAGTGCCCTTTTTAAGTGACCAAAAAAATGGAGGGTAACTAGGCCCCCTCCCACGCTCATTTTTTTCTCAAAGTCACCCAATTAAAATTTTGAGATAGCCATTGTGTTTAGCATAGTCGAAAATCTAATAAATATGTCTTTTACGATGACTTAATCCCCCACAGTTTCCAGGGGAAGGGCTGCAAGTTATGAACTTTGCCCATTGCTTACATATTGTATTGGTTATTGGGAAGTATACAGACATTTTCAGGAAGAATTTTTTTCTGGTGGGGGGAGAGGGGGCTGGAGGAGGGGGTTACTCGGGAGAATCTTTCCGTGGAGGATGTTTCTTTGGGTTAGGGACATTTCTATGAAGGGGGCGCCGGATTTCCAAGCATTATTTAAAAAACGATCAGAAATTAAATTAAAAAAAAAAACAAGTACTTTCAACTGAAAGTAAGAAGCAACATTAGAACTTAAATGAACAGAAATTATTAAGTATATGAGGGGGTTCTCCCTCAAGTCAATACTTCGCTCTTTACGCTACAGTTTTTTTTTAGTGCTTTCAAAAGAGCTATCTATTCTAATTAAACGACCTTTGTGATTCAGGGGTTTGTGAATTAAAAATTTTTTTAACTTTTAACGTAAAGAGCGTGGTATTGACTAAGGGGAGAACCCCATCATATACGTAATAACATATACGTAATAAAAAAAAACAATAAAAAAAAAAAACAAGCGATACGGCTCAATAGTAAGCAAAACTTTTAAAAACGGAACTTTGATGTCAATAAATGTATCAAAAGAATGGGCTTATAATGCTGATTCTAAATATATGAATTTTATTAAGTTTAGTATTACTCATCAAAGGCTACGAGCCTCAGAAAACTCACCTGATTTTTTAAAGAGGCGGGAAACATCCCCTAAAAGTGAAAAATTTTTTAATGAAAATCACACCGTCAGATTCAGCGTATCAGAAAACCCTATAACATAGGTTTCAAGCTCATATCTGCAAAAATCTGCAACTTTGTATTTTTTGCCAGAAGAAAAATATACGAATATAGAAGTTCGTTACGTAAGTTAATTTGTAAATTACGTCAGAACCAAATTTAGAGACAGCCATTTAGCAAAAGAAAAGTAAAATTTTTATGCAAATTTTGTTTACTTATTCAATGACGGCGAGCCAAAATAAAAGCTGCATTAACTAAAAAACGATCAGAAATTAAATAAAAAAAACAAGTTTTTTAAACTGAAAGTAAGGAGCGACATTAAAACTTAAAACGAACAGAAATTATTCCGTATATGAAAGGGGCTGTCCCCTCCTCAACGCCTCGCTCTTTACGCTAAAGTTTGTCTCTGTCTCACAACTTTATTTTTTAAAACAATAAAAAAACTTTAACGTAAAGAGCGAGGCGTTGAGGAGGGGACAGCCCCTTTCATATACGGAATAATTTCTGTTCGTTTTAAGTTTTAATGTCGCTCCTTACTTTCAGTTTAAAAAACTTGTTTTTTTTATTTAATTCTTAAGTAGGACTTGATTGTTCATATCAGTTTTAGATGACATTACGTTTCATTTATATGTGTATTTGTAGCAGTTTCAGTTCGTTTTAAGTTTGACTTTAAATTTTTCTGATCGCTTTACGTTTAATAAGGTTGTTTTCTTTCCTTTGAGACCATGTTTTAAGAAACTTAAAAAAGTGAATTTTTTAATTGGCATAGTTTCATTATGTGTGAATTTTAAAAACATTTGCGAAGTTTTTGAGCCTTTCTGCTTAAGAAGTCAACATAATGTTAATCTGCAATTTCAATTTTTTGGCGCAATTTAAATATTCAGTCAAAATCTTTGACCAGCCGTAGTTTTGATCATTAAGTTTTTACCACTAAGACAATCTGGTTGGATGAATACGGGGATTTTGGAAAGTACGGATTAAAAATCTGTGTAATTGAAGGGGAGGAGGGAGAGAATAATTGGAATGAGGAGGGTATTTAAATCCACATGATTTAAAATCCCTTCCCATGTACTGTTTTTTTTGTATTTTTTTTTTTTTTTTTTTTTTTTTTTTTTGTAAAAATATCCTTAAAACATTAAGCACAAAACTACACTAACTTAAAATCTTGACGTAAAATATAACAAAGCCAGTGACACTTGACGAAAGTAAATAAACTATTTCTTTTCTGCAAGATCATTCTTTGTACACATTTTGGAATCAGTGAAATTTAAATAATCGGAATTAGAATAATCCTGTTTTTGGAATAGTTATTAAAAAAGAGCTATTAAATCAGTGTAGAAACTTTATTTGTTAAAAATGAAATAAATCTAAATAGCAAATATAGTTACTAAATTACTAGTATTTTTTTTATTAAAGGCTAGTAGTTTCCAAAACATTATTTTATAAACTATTAATTAGAGCTAATTTTACTAACTTTGTGATTATCAAGTTACGGTTATGATTTACAATTAAATTATAAATTGTTTAAAGTAGTGAAAAGGACAGAAAAAGCGAAACCGTAAGCCGTAAACCGTACTGTAATCGAAAACGTAGCGTATACTCTATTCAGGCACCAAAGAAAAACACCATGCTCCCTTTCCATCAAAACAAAACTCTAGGTATCCTTACCCCCCCCCCCAATAAAAATAAAAAGAAAAAACAGAAAAATCCTGAAACTTTCAACTGGATCTGCAAGATAGGTACATGACGATAATTAATAAACTGCATATAAAAATATTCACCTTTTAATGAACAATTTTTACTGCATACAATTTATATACTGAGAAATACTCTCTTGCCTTCAGGCATAAAAAAGAATAAACATATACTCTCTTATCATCATCGGAAATATTCTGTCACTCCAGGTTAAGTTGTTCTCTCCTCTAAGACGCTTCAGATTTTCGCTAACGATACTATGTCATTCCTCTCAGACTAAGGATTGGGTGGGAGTTACTGACATTCTAATTATATAAAGTATGGAGCTCAATTAATTTTTCGTCATACCGTATGTTTAGTACAAACCTCTGTCTTTAATAGGGAGGTTATTCTTACCATTTAGAGCAGACACATTGCCTAGATATCAATCAATGTTCTTCTTCGATCAGTCCCTTTCAAATTTTCTCGTTTCCTTTTGCTCAATTGGAAGGATGTTTTTCTCAAATTGATTAATTAATAAAAATATAAGACGATTAATGAATAAATAATTATTATTTAATTAATTAATAATACTAATCAGTTCAACCAGTTTAATGAAGGTCCTACCATTTAGAGCAGAAACACTGTACAGATGTCCATCCAAGCTCTTCTTCGATCCAATCCCTCTCAAATTTTCCCTTTTCCTTTTGTTCATCGGTGAGGATCTTTCGGCCCAAAAGTACGAACACTAATCGTGATTCACGGGGCAATGTACAATAACTAACACTTAAATCCATCCTAGAATATACGAGCAGAACTATATTTATTTTAATGAACGAGCAATAATTATATATATATATATATATATATATATATATATATATATATATATATATATATATATATATATATATATATATATATATATATATATATATATATATATATATATATATATATGTATATATATATATATATATATATATATGTGTGTGTGTGTGTGTGTGCAGACATTTTTTTTTTAAAAACGGCAGCATAATTTTCCTGGAATTGGCATAGAACCACTTTCTGGTGTGAAAAAGAACGATATAGATGGATCACGATTTTGGAACAACTCGTTTCCCTCACCCAACCCCCTTAATATATCATTCAAATATCGTCTGCTGACTGACCCCTGAAGGGCCCAACAAGCTTCCTGAAGAAAGCCTTGAGCACAAGTAGGAGAAGTTAATCAATTCCAATAGTATCATTCAATGGTCTGTTTTATTAGTCTTATCTGAGTCCTTGTGATTGTGAGGTAAGGACGCTAAAATTTTTCAAGACTTATTTTTGTAATTTTACTAGGAAAATTTGTATTGATAAGTTTTTGAGTGAGTTAATTTTCTTTTTGTCTTTGTTTTATGTTACATATTGCTGATGACGGCTGTGGGTTATATGCTCGGAATATTCGCTTAAGTTGTATTCACTGTCTTCGCCAAATTCCTTGTTATATGTACTAAATATTGTAAGAAGCACATTGCAATTTAATCTGGTTGTCGGATCTTTCCGCGCAGTGGGGGAGGGGGGGGGGGGGAATTAGCCGGACACCATCAAGAAACACTTGGACAAGAAAAAATATTAGTTTGGGTTTGCTGAAATCGAGTTAGCTGAGGATTTATTTCCAGTGGTAATTTAATCGAAGAGTGAAGGATAAAGAGGAATGAGGTATTGAATTCACACCATAATTTTTAATTCAATTTAACTTGCTGATTTGCCTCCACCCCCTCCCCCCCCCCAAAAAAAGGGGGACAGATAATCCTAATCAGGGTGTCAAATGCTCACCATCGTGAGACGATATGTTTAAATCAAAACGATGCGTTGAGTATATACAAATTACGGGCTGAGCCCGTGAATTTAGAAATGGATGCAAGTCTGCCGTAGCGAAAGTAAGTCAAAACTACAGGCCTCCAGACTCCTGACCTGAATGATACTAACCAATAAGAAGCCAGTTTCACATAGTTTGATCTCCAGAGATCCACAAGGATCTACGGATCCACTCATCGAAAAGACGATGAGAAAAAAGACGGAGAGAGATTTTTTTCTCTCTATTTTTTTTGTCATTTTAGTGATTATTCCGTATATGTACCTTTTTTTTTTACGGGAATAAATGAATAATAATAATAATATTAGTATTAATACATCTCTCTCCCGTTTTAAAAGAAACTTTTATCATCCTTTCGTTAGCATCATTGTTCGTATTAATGTAATGAAGAGTTTTTTTTTTTTGTCATCTATTTGAATTTTCAATGTGTGTTTGTGTCCTTCTTTTTCTTCTTTTTTTTTCTTTTTGTTTTCTTTAGTGGTTACTCCGTCTACTGTACCTTTTTTTGACGGGCAATAAATGAATAATAATAATAGATTAAAAAACTACCTTTCCAATTAAGCTTACCATTCGTCAAAAGAAAGCCTTCCAAAGAAAACCTTTTCCGTCTGTGCTTGCTTCGAGGTGACAGGATGAGATACAGGCGAGGTACCATGAAACAACTGCACTTTGATTACATAATTATCATACGACCATCGTTGATCAAGACGGTGGATTGCAACCGCTCTGGCAAGAACTGTATCAAATACCTCAAGGACTGAGTGAACTTCTGAAACGATTTATAAAACAGGTTAACAAGTTATTTATGATATTACGTTATAGACGGTCCATATTGTTATATTTTGTACAAAAAAAAAAGTTTTGGCGTTTTGTGTCCTATTCGCTAATCTATTGTCTGAAGCTCATCCACTGTAACATTTCACCCGCTGAATATGATATTTAATACGGAACTGAACTATACCTATATATATATCTATATATATATATATATATATCTATATATATATATATATATATATATATATATATATATATATATATATATATATATATATATATATATATATATATATATATATATATATATATATATATATATATATATATATATATATATATATATATATATATATATATATCATATATACATATATATATGTATATATATATATATATATATATATATATATATATATATATATATATATATATAATATATATATATATATATATATATATATATATATATATATATATATACATATATATATATATATATACATATATATATATATATATATATATATATATATATATATAATATATATATATATATATATATATTATATATATATATATATATATATATATATATATATATATATATATATATATATATATATATATACGTGTATTCAAAAACCAGTGGCCATGTACACGAAAAAGAAAAGGAAAGAAAAAAAAGACAGAGAAAAAATATATACATACGTATAAATTGAACAAATTAAACATTAGCACTCAACACTTTGAAATCATAAATTCTGTACCTCTAAAAAATTGTTTAATACGGAATATATACGGAATACGGAATATATATATTTTATACGGAATATATATATATATATATATATATATATATATATATATATATATATATATATATATATATATATATATATATATATATATATATATATATATATATATATATATATATATATATATATGTATATATATATATATATATATATATATATATAATATATATATATATATATATATATATATATATTATATATATATATATATATATATATATCTATATATATATATATATATATATATATATATATATATATATATATATATATATGTATACGTGTATTCAAAAACCAGTGGCCATGTACACGAAAAGAAAAGGAAAGAAAAAAAAGACAGAGAAAAATATATACTTACGTATAAATTGAACAAATCAAACATTAGCACTCAACACTTTGAAATCATAAATTCTGTACCTCTAAAAAATTGTTTATAAAACCATCAACCACAATAATTAGCTCCCTAGAAGAGTTCTCAAAGATACCCGGGAGTCGTGGTGCATCCCCCCCCCCCCCAAAAAAAAAATCCTTAACTCCCCAAACTTTTGCAGTTGCTCATAAAATGTTCCAGGTTATTCCCATACTCCCCACAAAGGGGGCACACTTACCTCCCAGGCCATCTGCATCATAAGAATCCCACTGTCCCCTACGCAATGGCACACAATTTGCCCGCACCTGCAGCCAATATTTCATCGCTCTTTACGGTAGGTTCAGTCTCAAGTGAAACTCCTGTCCATACACTAGTTTAATCTCCCTATAAAACCTTAGAGTAACTGACTTCTCCACACCAGTAAGCAAATCCTAGATTACCTGGTCCCTAGGCCGCGTAATCAACAATACCAACTATACCCAACTATACCCATTCCTCAAAAGACGAAAAAATTTTTGAAATGGTTTATAAAAACAGTTTGAAGAGTGTAACTGCGGTAATACCCAACTCTGGGTTCTACAGCTATGTTTTGTATAAAAGTCTAAATAAATTCGTTTAGCTGTATTTTCTATCTATTTATTTCCTAAAGTTCAAGACAGTTTCCTTACAGAGTTTGCTAATTCAACTGAACTAATTAACAGAACTGAAACTTTTACGAGAACTGTATCACATACCTCAGTAGATGAGTAGCCTTCTGAAACGATTTATAAAACATGTTAATAAGTTTATTTGTAATAATATGTAATTCTGAGTTCAAATACCTTTGTTTCGTACAAAAACATGAGTTTATGCGTTTTATGGTATTTTTGTCCTTTTTTTTAACCGAAAATTCGTCTGCTGTAACGGTTCACCAACCGTGTTGGCAACACAATTGGTGAACGTTTACAACTCAGCCGTTGAAAACAGTGTTGTATAACTTTACCGAGACATTAAACAACTGGACATCTTGAAAAAGTTATTTGAACAGATTTATTAGTTTATTTGTAATATTACGACATTCTTGATTTAAATCGGTATTGTCTCGTACAAAAAAGAAGTTTCTGCATTTTTCTTCATTTGCATCAATTTCTTTACAAAGTCTATTTGTTGTAATGTTTCACCGACTATGTTAACCGAAACAGAATTTTTTGGTTTATAGATTTACTTTACAGATTCCTTAATTTAACTAAAACTTTTAACAGAACTGAGCCTCTATGTCTATATGAACTGTCTTAACTGCCTAGAGAGACGAACAGACATCTGAAACGATAAGCTAAAACAGGTTGATGAGTTTAATTGTAATAATAGGCAACTCTGTGTCAAAACACTTACGTTTTGTACTATATTTTTGTATATTTTGTTATATTTTTGAACTTTTTTACGTCCTTTTCAACCCCTTTTTACCGCAAGTTCATCACAACTTTCCACCAGCTGTATCCTACCAAATTTTAACCATAACTTTTAATGGAGCAGAAAACAAACCTCAATGTAGTAAGAATGGTCTTCTGAAATGATTTATCCAAACGGATATCTGACGACAAGCACAACAGCATCCGTTATAAATCTACCTTAGTGAGTCATCTCAAATCAGGACTCACCAGATGTTAATCTTAATGGTGGGTGACTGATTCGTATATATGTCAATATGATCTGTCTCCAAGCCTAATCTCTCTACTCACCCCCTGGAATGCGCCACTACCCTAACATAAATTAGCTAGTTAGAATATTAGTAGTTTTTTTTGTTACTTGATCGTTTCGTAGGTAAGCTGTATGAAAGGAAAGTGCGTTGGAAAAGGGGGTATCGCTCCTCCTGAGAGTTAGGAAATTTGTATACATATCAGTAAAACGACTTAAAAGGAAAGTGATCCCAAGCCAATGAGTGGTGGTCACCCCTCTCATCCTCTGGGTTCTAACGCAATTCCACAGATACTGGGAGCATGAGTAGTACGGAAAGGTGCCTTTATAATAAGTGGCTTTCCAACAAGTCAGAGGTCATCGAAACTTTTAGGAATGGATATAGCAGCAAATTACGGCATAAGAACTTAATATGATAGCATTGTTAAGTTCCTACCTCCGCCTCTTACACATCCCAAGCAGCAGCTTCTCGCAACCTCAGAAAATTGTACCGCCGAGAGAACAAAACATTTCAGAATTAAATCTAAAGCCAAAATTAAAATCACCTAATATGTTTCTAGGCTTCCAGCTATATCTCTATCTATTTCTATATCTCTAATGCTTCTAGGTTTCCAGCTATATCTCTTTCTAGCATATCTCTATCTCTATGTTTCTAGGTTTCCAACTTTATCTCTTTCCAGCAAATCTCTATCTATATCTATATCTCTAATATGTTTCTAGGTTTCCAGCTACATCTCTTTCCAGCATATTTCTATCTATATCTGAAATATGTTTCTAGGTTTCCAGCTATATCTCTTCCCAGCATATCTCTATCCATATCTCTTTTCAACATATCTCTTTCCAGCTTATGGGACTTAAAAGATTGTCTGAAGGTTGATTTAAGCCCTTTTTGTCTTAAGAAAAGATTTGGTTAGAATTTGACCTAAGGTCAGGGAGCTGCCAAGTCCAAGCCGAGCCCTATTATTTTGTTCTCTTTTTTTTTCCTTTTCATAATCTACGCAATAACCCGCACTTATTAAAGAGGGACATGTCTCCTATGTTTGCTTACCTTTATCTAGCCTCATGGTGAGGGCTAGGGCCCTCGGCTTTAAAGAATTGAAGATCAACGGCCCGCAATTTAATATGACTAACCTTGGTCACAAGGAGGCAAAGAAATTTTAAATGAACAGTCGAAAGAACGGCAAAAACTAATTAAAAACGATTCAACGGCATTCAGGACAGTAGAAATGGCAGTTTTCATTCTATAATTCTCACTAACTGATCGTTGACCTTGAAGTTGAACTATTGAATAGGGTCCTTGTTCACTCAATATACTTGGTCCTAAGGATGCAGGCTCCTATAAAAGAAAAAACATGTAAGCTTATGACTTGACTTTTTTAACCCAAAACCCTATAAACAAAACCAGTACAAAGGAGAGAGAGATGCAATATGTACGTCTCCTTTAATAATATTAATTAAAAAGCTTTTTCCACAAAATAAGTTTTTCGAAGAAAAGTAAAGAACTCCATTAAACCAAAAATGAGCAAAAATAAAATAAAATAATCTACCAAGCGTGAAACTACCACAAATCAGGATCAATAAATAAATGAAACCCAAAACGAACAGAAATTACAATAAATAACCGAGTCAAACTCAAAACGAGCAGAAATTAACACGAGTTGGGCTCAAAACCCCTATGCCTTCCCAAGGCCAGAACATAATTGCAGGAAAAACAAATTGTACTTCAATAACTCTTACAAAGCACAGAGGAAGAAAGAAAGAAAGAAAAAAGAAGAAAGAAAGAATGAGAAGAAAAAATAAAACAAAATAAGAAAATAAAAAAACGAGAAAAAAGAAAGACTGACCCACGGAGATAGGAAAGGGATTTTACAAAGCAAATTATAAATAAATCAATAATACATTCAATCCCTGTCTACTTTAGGCGGAAAGAATTATCTCTTAATTTCTTTAATATATATATATATATATATATATATATATATATATATATATATATATATATATATAGTATATATATATATATATATATATATATATATATATATATATATTATATATGATATATATATATATATATATATATATATATATATATAATATATATATATATATATATATATATATATATATATATATATATATATATATATATATTATATATTATATATATATATATATATATATATATATATATATATAGTGATGGTGATTCACTAGTTATATCGGATAGCTTATTAGCGAAAAGAATATTTAAACAACAACGCATATGAATGCAGAAGTTTGTCCAAATAGAATATAAACACAGATTTTTACCAGAATCAAATTGAGTTAATGAAAATAGATATATATTCCTGAATAGCTATCCCCCCTAAAAAATATTAAATATCGTGTTTACCTAGAAGCTCTATGGGATTAGCAAACTTAAAAATCTAAATTTTCCTCAAATTTTATATCTTCATTTAACAGGTTAAAAAAGAAGGTTCTACATTTAAAAAAAGAAAAAAAAGAAAAAGGAAAATGACCTGATTGAAACAAGGCGGGCAATTTGAATTTATTTTTGATCTGATATTATAATTGTGAACAACCTGTATTACCTAAAGTTTTATAGAATTTTTTGTCAAGCTTGTAAAGCAGGTAAATATCTATTTATTAAGACTATCGACAAATCATGAACAGCGTTGCATACATTACTTTTGGAAAAACGAATTTAAGCTTCGTACAGAGTACAAAGAGAACAAGGAGGATAAATAGTTAGATCGCAGCTTATAGCTGAAATTTCACGGATTCTCCAAGTCAAAGTGCAAAAAATTACACTGTGCATGGTGTAGCTAAATGGTCGCATGCTTTCAGATATCTATTTCAATATCTTTCTGAGAATTGGCGATTTTGTAGGGTGGTAAAGGAACACCACAGTTTTCAAATTTAATAGGAGGCTCTTGTATCACATGATATATAGGCGCAAAAAATAAGAAAATTCTCTCCCCCTCCAAAAAGTAAATGTTGTGGCCTCTCAATGTACTTACGTTTTCATCATTTAAGTACGTTAGTTATTACGCTACCCAATGTAATGAAAGACATTTATCTTATTACTAAGAATCGATTAAGTTTAGCGATAAATTTATCCTGTCAACTGATTATTTGAATTTAATATTTCGGAAAAAGTTTTATATTGTTAACTACGTCTTTTGGATATGGGTATTTGATTAGAAAGTTTGTTGTGACTCTATTTTGAATATTGCAATCTCTCTTAAAGGAGCCTATAGAAATTAAACGCCTGATTCTTTCATGTCAAGCTTTGTCTTTTGTGTTTATATGAAGTAACCTTGGGTTATTTAGGTCCATTTTTGGTCCAATCTGTCGAGTCAAACCCGTTGCTTCCTAGCAGCTATTACGATAGAACTCTACCATCGTTGGCCATCAGGTCTTAGAGTATCGGCCATAAGCTACTAAGGGTATAAGTGGTAAAGGTTAAGGGTATAAGAAAAGAAAGTGAAGACACTACAGAAGAGGGCATGAATGATAGCATGTCCTTGCTAAACAGCTCGAGCTCTTCACCAGAAACAAAAGTAGAAAAAAAAATCACAAAAGGAGGAGGAAACAGACGAAATGGAAAAAAATAATGCTATGAAAATATTGATCAGGTGAGCTTCACTTACCTTGGTGGTATTATTAGTAAAGATGGTGGGAGCAGTGAAGATGTCAAAGGAGAATAGCCAAGGCTCAGGGTGTTTTTTTCACAATTAAACAAAAGTTTGGAAGAATAGGGAGATAAGTCTGCAAACCAATTTTAGAATATTAGAAGTTACAGTGATGACAGTGGTCAAATATGGCTCTGAAGCATGGGCGCACCGAAAAGCGGATGAAGATTTGCTAGATGTTTTCCAGAGAAATTGCTTAAGGATTGTTCTGGGTACCCGGCTGACTGACCGTATTTCAAGCAATAGGCTGTACGAAAAATGTGGTTCAATACCGCTCTCTAGGACTATAATGAAAGAAATGTTGAGGTAGCTAGGGCAAGTTGTTCGGATGAAGGATGAGAATTGCCGAAGATTGTTCTTCTCGGCCAACCATCCAAGCGAAAATTTTGCGCATATACCAATATCAATATATCAATTTAAAAGTCTATATTATTTAGCAGTTACGGAATAGCTGTTTCTTCTCATCCACTCATAATCACATTTTTAAATTAAAGAATTGCATTTTTTAATACTTTCTTTACACATTGAAAAGGTTTGAGAACGTTAAAAAGATTTGAAAGACCTGGGAAATTAAAAATTTTTCCTATTATGTCAGTAGTTTTACGTATGTTTAAACAGTTTATCCGTTATATCACGCAGTCTATCCCACAGCCGTATAACAAGACCAAGCAATATCTACTCAAGTTTCCTTTTTGACCAATTTTCCTTCCTTCCATCTCCACCCTTGTCACCCCAACTATCTTTTTCATTTACTTAATTACTCCTTTTTAGTGTTTTTGACTACTTTTAGTACGAATGCGTACTTTGTGCCATAGATATATCCGTATTGTCCATTTTTCATCTCTTATTACTCGTTTGTTTTCAGGTTTAATGACTTTGACTTTTAATTACTGTTTGACTTTTAATTAATTATTATTGAGTTTTTTTTATCAACTTCTTTTATTTGATTATTGAATTATGTCATGACTTCTAATTGTCGTTTAACAATTGTGACACACCCTAAATCTATACATTCCAGAAAACCACAATTTTTTTTTTTATCGTACAAAGCATTTAGGGCAGCACCATGTTGATTGACAACCAATGATGTCATTGGTTGTACTATCATAACAAACATGACAACCAATGGGCAGTATTTAGGGCAGTAACAAAGTATTTAGGGCAGTACCAAAGTATTTAGGGCAGTACCATATTGGTTGACAACCAATGATGTCATTGGCTGTACTGTCATGACAACCAATGGGCAGTATTTAGGGCAGTACCAAAGTATTTAGGGCAATACAAAGCAATCATCCATATTGTAACATTGAATGGAGTAAATAAATAAGTGAAATAATAAAATAGTATAAAGACAATAAATAAATAACCCATGAATGAGTACAAATAACAGCTCAAATAAGGATAAATATTTTTACTAGACAATTAAAACAATGAAAAAACTCTGGATATTTCAGTCACATACAAAGTGACTGAAATATCCAGAATTTTTGTCATTGTTTTTCACCGTCTAATAAAAGGACGCATCCCAATTTGAACTGTTATTGGTACGCCATGGAATGGCAGTGTGGTCTTGGAAAATACCTAAATAAATAAGTATTAAATTGAAAAACTGTATATGAAGGTTTTCTCTTTTTTTTAAATAAAATTTTTCTAATTTTTAAGGTACATATGGTAGTTTAAGTTGAGCCTATCAATTCTAACAATCAGATTCAATTCACTATCCTTTGTATTTTGAGACTAACCAAAAGGAGGCCAGACTTGGTGGTACAGATATACGCTTGATGACTTACCTTGTCGACGGCAGCATAGGTAGAAATCAACTCTTTAATTGCACTGCTTATATCAGCAACCTCAAGTCCTAGCAAAACAGAGCATATTGCTTTGACAGACTGTGCAAATGACGTCATCTGTGCGTCACCCATCGTTAATAATAGCTTCTCTGCTTCGTGCTCAATAGTCTCTGAAATTTAAAAGTGTCTTGTACAGCGCGTTTTCGCAGTCCTTATTACTGCAAGTTTTAACCCTTTTTTAAGACCACAACCAAATTATTCATCATTTTTTTAGGATACAGTTTTAAACAGTGGCGTCAAGTCACGAAACTTTAGGGGGGGGGGCGAATGAACAGTTTCCTAGTCTAGGGGGAGGGGCAACCTTTTTAACGGAAATCCCAAAAAGGCACATTTCATCGAAAATTTCTACAAAAAAGGTATTTAGCAAAATCTAGGAAAGAAGGGGCCAGGAATCATGGGGGAGCGGGGGGGGGGGCATATAACCCCTGCCTCCCCGATGGACCCCGCTGTTTTGCTATACTTTCGATGCTACAGCCCCTTCTACAGCATAATGTCACTTCTAAATACAGAACCCGTAACATACGCCCAATAAGAAATAGTCTATATGTAGAATCGGTTCTTACTGAATCATTCCGCGATCCTTGACAACGCTGTTATGGTAAACGATTTTCCAGCAGCCGGTGGGAGTGGTTAACAGAAAACAGACTTTATCCTTATCGAGCACTTACGTGTCATTAATTACGTGTTTATATAGATAATTTTTATACGGTAACAACTTATGACGTAATAGCTAATAATGTTTATAAACGTATAAAGGTTTGAACAGTCTGTCTCTTAGCGAACACAACCCGCGATGGGAGAACAAATCGTATCGTAAAAGAGGCACAAAGCGTGAGCAATCGAAAGAGCACACAGTTTTCAACCGGAAGATACAAACTACAAAAAAGGTATAAAAAATACAATTGCAAATTTCGACACTTCGACTGAAAAGGAATTAAATTAAGAGAAGCAGAAACAACATTTCAGGCTGCATCGATTCAAAGGGTGTTTTGAGACTTTGTTTTGAAATATGATATATATATTTTTTCCCCTTAAACGAGTCGTTTAAAACTGAATAAATTTCAATTTCAAGTCCAGCTGTCATATTTTTTCTGTATGAGACAAGAAGTGGAGGGGGTCATTCGACCAATATCTGAGAGCTAAAACCTTTTTGAGAGGCGTATGGATTTGACAACAGAAATTGCAATAGTACCTCATTTTGGGAAAACAGGCATATTGCCAAGTCAGAGCCAAAGAAAGGGATCTGAATGAATCGCTTAAAAAACCTGAGCCTTGCTTACTTCGAACAGACACTATTTCACGTTGTTTTCTTGTTTTTCATTGGGGGGGGGGCAAAAATTTTTAAATCCAAAACTTAAGTAGCCTAACATAATGACAGTAAAATTAAATTACACTACATTAAATTCAAATTGGTGGTTGAGCTTTACGTTTAACGAAAGCCAAAATAAAAAAAAAATACGTTGAGGAGAATTTCTTTATAATATTACAACTCTTACATATATAATTTGTTTAATGTTGAGTTAATAATGATAATGTCAATATAAAACAAATAATAATTAAAATAATATAAAAAATAAATACGAATCCTATAATAAGTAAATAATAAGAATAAATAATAATAAATGCAAATTTACAAAACAATAAAAAAAAAATAAAAGAAGTTTTTAATTACAATAACAAGAAGTTTAACGGTATTATTGAGTTCATAACACCAATCAGTAAAAGCTACAAACCCTAAAGTAATGATGATGATAATAATAAAAACTGAAAAAAGAAAAAACAACCCACGTGGACAGAGTAATAGAAAATCCCAAAATACTGTCTGATCAGATTATTTTTTACCTTTCCATCGAACACTCAGAGTTACTAAAGCACATTTTTTTTTTTTTTTAAAGCTGTATTAGTAACAACATTAGTCAACATACCACCAGTCTTGACGCATCTATCAGCTGCAGGGTTGCATAACAGAAAGTATTTCGAGAGAAATACCTCTTAGTCTGTACTAATATCAAGGATTTTGTTCCAAGAGTTGTTCATCTTTTTGGACGGGTGGGGGGGGATTCTAGTACGTAAAAAATGTTTATCCTTTAGTAATATAGACTCTAAAACACCAAATCCTCTCCCCCATAGTATGGCCTTACATACTTCACACAATTTCCTTTTATAGTATGACATCAGTCGTGGTTTCATCACTTAGTGCTTTATAAATAAAGTTAAATATATTTATAATATATTTAATATATACCCAGTGTATTTATTTATATACCCAGACAGTACATCTATTTTAAGAAGCGTGTAAAGCTACCCCAAATGTTAACCTACCGGTAAGCAGTACAACGTCATCGTATGTGATGTTGAGCATTCCTTCTCCAGATAACAAGTCTTCAATACGCAACTTATGGTCAGTTTCATCGTCATCATCACTTCGAGCTAATTTCCTATCAACGTCGTCAATATGAAGAAGAATAAGCTTAATATCTTCGTCCATATTGATACAATGTCGAACGTATTCATAATCTTGTAAACACGATTCAAGGGCGAGGTATTCAGAAATGCCCCATATTTTCAGAATATAATCTGAAGTAGGGAGGGTTGGACTTGACAGATCCATTCCTTTTATTGCAGATGGACAGTCAGCGACCATTTCACATAGAAGGTACGTCAGAATGTGGAGAATAGACGAATTCCCTGAAAAAAAAAATAAAAATAAAAACTGAACTGGAATAGCGATAACATCTTGACCCTGTTCAGGTCGAAAGGGACAAAATGACATCTCTTTTATTGCTTAAAAAGCGCACCATAACTTCAAATTGAGGCTTGAATGAGCCCTCTCTCGATAATATGCAACCGCTCATTCAATATAGCCACACTAGAAAAAAGAATATGTATCCGTGACTGTCCATCTCGGGAACAACATTAAGGTTCGCAAGGACAAGGGTTCGAGCCCGGGTGCGCTGGTTGTTTGGTTTGGAACAGGAAGCAGTGGTATAAGTCTGTAAGCTCAGCCAGAGTCAAACCAGCTCTAAATGGGTACTTGGAGAAATCTGGGGAAAAAAAATCGGAAGGGCCTGCAAAAGCACAGTATGGCTGGCCCCCAACCCCTCATTGCACCCCCAAGCATCATTTCATAAGGTATACTCAGAGGGAAAAATCACCACAGGTATGCAGGTACAACCAAAATTTGATCATCCTGATTTTCAATTTCAAGCTGAACCTTTGAGAACCGCTTAGGTTTTTTTTTTTTTTGCGGTTATCTCAGAAACATGAAAATGTCAGATACAGGATTTAGCGTGACAACGACAAAGTATAGAAAAGAAAGGGGTTTGAAGCAGAAGACTTTCAAATTTTCGAGGGATTTTCTGCTAAACAAAGCTTGGCAAATGCAGGCGTTGTATGACTATAACTCCTCAGTGCCCATAATGAACGCTCAATACTACTTCAAATAGGGGTTAAATTAACCTCTTAATATTTAACTGAAGAACCTCTCAAGGAAAGTTGGAAAATTTGTGTGGAAAAAAAAAATCAAGCCTTGTGAGCCCCTGCTCTCACATACAGAAATATTCAATCAGGGGCGTGTCCAGGGAAAGAAGGGTTATCAGGTTTGAGCCTTCCCCCCCCCAAAAAAAAAAAAAAAATTATCCAAATCGTAATTTGGTTATAAAATGCATATAAAATGACTATTTCTCTTAAAAAATTAATAAATATTTCTTCGCCTCTTAAACTGATCTAAAGAAATTATGTAAAAAAGCTTAAAATATAAAAGCTACATATTTCGGTAAGTTTTGGCAAAACTTATCAAATATAAGATAAAATTACCTGAGCATGTGAACACAAGACTTTCGAAGTTTCAAGAGGTTTTCTACTAAACAAAACTCACCAAATATAGGATTAAATTACCTGAGCATGTGAACACAAGACTTTCGAAGTTTCAAGAGGTTTTCTACTAAACAAAACTCACCACAATATAGGATTAAATTACCTGAGCATGTGAACATAACAGGCTGCGACCTTGAAGGGATGGAAACAATCAATTTCACACTTGTTGAATGCAAATAACTGCTTTCTATAGTTGGACTAATAACCAGCCCCGGATTAGTGAAAACATCATCTGCCGTAAAGCTTTTTCTTAACCCAGAAATACTCTTAACAAATTCTTGCAAATCATGATTTTCAGCCCCTGGTAGAGATGGCTCAATCTTGAATTTGATGATAGCACTATTTGCCTTTTCAGGTTTCCTTTTCAGAGTGTCAGATTTGTTTGGCTGAGCATAGGTGGCACTCGCCACAGAAAGGCGCTTCTCCAGAGTGAGTGACTCGTACACTGATGAACATCTCTCAGATGTCTTCTTTTCTATGTACATGTAATCAAAAGGGTCGTTAGCGTCATAAGGTGTATCGTCAGTGGGTATGGCGTCAATTGGAGAGTTGTACACAGTTTCCGAATTTTCGTAAAGTGGGTCGAATATTTGAAGGACATGGTCCTTAGCACTAACAGCTGAACTGGTTGAAGGCTCGTCAAAGTAAATAAGATCTTTTGACTTCCAGCAAGATTCTGAAAAAAAAATGAAATAAAAAGTGGAGGATCTTGGATTAACAAGGGGGCAGGCTGGCTACCTAGAATTTTAATAGCCTTTTCGTTGCTTTTTACTTGAAGATTCGTAGCCTAGGATTTCAATAGCCCTTTTACCTTGTTTAGTCCTTTCAGGGGTTCGAGTCCTGGTGTCACTGATTATTTGGTTTGGAACGGGGGTCAATGGTGTGACTCTGTAAGCTCAACCGGAGTCAACCCAGCTCTAAATGGGTACCTGGAGAAATCTGGGGGGGGGGAACACGTGAAGCGTCGAATGACTTGCCCCCAACCACGCATTGCACTCGCGGCCAAAAGCATCGAATCAGGAGATCAGTACCTGCGCAACGCAGACCATTGGTCAGCATGCGAAAAAGTTTAAGCTTAGTTTCTTTTTTTACCTTGCCTTTTTCTCGGCATATTTTTATGCTGGAATTTTGATAATGAAAAAAAGGATTTCTAATGTAATTATATAGCTGTCTACTGCCGTTAGGGTGTCTAAAAACCAAGAAAATTAAAAAGACATAATAACCATGTGTTTTCTTTCTCTCCATCCCAAAATGCTTTTCCCAAGAATAGTTAACACATTATAAATGTGCAAAATACAATATATGTTTTATGTTTTAAAATAACAAAATCATTAAGCTTTTGGGCCCTTTTTTGGACCGAAATCACGAATTTAATATGATAACATTAAAGCCATAAATTTCACAAAATTTTACAAAAAGCTTCATGTGACGAGATATTTTTTAATATTAAATTTTTAATATTAAAAAAAACTAAATAGCCAAAATTAAATTTCAATTCCAATGTCTAAATATGACTTTACCCACTAATAGTTCATTATATTAGTTCCAGAGTAAGTAAAATACATGCTGCATAGAATATGATACCAGAGTCTACGTAAACGTGCCACTAAAGAGCTTACAGAAAATATTCTAGTGGAAAGTCTAACAGAAATATTTAGCAAAAATATCAAATCACTATTTGTAGTTTCTGATTATACGGAGAACCAAAAAGCCTTTAGTTTGACTTTTAGTGACAGCGATATATTGTTACATGTCAACATCTAAGGTATTTTTGGTAAACTACCGTATTTTGAAATAAAATTTTTTTTATTCAAAATAGTAGGTAATAAATAAATGAACGTGTTACTTAATAAAGAAACCAAACGCTACTCGGCATTTACTGAAATTTAGTATTTAAAGAAAATTTCAATTTGAGCTGAGGATTGACCTACCCTATTCTCGACGCCATACGTCCAACGTGGTAAGAATTTTTCTATATATGATACTTTCTAACAAAAAACAGTTGTACAGGGTACAAAGGTAAGAACAAATTTCCTTGGTTTTCGACAGTCAAAATCGATTGCGGACGTGCTGGAGTTACAAAACCCGAGATCTATCTCCAGCGGAAAAAGGAGTGGTAAGTAGAAAAAAAAAGACTTCGGAAAACCTATTGATAAAACCATGCATCTTCATCTATTTCTTCTATTCCAAAAATGAAAAAAAATCATTATTTTGCGATTTTCTAGAAAAATTAAAATACAGATACATCGTTTAGGCAAAGGACTAGCACTTGGCATAGAACCCACTATCAAAATAAAAGCCACATAAGTTAAATGTGACTAACAACCTGCTCTGCCACCCTTGGTACCAAGCATGGTTGTTTGTCTTTTCTTGGTATACTAATCATAGGGTTGACAGGATCAACCTACATAGGGAGGGGAGGTCAAGTAATTTTTATAAATGAGGACGATATGTTTGGGGATTAGCTTGGATTTGGATCGATGGATTGGGGCAAAAAGGGATATTATATCATGATTAGCTTGAACACCTTTTTTTCTTGTTAGCGATATGTTCATTGTAATCCAAAAATAAGTCAAAATTTCACAAAAAAACAACTTCCGGCTTTTATTAAAGAAAATGGCTGCAATAAAACCTCATTTCGTCTTTTAAATTTTTAGCAGACACAAAAACCTCCCAAAAAAATAGGGTGTTAAATCTGAAAGAAATTGTATTTTAAGCCCATATTTGTAGATCCCCCAACAGATGGTAAGATTTCCCAACGGGCTGAAAATAGCAAGGACATACATTGAAAATACCGGAATTCTGAATATAAAATCAAACCTTGCTTGAAAATTATCTATTTTCACAAGTGGGGAATTCGACAGAATTTCTGTACAAAATTCTTTTTATTTGTCTTGCTTTCTCTTTGGCGACTCAATTTTACATTTGAAGATATTCAAGAGGAATTGCCCGGGAGACATTTTCAGTGGGGTTGGAATTCTCTGGTGTATTTTTCCGTTGGGGGGGAGGGGCATCCCATGGAAGAAATTCTCCACGGGGGGAATTTTTACGGGAGCAACTTTCCATTAGGGAGTGGGATTTCCAAGGAAAATTTTCCACCGAGGGGAGAGAGGGAATTTCCGGCATGATTTGAAAAATGATCAGAAGTAAAAAACAAGTTTTTAATTGAAAAGCGTTCCTTGTTAACTCTTTTACTTAAAAACTAGTTTTTCCGACCGAAAGTAAGGAGCAACATTGTAACTTAAAACAAACAGAAATTATACCGTATATGAGGGACGGGGGCTGCCCTTCCTCAATACCACGCTCTTTACGTTCAAGTTTGACTTTTTGTCCCAATTCTTTAAGAACATCCCCTGAAACACAATTGACCGTTTAATTAGAATAAGAAGCTTTTTTAAACAGCTAAAAAATTTAGCATGGAGAGCGAGGGATTGAGATAGGGGGGGGGGGGGGCTCATATATAGAATAATTTGTGCCCGTTTTAAGTTTTGATATTGCTCCTTAATTTCACTTAAAAAAAAAAAAAACTTGTCTCCTTATTTAATTGTATAAAGATGTCAATCTGCATCTGAGTTTAATTGTATAGAGATGCCAGTCAGTATCTGCAATTATTAATCAAAAATATTAATATTAGCTTAGAAAATGTGCTCTTTATGCACACTTAATATTTTTTTTGGGTATATTTTTCAAATGAATAATTTTTCCAAGGTATATTTTTTTCTGTTTAAGGATATATTTTTCCATGGGTAATTGTTTTTCATGAGGATATTTTTTGATATATCGATAAACAGAGGTCTACTTCCAAGTTGTTTAGGGTACATTTTTCAAATGAATCATTTTTCCAAGGTATATTTTTTCAGGTATATATTTTCCCATGGATAATTATTTTTTCGTAAGGATATTTTTAATATATCGATAAACAGAGGTCTACTTCCAAGTTTTTTTGGGTATGTTTCTCAAATGAATAATTTTTCGAGGATATATTTTTATTTCATGGATATATTTTTCCATCGGTAATTTTCTTCAAGAGGATATTTTTAATATATCGATAAAAAGAGGTCTACTTCCAAGTTGTTTTGGTTATATTTTTCAAATAAATTATTTTGTCCAACATTTTTTTTTTCATGGATACATTTTTCCATGGGTAATTATTTTCATGAGGATATTTTAATTATATCGATAAACATAGGTCTACTTCCAAATTGTTTTAGATATATTTTTCAAACGAATCATTTTTTCCAAAGTTATATATTTTTTTTCATGGATATATTTTCCATGGGTAATTATTTTTCATGTAAATATTTTTAATATATCGATAAAAAGAGGTATACTTCCAAGTTGTTTTGGGTATATTTTTCAAATAAATCATTTTACCAAGGTAATGAATCATTTTTCCAAGTTGTTTTGGATATGTTTTTCCATGAGTAATTATTTTTCATGAGGATGTTTTTATTATATCGATAAACAGAGGTCTACTTCCAAGTTGTTTTGAGTATATTTTTCAAATGAATCATTTTTCCAAGGTATATTTTTTTGCATAAGTGGACGGGTTAGGTTACATTAAGTTATCTACTTTTAAGTTGGATTCATTTAAGTTAGGTTACCAGTGGCGACCCAGGTACCTGCAGCCAACCTAAAATCATCACTTATTTTCAAATAACTTCATATACATTTAAAAAAGTAAAGATGGTGAAACCTTTTCACTACAACATCTGCTGCCCGCTCAAACACAAGGGCGTAGTGAGAGAGACATGCGAAAAGTTAAGTTCATTTAGGTTCAATTATCGTGGTGCCACGATAAGTCAACCTAAATGAACATAACTTTGGGCATGTCTCTGTGTGGTGTCATCTATAACTAAAGGGGACAAGAGGTCAGCAGATGTGGTAGTGAAAAGGTGTCACCATCTATACTTTTTTAAATGTATATGAAGTTATTTGGAAAAAACTCATGATTTTAGGTTGGCTGCAGATACCCTGGTCATCCATGGTAACCTAATCTAAATGAATCTAACTTTAAAGTAGTTAACTTAATGTAACCTAACCTATCCACTTATGCAAAAAAAAAAAAATATCGTGGAAAAATGATTCATTTGAGAAATATACCCAAAAAAACTTGGAAGTAGACCTCTGTTTATTGATACATTAAAAATACCCTCATTAAAAATAATTGCCCATGGAAAAATACATCCACGACAAAAAGAATATACCTTGGAAAAAAATATTCGTTTGAAAAATACACCCGAAACAACTTGGAAGTAAACCTTTGTTTATCTATATAATAAAAATATCCGCATGAAAAATAATTACCCATGGAAAAATATAACCAAAACAACTTGAAAGTAAACCTCTGTTTATCGAAATATTAAAAAATATCCTCATGAAAAATAAATATCTATGGTAAAATATATCCATGAAAAAAAAATATACCTTGGAAAAATGATTCATTTGAAAAATATACCCGAAACAACTTGGAAGTAAACCTCTGTTTATCGATATACTAAAAATATCGATAAACAAAGGTCTACTTCCAAGCTGTTTTGGGTATATTTTTCTAATGAGTCATTTTTTCAAGTTGTATTTTTTTCATGGATATATTTTTCCATAGGATAATTATTTTCATGAAGATATTTTTATTACATCGATAAACAGAGGTTTACTTCCAAATCGTTTTAGATATATTTCTCAAATGAATCATTTTTCCTAAGTTATACTTTTTTCATGGATATAAAATAAACAATTTTACTACTGATGGCGGTCACTGTATATGTTACCGAAATATCTGGTATTTTTGTGAATTTCTATACAATGTCTATTAAAAAGGCTTTTATCCCTATTTTGAACTTTTATTTTATCGTCACGGAAAGGCAGTGTGGTCTCCGAAATTATCTATTTCATGGATATATTTTCCATGGATAATTATTTCTCATGTAGATATTTTTAATATATAAATAAACAGAGGTCTACTTTCAAGTTTGTTTTGGGTATATTTTTCAAATGAACATTTTTTCCAAGATATATTTTTTTTCATGTTTATATTTTTCCATGGGTAATTGTTTTTCATGAGGATATTTTTGATATATCGATAAACAGACGTCTACTTCCAAGTTGTTTTGGGTATATTTTTCAAATGAACCTTTTGTCCAAGATATATTTTTTTTCGTGGATATATTTTTCCATGGGTAATTATTTTAAATGAGGATATTTTCAATATATCGATAAAGAGATCTACTTCCAAATTGTTTTGGTTATATTTTTCAAATGAATAATTTTTCCAAGGTATGTTTTTTTCATGGATATATTTTTTCATGGTAATCATTTTTCATGTAGATATTTTTAATATATCAATAAACAGAGGTCTACTTTCAAGTTTTTTTGGGAATATTTTTCAAATGAATCATGTTTTCCAAAGTATATTTTTTTCATGGTTATATTTTCCCATGAGTAATTATTTTCATGGGGATATTTTTAATATATCGATAAACAGAGGTCTACTTCCAAGTTGTTTTGGTTATATTTTTCAAATGAATAATTTTTCCAAGGTATGTTTTTTTCATGGACATATTTTTCCATGGGATAATTATTTTTCATGAGGATATTTTCACTATGTCGAGTGAAGATGAAAGGGTGACGTTGGTAACGAAAAGATTGATCAGGTGGGCAGCTTCACTTACCTTAGTATTATTATTAGTAAAGACGGGGGGGGAGCAGTGAAGATGTTAAAAGTAGAATAGCCAAGGCTCAGGGTGCTTATTCACAGTTAAAAAAAAGTTTGGAAGAGTAGGAAGATAAGTCTGCAAACCAAGATTTGAATATTAGAAGCTACTGTGATAACAGCGGTCAAACATGGCTCTGAAGCATCGGTGCTCCAAAAAGCAGATGAAGATTTGCTAGATGTTTTCTAGAGAAATTGCCCACCGATTGTTCTGGGTACCTGGCTGACTGATCGTATTTCAAACATCAGGCTGTACGAAAATGTGGTTCAATTCTGCTTTCTAGGGCTATAATGAAAGAAATATTCAGATGGCTAGGGCGCGTTGTGTGGATGAAAGATGACAGATATCCTTTTCAGCCAACCACTTAGGGCTAAACAGAAAGCCGGTCGTCCTCGTCTGGGTTGGGAGGACGTCATAAAGAAAGATTTAAAGGAAATAGGAACTTCCTGGGAGGGTGTAAAAAGGGAGGTTTTGAATAGATTGGGACGGAGAGAGGAGCGTGCGTAGCTGTGTTGGCCTCAGGCGGCTTGGTGCTGCGGTTAGTTGTTAGTAGTAGTAGTAGTAAAATCTTTAAAAATCATCCAAGCAAATCTTTCTTACCAAACATTTTATAGTAAGACAGCGCTCAGACGTATGTATAGCCACGCTTCTATTCCTAAACATCTATGTCTAGGCAAGGACTTGCTTAGGCATGGAAGTTAGTCTAAACACACAGATGAATGCCACTCTTAAGAGCAAACAATAAATATTGTAAAAAAAAAAGGGCCTTCCTGGTTAGTAGAAGTTGAAATCGTAGACACAAAGACTCCAAAGCTTAATGCTTAGCTGCAACTTGTTACAGCCTAGCACCTAATTTTACAGGTTAATATGAACTGCCTGGACATTGATTGCTGGACAGGTAAGTGCAAGTTCAATTAGAGAGTAAATAGAAGCTCGAATAGGGATAAATCCTTTTATTAGACAGTGATAATGACATTCACAAAATATGCTGGATATTTCGATCACATGTACAGTGACCATCATCAGCAGAAATTGCAGGAGTATTTCTGCTGATGATGGTCACTGTACATGTGATCGAAATATCCAGTATATTTTGATCGTTATTATCACTGTCTAATAAAAGGATTTATCCCTATTCGAGCTTTTACTTATCGTTATGGAAAGGCGGTGTGGTATTCGAAATTCCCTAGTTCAATTAGACACGTCTTTGACCACCGAAATATTATACATGGGGAAATTTTCTGCGGCAGAAACTTTTCAAAGGGGGAGGGAAATTTCCAGGATAAAAATCCGGAACTTAAATTTAGCAGTGATGAGGTATTTAGAATCGGCCTTAAAATCAAAACTTTTTTTCTACAAAGAATTTGTCACAGATTTCCAGCTGGTCTGGAAACCAACTCCAGCTGGTCTTTTAAACATGACTGTTATTTTAACAGGCCATTAATTTTGAAGCCTCAAAACGATATTACTTAAAAAAACAAAAAAAAACGTAAATTTTGACATTTGGATAGAACTCAGGCACTTTATGCCGCCAGAAATCCAGTATGAATGGGTTCTCAAAAATCCTCCTAACTGAATTCAGTGGTGTAGCATGGTAGGCAGTTGTTTTGGTGCCTTTCGTCAAATGAAGAAAATGTCAAAGAAACATATAAGGGCCATTCTTTTACTCATCTTTGTTCTAAGATCTTACATCTTTTGACAAAGAACGCTTCAAAGTGAAATCTTACATCTTATGGCGTTCTTTTGCAAACGTCTTTTATCATTCTGCTCTGATCAGTCGTCTGAGAACAATGATGAGTATATCATCAAAGTTCTCTCATCATTGTTCTATATGGCAGAAAGATGGCGTCTTTCACTCTTTTTGCTAACATCAGTGAGTTGTAAGATCTGAGAACAAAGATGAGTTAAAAGAACGGAAATCTTTGCAGAAAGATGTAAGATCTTAGATGTAAGATCTTAGTGCAAAAGAACGGGCCTATAGTTTGCATAGAAATATATGTGAAATATGTATACTATGTGTGACGGACAAATTGAAATTAACGGTTTATGTAACGAGAAAAGATTAAAAAAGAACTTTAATAAGCTATGCAGCGCGTCAAAAGCCTTCTGCAGTCTTTCCCAATGAAATAGAGTAAAAATAAAAATAGGTTTGGCTCCAATTTACTAAACTTCAAATGTGAAGCAGTGCAGCGTATAGTTGTTTTGGTGCCTTCTGCCCATTGTAAAACACAAATATGTAGTAGAGGGAATATGTAGTTAAATAGTAAACATGCATATAGAAATTACAGGGATATGTAATGAGGGGGGAGGGGTTAACAGAGAACATAAAAGAAAGAAATATGTAAATTACACAAAAAAAATGTAAAGTGTGTATCCTACCTGTGGGATAAATTAAAACTACCAGTTTACACTGTATATGATACACCTTTATCATATTTATTGTAAATAAATTATATATGATAATATATTATGCATCATTATTATATGCTTTGTTACTTAAATACAATGCAAAGAGTAAGCCTGAAGAGCTAAAATTGGTGAGTCGGGTCATATATTTTCCCTTTCTTTTGAAGAGAGGGAAGGGAAAGAGAGAGAGAGAGAGAGAGAGAGAGAGAGAGATAGAGAGAGAGAGAGAGAGAGAGAGGAGAGAGAGGAGAGAGAGAGAGAGAGAGAGAGAGAGAGACGAGAGAGGAGAGAGGGAGAGAGGGAGAGAGAGAGAGAGAGAGGGAGAGAGAGAGAAGATAGAGATAATAAAGTAAAGAGAGAGAAATGAAAACGACTAGTTTTATTTGTATACAATTTTATTAAAAGATAATGATTAAATAAATTTGTGCTTCCATGAAGATCAATAGTTTTTTGGCCCATTCCTCTTTTGAACTTTTGTCCATATATCTCCTAATAATTCAATTTTTAAGAGAATGCCATAGAAATGAGAAGAAGAAAATAAGATTAATACAAATAAAAATACCTTTTTTGGGAATTGATTGATTTCCAGCATTCATAGGAGTTGAAGAGCGTGAGGCTACTTCACTGCTTGTGTTAAAGCAAAGTTGTTCCAACTTGACATTCATAGAGTCTATTGAGGGTGTAAAATGTGACTGCTGTAGCTGCAAGACATTTGGACGTTCATTAAAGATGGACCTCGATTCCTTTTGAGTCCGTTGATGCAGATCTTGATGATATATTGGCAGTCGGACATTAAATTTCTCAAATGTTTGGGAAATACGAGTCCCAACATCGGATGGGGATGGACTGTCCAGTGATATTAGATCTGATGTGGCCCATGCTTTACGAAGGCTGAGGGGAGGAGGAAGCAAAGGGTCACTAGAAGTTTTTGTCGACAGAGACGGACTTGGTCGCGGTCGAGGACGAAGTTCTACTGTTTCTTCTCCTAAGATATAATCGGATCAAATATAGTGCAAATTAAACGAAACAAACTTGCACAAACAAAATATTTACATAAAAAGAGAAATTACTATCCCTCACTACAGTCTTAAAAAATGTATTTTCATTCTATTAATTTAGTTTTTTGATTAATCACAAAAATAAATTAATAGAATTTTCAAAGAAAATTAAAGAGCTGCATTACACCAAAGACGAGCAGGAAAAACGTAAAACAAAAATTCTAGCTTAAAATAAACAGAAATTACCACAAATTGTAGGCCAACCCTGAGCCTTCTAAAGCTTAGACCGTCGATTCACTTTACTAAAACAGACTTTGATTCGAGTATTTTGTTTTTATTTGTCAAAACATCAATAAAACAGAAAGAAAATCATCTTGTAAATCAAAATTAATGAAAATAACTACTGAAAGTAGACAGACTGCTCAATATATGATGCTATTTATTCCTGGAAGTCTCAGAACGTTTTGAATTTACTAACACTGTAGAAGATACAAAACTTTTAATATATAATTTGTTTTCAGTGAAGCACAAATGACGTCCTGGCCTTTTAGAATTTCAAGTTCAAATTTTCGTATTTAAATATCACAAAAATACATATAACAAACAATTTTGCTCTAGAGGAAACCTATGCGGGTTTTTGGTCGTGCAAAAGTCCATATAATGTAACTATTTACCTACTAAACGAAATCACTAAATTAATCTATAAATGAGTTAAAATAAATGGCCTACAAAATAAATAAAAAAATAACTGAATTAAAAATAATAATAGATAAAATGAAAATATGAAAGAAAGGTCATAAAAAATCTATTCCCATCACTATCGTCCTCTTCCAGCCTGTGCTACCAATACCCAACTTACCTACCCTTCTACCCGCCCCAGCCCTCACTTTCTCTCCTATCAACCCTACCGCTCATAATAAAATACTCCCTCCCCCCCAAAAAAATACTGAGATAAGTGTTGCGCCGCCCTAATTCTCACTGGCAGCGCATTCCATACGAACAGACCCAGGTGTTTCATTGAAAACGAAAACCAGGTAACATGACACAAATCACTATTAATTTGGTAAAAAATCCTAAAAACATCTGGACCTAAACCATTCATACACTAAAACGCAAATACTGCAGCTTGGCATCTCTTATCTGACCTATACTAGAGCTTCAAGGACGTAAAACAAGCACAGATGTGAGGCTTATCCTGGACATGCCTACAGACTTGTTCCAACAGTTTTATTTTGCAACACTTGCTCTCTTCTGTAGCTGCATAAGAAGTTACTGCTACATAGGAGGCCACCGTAGGAGATGTATAGATAAAAAACAAATAACACATAGTTAGGAGTATTTTTTGCGGGAGGAAGTGCTGCGGATGTCAAAGTCTGCCAGCCCAACGGGTAACTCACGATGAAAAAACGTCATTTTGACATTTCCATGACAGGTGACAATCAAGAGAACAGGTAAGGTAGCGAAGATGATGAACTTGTAGAATTGGTCAAAGTTACCAAAGTTACCACGACATACAAGTTACCAGGACAAACTTCATTAAAAGTGTCTTGCACACATTTCTACGTCATAGACTTAAAGAGGTAAGGCTCATGAGAGGGGGAGTTAGCCCTACTCCCGTTTCCGGTAATTTCTGTTCGTTTTAGGTTTGACTTGATTATTCATAACAATATCTGTTCTTTTTTTTTGTCTCACTTATTCATTGATGATGATTTCTATTTGTTTTAAATTTGAATTATTATTTTACTTTATTTGTACTAGTCTTTGGTTTAATGTAGCTCTATACTTTTCTTCGGAAAAACTTCATTTATAGAATTTTTAAAATTAATTTCTTTTCGTTTTGAATTGGAATTGTCATTTTTATAGGTTACAAGCAAAGTTGTTCCAACTTGACATTCATAGAGCCTATAGAGCGTGTAAATGTGACTGCTGTAGTTGCAATACATTTGGACGTTCATTAAAGATGGACCTCAATTCCTTTTGAGTCCGTTGATGCAGATCTTGATGATATATTGGCAGTCCGACATTAAATTTCTCAAATGTTTGGGAGATACGAGTTCCCAACATCGGATGGAGATGGACTGTCCAGTGATATTAGATCTGATATGGCCCATGCTTTACGAAGGCTGAGGGGAGGAGGAAGTAAAGGGTCACTAGAAGTTTTTGTCGACAGAGACGGATTTGGTCGCGGTCGAGGACGAAGTTCTACTGTTTCTTCTCCTATGATATAACAGGATCAAATATAGTGCAGATTAAATGAAACAAATTTGCACAAACAAAACATTTCCATTAAAAGAGACATTACTATCCCTTATTACAGTGTTAAAAAATTTACTTTTGTTATTAATTACAAAAAAATACATAAAAAAATTCAAAGAAAATTAAAGAGCTGCATTACACAAAAGACGAGCAGGAAAAACGTAAAATCAAAATTCAAAGTTACAAACAGAAATTACCACAAACAGTAGGCTAACCCCGAGCCTTATAAAGGCAAGACCGTCAATTCACTTTACTCAAACAGCTTTTGATTCAAGTATTTTGTTTTTATTTGTCACAGCATACATAAAACAGAAAGAAAATCATCTTGTAAATCAAAATTAATGAAAATAACTACTAAAAGTAGACAGACTGTTCAATATATGATGATATTCATTCCTGGAAGTTTCAGAATGTTTGGATTTATTAACGCTATAGCAGAGACAAAACTTTTAACATATGATTTGTTTTCAGTGAAGCTCAAATGACGTTTCTGGCCTTTTAAAAGTCTAAGTTCCAATTTTCATTTTTAAATATCACAAAAAATATATATAAGAAACAACGCTTTTGCTCTAGAGGAAAACTATGAGGGTTTTTGTCGTGAAAAGGCCATATAATGTAACTATCTACCTACTTCACGAAATCACCATATTAATCTATCATAAATGAGTTAAAATAAATGGCCCATAAAATAAATAAAAATAGATCAAATGAAAAATATGAAAGAAAAGCAATAACAAATCTAGTCCCATCACTTATCACCCTCTTCCTACCTGCCCTCCCAATCACAACTTACCTACCCTTCTGTCCACCCTCACCGACCCAGCCCTCACTTTCTCTCCTATCAACCCTACCACTCATAATAAAATTCAAAAATACCCCCCCCCCAAAAAAAAAAAAAATTTTTACTGTGATAAGTGTTGCGCTGCCCTAATCCTCACTGGCAGCGCATTCCATACGAACAGACCCAGGTGTTTCATTGAAAACAAAAACCAGGTAACACGACACAAATCACTAATAATTTGGTAAAAAATCATAAAAACATCTGGACCTGAACCATTCATACACTTAAACGCAAATACTGCAGCTTGGCGATCTTACCTACACTAAGGAGCTTCAAGGACGTAAAACAAGCACAGATGTGAGGCTTATCCTGGACATACCTACAGGCTTGTTCCAACAGCTTTATTTTGCAGCACTTTCTCTCTTCTGTAGCTATATAAGAAGTTACTGCTCCATAGGAGGCAACCGTAGGAGATGTATAGATAAAAAACAAATAAAACATAGTTAGGAGTATTTTTTGTGGGAGGAAGTGCTGCGGATGTCAAAGTCTGCCAGCCCAACGGGTAACTCACGATGAAAAAACGTCATTTTGACATTTCCATGACAGGTGACAATCAAGAGAACAGGTAAGGTAGCGAAGATGATGAACTTGTAGAATTGGTCAAAGTTACCAAAGTTACCACGACACAAAGTTACCAGGCCACACTTCATTAAAAGTGTCTTGCACACATTTCTACGTAATAGACTTAATGAGGTAAGGCTCATGAGAGGGGGAGTTAGCCCTACTCCCGTTTGCGGTAATTTCTGTTCGTTTTAGGTTTGACTTGATTATTCATAACAATATCTGTTCTTTTTTTTGTCTCACTTATTCATTGATGATGATTTCTATTTGTTTTAAATTTGAATAACTATTTTACTTTATTTGTACCAGTCTTTGGTTTAATGTAGCTCTATACTTTTCTTCGGAAATCTTAATTTATGGAATTTTTAAAATTAATTTCTTTTCGTTTTGAATTGAAATTGTCATTTTTATAGGTTACATAGGAATATTTGTAAAGTATTTTTTTTCTGCATAAGAACCCAAGATTCTTGCTTAGCCTACTATTTAAAATTGTGACAAAATTTTGGAACATATTTTAATAATAGGTGTACTAGAGAAATTAGGAAGGGTGGATGGGGGGGGGGGGATTATTCAAATAAATGGATTGAAAAACTACATGATTTTTGGTCTTCTATAGGGCTGTAGCCATATTGGCCCCTATCACTTTGCAACCTTGAATATGGACGATTTCATTATAATTATCTAGTCTCATTACATTTTGTTTTAAGTGTTTGATTCATTATAATTATCTAATCTCATTGCATTTTGTTTTAACTGTTTGATTGTTTGAATAAAAACATTATGAGCTAATTCATTATAACTATATTTGTTTCTGATTCAGGAAACACACATCAAGATTCAACTGGATACCCTTAGCAGTTCCTGAGATATTGCACAGACACCCTTTTGACAACCTGAATATAGCTTAATACCTTTAGCCGTTCTTGAATTATTGAAGATACGCACTATTGACAGTCTGGATGTAAAGTGTCTTTTGGTTCAGTTCAACATTCCCTGAAGGATTCAACCAAATACTGTTACAATTCCTGATATATTACCGATACGCTCTTTTGATATTCCTGGATGCACATTGAGTCTTCTGATTTAGCTCAACTTTTCATATTCCTTAAAAAACTTTCCCTTAATACCCTTAGCCTTTTCTGGGACCAACGATCAAACAAGCCCCCTTTCCCAATAGTAAAACCTATATGTAAAAAATGGGTAACTGGCTTAATTTACACCCCTTAATCCAGAGACTATTGGGCGTCTTGTTATCTCAAGAGGCATTAGTTTCCGAACCCTCTCCCCCCCCCCCCCTATGTAAGCATCTGTTGACGTGTTTCTCGTAAACTGTGCTCCCTGTATCCCTAAAATATCAAAACACAAAGACACGGTCATACAATAAATCACATTTGAAAGAAATGGAAATTACTATGGGCGAAAAAATTTAACCTTAGAGATTGGTGGTGTAAAAATTCACTTTTCTGGTATTCTAGATGCCTTATCGAAAAAAAAAATGATACTGCCAAAGCATTAATAAAATATTTTTTTGTTTTTTTCAGGGTTCCTAAAAATCTCAAGGCTCATACATCTCTATCAGTGACCAGTGGATATTGACTCCCAAGAGAACTGTCAAAGCACAATTCATTTTCAGAAAAAAAGGGAGAAAAAAAACTAATTCAAAAAAGAAATAAAAATATAAAAATTTACCAGGACTAGTAATGCGTTTCCCTTGGACACTTTCTTTAATTGGTTCAGTGAAAGGTTGGACCAGTGCTACACTTCTTCCAGATTGGGTCGCAGATATATTTTTGCATGTTTGCTCTGCATAGCTTGCTAGGCTTAAGGACTTTGCTAGTTCTAAGTCTCTAAGAAATTGCTGTTCTTGTTCATCATAGTCTCCTTCATCATTCATGAACAGGCCTGAAATAAATTTAAATTTGAAGTGAAATGATATAAGGAAAGTTGAAATTCGTGGTTTTTTCTTATATATTCCAATATAATTATTCTTTCAATAGAATTTATTTGGAAAGATTAGAAATTTAATGCGGCCGTATTTCTGGCACAACTCATTTGTTAACTTACAAGGGTCTACTTATTAGAGATGGATATTACAGTCAATTCTGGATAATACCCACTAAAAGACAGCTTCATGGATTCTTTGTGGTTAAGGGAATTAAAAATGCAAAAAAAGTGAATTTTAGAATAATTTTCTCAGGGGAAAGGAGTCCTTTGAGCCAACCAAGGAGGAGGGGGAAGTTTTAACCTTAGATTCATTTTTTCTGTTATATTGATTGCAGAGTTTGTCATCCTTTTTTTTTTTTTTGTTCTTTTCTTCTTTTCTCAATGGATTCCACCCTTTTAACAACCCATTCTAATTTTACAGACATTATTCAAAAGTGAAACTGTACATTTTTAAAAATAATGTGAAAGAAAATAAAAAAAACAAATAGTGTATTGGAATGGAGAGAAAACTGTTCTCCTTTTTTTCTCTTGAAAATTGTTAGACCAGTTTTAAATAGGAAGTTCCCCATCTGGACATTGAATTTATAATATTTTTTAAACATGGGATCCAGTTGTCTTAGAGTGTAGTCAAGACTATTAAAAATTTTGAGTCGGCACCTAAAATTTCATTCCCTTCCAATCAGCAGGTTGAATCATCCTCCAGTGTCCACATTTTGACGTAACCTTTGGCATAGTTGTTTGTTTCACGAAATGTTTCTTCCAAGAGATCCATTAGATTACGAGTGATGCCACAATGAAAGGTGTTGGCCCCGTGTAACAGCAGGTTGAATTACATCATCTTCCAGTTCCCACATTTTGATCCAACTTTTGGCATAGTTGTATGTTTCTCGCAATATTTCTTCGAATAGATACATTAGGTTAGGAAAGATCCCATAATTTAAACGATAAGCAAGGCGTTTTAATGGAGGAAAGATATGGAAAAAAATGGTCAAACCTCGGGGAAATTGCAACAGAATTTTTTTTACACCAAAATGTTCAGAAAAATCAGCTTAATCACACAAAAAAAAATACTCCCGAATCCCCCTTGCAAAAGTATCCCAAATTCGCCATTGAAGGGGGGAAATGAGGGGGGAAATCGATTTTATGGTTATAAATATTTTGGAGTTTAAATAGTTGTTTCCTATCAAATCAAGCATGGCAAATCCAAATCTGAATTCAGATTTTAATTTTTCAGTATCCTAATGCCCATTTCTACCCATAAAGGGCGGAGGGTGGGGGGGGGGGGTAAAACTTGAAATTGAGAGGTTGCTAGATTACATGGTCGTGTCCTATGAAATCAATGGCAGCGAATTTGAAAATGAAGTTGAAAACTTGATTTTACGTGGTCAAGTACCTCATCTTACCTAAAACGGCTGTGAAAGTTGACCAACATGAACTAGTTATTTTAATCATTTGTCGGTTGATTCACCATTTCCTATTCAGCTAGGAATGGTATCCTAGAATACGAGTTTTGAACACTTTTAATTTCAAATCAGTATTCCAGATTCCCCTCCCCCTCCAGTTTGCAGTTTCCATTCCCTAGTACCATTCTTAAGGTGATCTAATCAGTGGAGCCATCTACCATACTACTTGCTAGAAGACTAGCGTGTTCAAGGCTATAAACAAGATTTGTGTTGTTTTTTTTTACTTCCTCAAAAAAAAAAAAAAAAAAGAATAAACTGAGATCTGCGAGCGTTGAGTAGAAGTATTTAGTCTGCTTTTCAACCTCATTTGTCCAATGCCATCTACTGTGTATCATTAAAGCTGAGTTTGTTCTTCTAGGTGGCGATGGATTGAATTCTGATTGGATTGTGCCTGGATTGACTGAACAATCAAGTGATATGAATTAATGAAAAAACCGTTTGGTTCAGGATCATACTGAATTCCTTTTGTTTCGATCCACAGTGGGACGGCCTCCCATGCCCCTCTTGCCCTGCGTTTCTTTCCTGTCTAGCATTTCTTTTCTCCCTTCTTTTCTTTTATTTCTTGTTGTATAAGTTTTTGTTGTTATTGTTTTTTTTTTGTTAATTAAGTTAATTTTACTATTATGATTATGACGCGAAGTTTTGTTTTGTGTATGTCCCATTATTTACACACCCAACTTTACGAGCTCTGCTCTCTGTTGGGGGTAAATGTTTTTGTTTTGTATTTTTATGTATATTAAATAAATAAAATAAGAAGTCTCTTTTTCTTCTAGAACCTACAATGAAGAAAATATGGTCTGCCTGATATGCCAAAGGAGCATCAAACCCGGTGAAAACACTGCCATATTATCCGAGAAAGGAGCCAATGCCATGAATAACGCAAGCAAAGAAAGAGGTAGTAGCATGACTGGGACGACCGGAAATGAAGTCCAAACCGCGTGTTGTCGTAACTTCTGTGACAGACGTCGGATCGACAGAGAAAAGAACGCTAAAAGGAGACTTGAGCAGAAAGCACCGGTTGCAGCTCCCCGACCAGATCTTCAGGTCCAAGCTTCGTTTTTTCGAAGAACTGCCTATTCTGTGGTCAAGCAGTGAAATTATGCAAGATCACAAGTCACGAATTCGCTGAAGCTTATGTAGTACGAACTCATAGCTTCGACTACTCGATTAGTGAAATGTGTAAGAGCAGGAACGATCAGTGGGCCACGACAGTGCTTGGTCGGATAAATTCAAAGACTTCTGACCTTCAAGCAGAGGATGCCGTTTATCATCGAATATGCTCAGTGAACTTCAGGACAGGAAAAGAGATTCCACAAAAGTTCTGTGGTCAAGAAGAAGTGAGTAACGTACCTCCACCAAAGAAACGGAAGGGAAGACCGTGCGATAGTGCAAGTAAAGCCGCTCTCGAAGAAGCGCTTCGATGCTATGCCAACAGTGAAAAACCTGTACCTCTGACGATCATTTTAAGAAAGACGGCTCATATTCTCTCTGAAACTGACTGTGATAGTTTAGCCTACAGCTTTCGTCAAGCCAAGGATTTGCTAGTCAGTGAGTATGGCGAATGAGTGGTTGTGTCCAACTCAAACGGGAAAGAGACACTCGTAACATTTAGAGATACGGTTGACAAGACATTACAAGAATATCATTAAGAGGTGAAAGCAGATAGTGAAAATAGAGAAAGGGATCAGCTCATCAAAGTCGTTGGAAGAATAATAAGAAGTGAAATCAAATCCATTATGACAAGGAGAAATTCCTATGAATTTCTTAACGAAATATCGTCAGTAAAGAAGTGTTTGAACTTTGTGTGCCCATCTCTTTGTCTACTACTTTCGTCGATAGGTGTCAACACACCTCGTCTAATATCTTCTATTGGACAGGCTATAATGCAGGCAAGCAGACAACAGGGTGTAATGTCTCCTGTACAAATAGGACTGGCTTTGTAGCTGCATTACCATTTTTCATCCCGATTTTTAATTGACACACTGCACAATCTTCTGCTCTTCGTACTCAGAGGTAAAAAAAATTTGAGAGATGTGCAGCAGTAAATCAAACGCTGTTGGAAGAGTCCGAAGAGAAAGCACATTTTTTTCAGTATTTAGAGACAACGTCGACTAGGATATTGCTACTATCAACGGCCCGAATACCTTTCATGCAATGGGTCTTATTGAAGTGTCTACACCTGAGTTGCCGGCAACGGAGCTTTCAGTACCAAGAAAAGAAGTAAGTGGAGATGAGATGAAGTCAATTGGCACCATGCCATTCTACACATACCAAAAACCCGCCAAGTTGCAGCCAAGAACTTTTGTTTGCTTGACAAACAATGGTGACACTTATGAAGATGATTGGGAGTTTGAAACGCTCTGGTGCATCTCTGGCTTTTTCAAAAGCTCCTACATGAGCTGGTCAGCCTTTATGTGGTCAATATACCAAAAGCTACCTCATCTGGGAAAATCGAATATTCGTTTTTTGCCAGTGATTAACCACAATCCAAGCAATATCTCCTGTGTTTATTCTACACTTATGCATGCTAACGAGCGCGCTAATTGAGCTGGAGAAACTCTAGTCATTACCTTTGACCAACTCCTTTACTGGAAGGCAAAGTGTATCATCAATGCAGAGCCTGCCACAAGTGCTTTAAGAAATGCTATTGCTATCCTGGGTGGATTTCACACACGCATGAGTTTCCTAGGAGCCTTTGGCTTCCTTATGGCTGACTTGGGACTTTTGAAAATCCCAAGTCAAGTATACGCACCTAACACTGGGTGTAGTATGTTACAAGGCAAAGCTGTCTCTCATGCAGTGCGAGGCCATAGTCTGTTGGAGGTAGCCCTTTGAGCGAACCTTTATCATCAGAACTGGGTAACAAAGCGTTTTATGGCAATGACATGCTACCAGAACCCCTTGAAAAGGCAAAACAGCCGTACAAGTCACTCCTTGAAGGAGATACCATCAACGAAGCACAGGTGTTGGAAGCAGCAGAGCTTATCTATGAAACAGTTTCAAAGTGCAAAAGAACGATTATCCGAGTCCAGAACTGCCCATCTTTGGTTTCAGTATCTGGACCTTCTTAGAATCCTGAGAAAGAACCTGAGAACTGAACAAAGTGTCAATCTTGAGCTTTATCTACAATCGTTGTAGGAAATACTTCCTTATTTTTCTGCTTCCAGAAACAATCTTTGCACAAAGTCTACTTGGCTGTTTGTGCAGTCGATGTTTCATTTGAGAAAAGGAAACCCAGAGCAGTACAGAACATTACAGGAGCACCTGTTCATCTGAAAAACTGACAACTACTGGGCAGCCCTTTCTCCTGATTATAGTGATCAAACAGACGTTAATGAGGAATGTGAAAACGAGTGGCGGTCTGACGAGAGGTAGAGGTATGACTGAATTACAGTGGACAAATAGTCGACATCTGGTATGCCTACTTTGGATCTAGTTAACGAACGCATGCAGAACCTGACTGGCCTCACAGAGTTGACTATTGAAAATCACCCAGAAGCGATATCTTTGAGGAGAGCTAGAGACATGGTGGACATCGAAAAGACAGTTTGATACATTGAGCCCCTAGAACCCTTCAGGCAAGAATCACATTTGTTGAACGTGGTTACTGGTGTCCGCACTTCATCATCTGTAAACGCAGACAATGCCAAACTTGTGGGAGAAACTATTCTGAAGGATATGGAAGCAAAAAACATTGATAAATATGTTTTCAGGAGAAAGGAGAAACCTGTAATTATGGCTGAGAAGTCATCCATGGTGATAGATAGCCAGAGGGTAATGGTCGACCCAGGTCTAATCTTTCAACATCTAGCCACAGTGGCTAGCACCAGTGGTTCTGACTTGAACAAGGCTCTGTCGTTTGAGCTATGTACTTTTGAGGACACCAGCAAAGCTTCTCTAACAAATACACTGATGAAAATTGAGGGACTCAAGGGTCCAGTGACATTGCCAACCTCCCTGAGAGTTTTAGATAGTGGCTGGCTAGTCCATAAAATTCCGTGGACTGCCGGATCCATATATTCTGAGGTGGCAGGATCTTATGTAGATTATGTCACAAGACATTTCAGCCAGGCAGCAGTAGTTTTTTACTCTTACACTGACACACCAACAACGAAAAATTGCACACAGCTGAAGAGAACCAAAGGTTTGTCATGTACAATAATTGAATTCTCTCCTAACATGAAGGTCATCAAAAGTAAGGAGGAATTTCTGAGAAATCCCCAAAATAAACAATGCTTCAACAACCTACTTACTGAGAGGCTGGCGAATTCAGGATGCAAAGTTCTACATACTCAGAATGATGCTGATGTCTTAGTTGTACAAACTGTAGTCAGTTGCGCTGGAACTTTGTCAACCACTTTGATTGGGAATTATACCAACCTATTAGTCCTTCTGCTGTACCAGTCCAAGCCTGATGCATGTGATATCTTCATGCAGACAGACACACACGGATATAACCAACAAGTGTACAACATAAAACAGATAAAGAACAAACTAGAAACCAAAGCAGCAGAAAATCTACTCGTTTGCCATACAATGTCTGGCTGCAATACAACATCTAGACTTCACAGCATAGGGAAACCAGCAGTGGTTTCCTTGTCACTTAAAGATGGGATTTTTAAGAATGCTTGCAAGATCTTCGCAACACCAGGATCCAACCACCAGGAGATCACTGAAGCTGGTGAGAAAGCTTTGCTTTGCATATACAAAGGGAAAAGCAATGAGAAGACTCTGAAGGATGTCCAGGTGCAAGCATTTACAGTGCAGGTTGTAAGTGTGAATGCTTTTGTTCAGGCAGAGTGGCCTCCACCAACTTTGGCATGAATCAAAATGCCCTATAAAAGTGCAAGATGAGCTGCATTACAATGTCTTGTATCACTCTCAAAGGAGACCTTTCAAGATGTCTTTACTCAGATTTTTCTGAACTCCCTTCAAAAAACCTATAAGAAATGGTAGATTTACACTTGCTACAATTGAGGGTTAAGTTTATTTACATTTTCAGCAATCTATTTTGCTGCAGAATTTGATCCACCATTCAGAGGTTGATTACTTTAATTTGAAGATTGGCCCAATTCTTTTGTACATAACCTGTTGACAAAGGCTTTGCAGTCACTTGGCCACATTATGTATTGGGTCATTTTTTAGAAAAATTACATATCTTGTAGCTGTGGCTGGTTTTTGAGGCTGCTTCTGAAAGGAATTATTTATGGTTGCGCCACTCTGGCTTGTGTATTCCATTAAACCATCAATTTTCCCAGCCATTTTGTAAACTTTAGAGATCAAAGTTGCAGATACTGTATAGCAGGGTTTAAATATGGCAATAGAATAATGAACTTTGGTATTTTTATGTTTACCCTCTTTTGCAGCAGCAACTAAAATTTTCAATTCCATACTATATTATCATCTTTTTTTTACTTCACCATTCTTATAGAAATTTCTAGTTCATCATACGCAATTTCATTTCCTTTAAAATCCAAATCTTAGTCATAAAAGTCAGTTACTTTGCATGTCCAACTTAATGACATCTATAAGTGATTGCTTATAAAAATTCAGCAATGGGTTATGCACTAACTTTTCCAATATTACTTGTTTGAAAAACCTATTAATTGCAAGCACAAATTTAATCCATATTTGGAGATGGTCTAAATTCTCAGGTTAATCACTTAGATAATGATATGTTTTGTCTTGGCATGAGATATCTTACAATAACTGGACTTGGTACAAGTTAAGTATGAACCAACATTTAGCCTATGAATGTAGGCTATGTTTACCTTGAGTGGGGTAATGGCATAGGGGAGTTGCCTTGAGGAAGAAATGGAGGCTTGGGCAAATGTACCTATATAAATGTCAACACAAACAAGCAAGATATAGAAGTTCAAAAACTATAAGTTAAGATAAGTTTATTAAGCTGACTTACAGGTCAAAATTTTAATATGCAAATTCAATAAGATGACCCTTAAACATCCAAAATTGAACTGACAACAATCATAATAATCCCTTTTCTTCCTTCCCCATCATCTATTATATATTGAAAAAGTACTGACTGCTGAAGATGATTCTGCTGTAATTTCTTTGTGACAGGAAGCATTTCTGAGCTTGAAATAAAAATGCCTCTAGAATTTCTTAAAGGAATGTGTGCTTGTTTTTTCTAGAAACTTCCATGATCTTTTTGTCAGTTTTTGAAATTAACATCCAAGATAATTTTTCATTTTTTCTTCTTAAAATCTTTTTTTAATGTTATGGCACCATTTCCTATCTCATTAAAATAGCACATTGGATGAATTTTAATCAGCAACTGAAGTCTGCAACAAAACAGTGGATAAAACCAGTGGGAAGTATTGGTACTCAAATTGCCTTTCCCAAGCAATTTAAGGATCAATATCTGGCTAGTAAAATATGGCTTTCCTTGCTTGTTACTGCTCTTTTGAACAGGCTGTTTGGATAAAAATAATTGCTGAATAGACCTATTGTATTTCCAAATTTTCAATTATAATCAGCAACTTTGCACCAGCAATAATTAATATTAACTACAAACACTGAATCTGATTTCCTGTCCCATGGGAATTTAAGGCTTCAGAATAGCCAGCAAAACAGTAATCCAATTAAAATTAAAAAATGAACAAATTGGATTGATAAAAAGACCATTTCAAAGACCTGTTAAATAGTATAGAACAGACTAAACCCCAAGTATTGGGCCCAATCCCTTATCCAATGCCACTTCCTAAAGAGGAACAGTACCCATCTGATATGTCAGCACTATCAACAAAAGAAGCCAGAAATGCCATGTAATCCTTAAAAAAACACAAATCCCCAGGTGAGGACTCCCTATCTGTAGAAATTTATAGAGCAAGCCAGGTACTTATGGATGCTCTGACAGACCTAAATTACAAAATATAGAATGCAGATTATGTGCCCCAGGACTGGTGCAATGCTACTATAATTCCTATCTAAAAAAAGGAAATAAGGCCAATTGCAAGAAGTACCAGGGAATTTTAGTGATTGACATAACCAGGCTGGGTTCCATGCAAGAATGAGATGTGTGATGATGATCATTTTTTAATCTACAGCTTTTTCTCCACCACAGGTTGATTCACAGACCAAACACCATTGCAATCCTTCCTGACTTCATTGCTGCATTTGACTCTATACACTGGCCTACCCTATGACTGATAATTCTTGAAGATGGTGTCCCAACTAGATTAGTTGACCTGCTCAAAGCTTATTATGAAGACATAAAGAGAAATGTCCATGTTTATGGTGAACTGACAGAAGTCATTGAAATAGATTATGTGGTTGGTCAAGGCTGTCCAGCATCCCCAATTCTCTTCAATTACACAGTAGCTTGGATTATAGAGAAGGCTTTGAACAAAGAAGATGGTATGGCATTTTCAGCTGAAGAAAGCATTGCTGACCCTGAATACACTGATGAGAGTACTCTCCTATCTGTTTCAGCATCAAAAGTAGAAGAAATGATAAAAAGAGTGGCAGCTACTGCAAATATGACAGATCTTAGAATCAGCATTGCAAAAACTAAGTACATATCAACTAGGAATGATACCAACATTTTTAACATCTTAATAGAGATCCTATTAACAGAGATAAAATATCTGGGAGCACTTATGGATGCTTAGGGTAGTGGATTGAATAGGTCCAAGCTCACATTAGCAAAGCCTGGTGTGTCTTTGGGCAACTGTGCAATCCCCTATTATTAAAAAACAAACTGAGCTAAAAAAAAAAAACAACTCAGAATATGCTTGCAATGTATACACTCTATACTCCTATATGGCTGCAAGACCTGACCACAAAAGGCAGAGAAAGAAAAACAACTAGATGTTCTAAACTAGAAATGCCCAAGAGCTATTTGCAACATCAGACATAGACAGTTGCAAGGTCACCAGCCACAAGCTCATGAAGATATGTAGACAAAAACTCACACATAGTCAAGAAACAATGGGTCAAGTGGCTTGGCCATGTAATGCCCAGAGCAAACCCAAACACACCAGGTTCTAACTGCAGTGCCTCCCTTGTCCAGGAAAAACAGGAAACCAGATCAAGTCATAGCAGAACACCATGAAGAAGGATGCCAAGCCACTAGGCAGTTCCTGGAAATATGGCTACAATTGGGAAAGTTATTGTTTCAACTTATTCAACCACAGTTAAAGGACAGATTACTTTGGCAGAACCTGGTATAACACCTAACTGGTGCTGAGTTGGGCAGCTTGTGTAAGAATAAGAAAACAAACAGTATCTTCTAGCCTAGCATGTTACCACAGTATTTTTCTGAGGCAAATGGTAAAGGTCTAGAATAGAGTATTTGCTCTTCAGAAGTGAGAATGCTAGGACAGAAAGACCCTTTGAGATTGGTAATTTATATTAATTTTTATGGTTCAGTTCATGTTTTAATAATTTATCAGTACTTATGCATTATCTGGTACACATTGCTATATACTGTATAGAGAAATGCTAAAGGAAACCAGTCAAATGGGTATTTGCAATAGATAAATGAATTGCAAAGTGTAATTTTTCATTCTGTTTACAATATTTAAACTATTGTTTTTGGGGGTTTAGGGAGCAAAAGGTACCTAGGTTAGGTATTTAATATATTCTATGCTTTACCTAAACTAAAATATCATATTTTCATCCTATTTTATTTTTTTAATTACCTTAAATTAAATTAGGCTACCTTAAATTGCAGCTAGGAGCAATCTGGTTTCTTAGCATTAACCAAACTTGACTTCTTTTGTGTGTACCATATAATGCATAAGTACCAATTCATCTGCAGCCCTTTCCAAATAGTCTCATGCAGGCCTCACCCTAGGCTATGTAAAAGACTAGCATAACTTAATAACTGATCATAATAGATAGATTGAGCAAGATGCAATTTCTTCTCAAATTGGATTGAGAACCTCTGGAATAACCTCAAGGAGGACACTGTTGCTGCTGAATCAACAGATGCTTTCAAACACCATCTGGATGCTGAGTGGAAAGATACACTGTGGAAGTTTGACTGGGAAGCACCAGAATCTTCCACCAGAACTTAACCAACTACAACAGTCATCATAAGGAGTGATTCAACAGGATTGAAAGTCCTTATTTCACTCCAAGCTGTGATTTAAGGTAATTTAACATAATAGAAAGGGAAACACAAGGAGATTTTGGTAAAATTCTACTTTAGCTACTTTTGGCTATCTTGGAAAGAGGCTAGGTTAGGAAATGAAACTTTCAGGGATGGAACTAGCCTATAGGTTAAAGTATGCCCTAGGAAGTTATTTTAAAGTACCTACCTCTACTCCTTCCTCTAGAGGGATCTGACCTTTGATGACCTTTAAAAATCTGTGTGTTATAAAAATGAAACCTAGCAAAATAGATCTTCTGCTTAAATGAAGTACAACAAAATTGTTTTCAGCTTCAAAACTATGCTCAATCCCATTTATAAGTCTCTGAATATATTTCCTAAATTTTGAAAAAATCCATTGATATGGATTAAAATTCTACTAAAAAAAAAATTGCATTTCCAGAACTAAAGCCAGAGAAAAAGAAACTGATGACTGAAAATTAAGGTAAAATGTCGTTTTGTCAAAGTTTAATAGGACCTTTCATGTAGGCAAATTTCAGGACCCTCTAGAGGGAGAAGGAGTGAAGGTAGGTACTTCAAAATACAATCTTGGGACATACTTCCGCCTGTAGATCCTTCCTTCAAAGTTTCATTTTCCTAATCTAGCCTAACCTCTTCCCAAGAAAGCCAAAAGTAGCTAAGGTTCAAAAAATTAAACAAGTTTTAATTTCTATAAAGCAGTGAATAGCCACTTGTCCTTGACCTATCTATGATCTACAGCGCTTATGATAACTAAAATTGTCACTTGACCTACCTAGGATCTACAGCGCTTATGATGACTATACACACACGTATTACCGATTTAAAATCTGTGCCTTTAATGTTGGGTGCCAACTGATAATAATTTAACAGAATTTATTTAATTCAGACATTAAACTGAATTAATTTTTGGTACCAATCAACTTCGTGCTTAATTTTGCTTATCCTCAGTTTATCAGGCTTTTAGAACAGTGTTATGTCATTATATATGGCCAAAAGATACCTGTATACCTGACACCTTTTTTATATATAAATACAAATGTTTTTTACTTTTATAACTTTAATAAATCAAATAATATTAACATTTTGATTACTAGATATCAGTATATGTATGTTAAACTGACAATGCACATTCATTTGTATTTTTTTAGTAAAGTACAAATTATGTTCTGGCCTTGGAAAGGCACAGAGGTTTTGAGCCCAACTTATATTAATTTGCTTGTTTTGAGTTTGACTCGGTTATTTATTGAAATTTCTTTTCGTTTTGGGTTTCATTTATTTATCAAAGCTGATTGGTGGTAGTTTCACGTTTGGTAGATTATTTGATTTTATTTTTGCTCATTTTTGGTTTAATGGAGTTCTTTACTTTCCTTTGAAGAACTTATTTGTCTGAAAAGTCTTTTTAATTAATTTCTGTTCGTTTTATGGTGACACAGTCTTTTCAGGGAAAAAGAAAATAATACTTTAAAGCTTTTCGTTTTTATATTCTATTTATAGTTTGGCCTGCTATTTGTATACTGGAGAAAAGTTTTTAGTAATTTTTAACTACATACACCCTTTTGAAAATCTGGACACAAATAGTAGTGTTTAATTTAGTTTCATACCTCCTCTAGTTGCACTGGAATGGAAAACTTGATACTATTCGCAAAAAAATCTGTGTACTTTCTTTGATAGCTTGGATACACTTACACTGTTTTGATTTGGCTAAATCTTAAGAAAAGAAGTAGCCCCAAAAGTTTGAACATAATACCCTCAGTCGTTCTTGGGATAGTGTTTTTTTTTTTATTAAAGAAATGGAGGAAAGTTCGAAATCGAAAAAGAGCAGGAAGACAAGAGGCAAGAAAATTTCTAGTTTTTCTGTGAATGAAAGGTGGAGCAAGGAACGATCTGTTTTTTTTGTTCCATGCTCCACCTTTCATTCACAGAAAAACTAAAAATTTTCTTGCCTCTTGCCTTCCTGCTCTTTTTCGACTTTGAACTTTCCTCCATTTCTTTAATGCAAAAAAAACTCTTCCAATACTAATAACAAGCTGAAAAGAAAAATCACAGATGGAAAACCAGATACGCTGATTTCAACTGTGGTACGCAGATAGCGTTCCAACTAATAACTATTGTGCTAAAAAATATTAGCTGTAACAACTCTATCTATAAAAACCTTATATGCCCCCACGGCATAATTTACAGCCTTTGCCTTGGGGGCTTTGTCCTCCTTAAATACATAATTTTCAGAACTTTTCAACTACGTTGAACAAATGGCTAAATCTAAACTTTGATTGAATTTGTTTGGGGAAATGGTGGGCGTGAGAGGGGGGGTTAATTACTCTCCACTCACTTTCGACTATTAAAAAGGCCAATTTCAATTTCCAGTCAAATGAGCCCCTTTTGAAATTTGTGCAACAAGTTTCTATATTAACCTTATATGCTCCCAGGGCATAACTTAAAACCCTTGCACTGAGGGCTCTGATGGGGTTATTATCCTAAAAGACGTAATTTCCAGAACTTTCGACTACGTTGAATAAAATGGCTATCTACAAATTTTGATTGGATGTGTTTAGAGAAAAGGTGGGCGTGAGAGGGGATTATTTGCCCTCAAATCCCTTTCGCGACTATTGAAAAGGGAGCTAGCCATTTGAATTTCCAATCGAATGAGCCTTTTTTCAAGTTTCTACGACAAAGATTTCAATAAGAACATATATACCCCCAGGGAATAAATTATAATCCTTGCCCTGAAGACTGTGGGGGGAGTGTTCTAATCAAAGGTAAAGTTTCTTGAAATTTAAACTGCGTGGAACAAAATGGCTATCTCAAATTTTGTTAGGATGTTTTTGGGGAAATGGTGGGCTTGGAAGGGGTGTTAGTTGCCTTCCAATCACTTTCAAATATTAAAAAGGGCACTAGCCATTTCAATTTCTAATCGAATGAGCCACTTTTGAAGTTTCTACGACCATGCGTTCTATAAAAACCTTATGTGCCCGAAGGGCATAAATTACCACCCTTGCCCTGAGGGCCAAAAGCTTTTGCCCTGAGGGCAAAAGCCAAAAGTAGCTAAAGTAGAATTTTACCGTTGGTAAAATTCTACTTTAGCTACTTTTGGCTATCTTGGAAAGGGGCTAGGTTAGGAAAATGAAACTTTCAGGGATGGGTCTGTAAGCTAAAGTGTGCCCTGGGAAGCAATTTTAAAGTACCTACCTCTACTCCTCCCTCTAGAGGGTTCTGACCTTTGATGACCTTTAAAAATCTGTGATTTATAAAAATGAAACCTTGCAAAATAGATCTTCTGCCTAAATGAAGTACAGTAAAATTGTTTGCAGCTTCACAACTTTGCTCAATATCAATTATAAGGCTCTGAAGATATGCAAATATATTTCCTAAATTTTGAAAAAAAAAAATATTGATATGGATTTCAATTCTAATCAAATAATAGAAATTGCATTTTTAGAACAAAAAGCAAGAAAATTTATCATTCAGTTTTCTAAGAGGTTTTACGCTGCTAATTGACAGAAATGTAAGTAAATTCTTTACACTTTTTGCTATCTTGGAAAGGGGTTAGGTTAGTAAAATGAAACTTTCAGATATGAATCCAGGGCCAAAACCATACTTTGGAAAGGTATTGCAAAGCTTCCACATTAACCCTCTTATGATTTCTAAGTATTAGAAATTTGCCTGCTTGACAGGTTTATGGTCTATACCTATTGAAATTTCAACAAAACAACATTTTACCTCAGGGACAGGTAGACAAAAGTATGTCATAGGAAGGTATTTTGAAGTACCTACGTCCACTCCTTTCTGCTCTAAAGAGCAGTCACCATTGATTACCTTTCAAAATCTTTGTGTTCTTACACTGAAACCATGCAAAACAGATCTTCTGCTTTAATTAAGTACAAGAAAACTATTTTCAGCTTCACAACTTTGCTCAATCCAAATTCATGAGGTTTCAAAGATCTGCAAGTATATTTCCTAAATTTAGAAAAAACCATTGATATGGCTTAAAATTCTTCTCAAATAATAGGAATTTCATATTCAGAATTAAAACCACAGAAAAGGAAACTAATGACTGAAAATTAAGGTAAGAAGCTGTTTTGTCAAAATTTGTTAAATATCTACCAAATCATATTATTGAGTTAGGAATAAAGTGAATACACCATTCGATGCATTTTTTTATGCTGATTATGAATATAATAATCATTTCTATCGGAAATGAATTTCAGCCCCCCCCCCTATATATACCTAACCTAACCCTGAATTGGCATATATAGGGGGGGGGGCTGAAATTAATTTGTGATAAAGCTTTCTAATTTAGTTAATTATTAATTGAGTAAAAATATATTAAAACGCAAAAACAAAGTTTCAAAATTCCACTTTTTAAGATAAAGATACAAATCGTGGAATGTGTAAGCTTGGAGGGAACTTGCTCAATAACCAATTTCCTGGCTAAATGCGTCAATGTACCGGAAGGACGTGGTTAATTTTTCATATATATACTCAGATTTTTGAGACTGAAGAGAGACTTTTTGACTTGCAGGGTGAACCTCTGCCCGTTTATTTTCTCGTCAGAAATACCTTGGGATCTTGTCGGATCATTGTAAGTGTCTGTATCTTATTATATATTATTGTAGTTTCTGAGACTTGTGGTCTACTTGGGACAGCCAGTCCCAGTAGAATATCTATATCTGTAATTATCATATGTAAATTGAATAAAAGTATTGTATTTTAGTCAACCTCTCTACAATCTACCTTTAGCCCCTCGAACATACCAAGTCGGTACGCCTCATTAGTTCGGTCATAGCCTAAGACACGCTACCAAAGTTTAATTACCTTAGGGCCAGAGTTTATCTCCCCTATAAAGGGAGAATAAAGGCATCTACGACTAAAACACCCAAATACTATAAAAATACACTTCACAACAACTGGTGGTCGCTGGAAAAACTGGGTCGAGAGGGCTAGATAATAATAGTAGATTGAAATAAAATTGCTTTACCAGAGGAAAAAAATGACTTCTCTATCAACAGTACTTGAAATTGCAAAATTTATACCAGAACACGCGGGAAATTCAGACGTAGATGAGTTTATCGAAAAATTAAAAATTTTCGACGAACCAACTGAAGCGTTTGAGGATAAGGTCAAAGAGCAATGCGTTGCAGCCAGATTAAAGGGAAGCGCCCTTAAACATTTTGATGCAATTAAGGAAAAAGAGCCCAAGGACATCAGTACTCTAATTGAATCTTTTAAAACAAGATTCATAGAGACAAGCATCTCCGAGAGGTTAAGAACAGAGGTAGTCACATTCAATACCTCAACTAGTATCAGGGAATATGCAGACAAAATTTGTAGATCCGTATGCTAACAATTAGATATAGGCGGAGATGACAAGACAGTACAGAAAGTACAACTACATACTTTTACCCAAGGGTTACCAAAAAAGTTATTAAGACTAATATTATCACGGAAATCTGAAAATTTAGAGCAGGCTATAATACTAGTGCGAAACAGAGGTAAAAATTGACGAGGCTATGAAAAGGTTTGATGAGATGTCAATAAATAACACAGGAGCCCAAGAAAGTATAAAATATGAAAGGGGACAGAAACGGGTGAGCCTTGAGGAGCCAAATCGTGAGCCAAAAAGGCACGAGGAAGGCCAAACCTTCCCACCATGGACTGACCCCTCTCCATTTGACGACCAATCCATGGTATTAGATCCTTAATGACTTGGAATACTAAGTATTATGGACACCCGCCTCCTCCTCCCCAGGAAAATTATAGAGCAAATGGTGGCAGGTCAAGAATATATAGAAATAGGTATAGACCCATGAGGAACGGCAAATTACCAAGCAATATAGGAAAAGATTCAATTGCTATTATTTTGGCAAACCAAATCACTATGCGGCAGATTGCTGGCATAAAATACCCAAAGAAAGCCAGCCGTACAAGACAAAACACCAGTTCAGAACGCAGGGGGGCAGAAATTTAGGAAGGCAGGGAACAAATAATACTTGGCAAACACCTAATAATATTCCTGAATTTAGGCCTAGGAGGCAAACGGTTAACAATACCGAGGGTCAAAGTAGCAACGCTGAAGAAAACTGAGATAATCCCAGAAACTTTTGGCCAAACAGTGGGCATTTAAACGGAGATACCAGCCTGTAAGGGTCGACAGAGCTGTTTCCTTACAAAGACCCCTATATATTTAGAATGTTGTGATACAAATGCAAATATTAATAGTCTACCGATTCTGCGTTGTTTTAAAATTGAGTGTTTTCAAAATTCTCCATGTTTACTAGATACAGGAGCATCTAAATCATTAATTCGAGAGGAAGCTTTTAAGAGGTTTCCTCCTAGTGTCAAAAAACGCGTAAGCAGATGCCAGAATACCCTGACATCAGTGACAGGGCACAAGCTGACAATTTTGGGAGAATGTCCATTAAATTTTAGCACAGGGGATACAGAAATAACAGTAACAGTAATAATATACAAGCAGCTACCATTTCCTTGTATTCTAGGAGTAGATGCCATCAGAAAATATGGGATCGTATGGGAACCTATATCTGATACAATAACCATAAACAAGACAAATGAAAATAATAGGCAAATTTGCATAACAACAGATAACGAAAGTGACGATCCGAATTATAACCTAAAAATATGCGGAAAATCACCATAGAAGGGGGAACGACAGCTCAAGTTCTAGCGACATTAAATGCAAAAGAAGGAAAGTTAAAACAATGGATGCCATGATAGGAGGATACACCATAAAAGAATATCCAATGATTTTCGTGGAAAATCAAGTTATAAAAATTGAAAATGGTATAACATACTTAAAACTATCAAATCTAAGTAATAATAAAATAAAACTGAACCAGATAGAACTTGGATCAGTGGAAAAGATTTCAAATTCGGAAATAAAATCTCTAAACAGTCCAGAATTAAGCGTAAACTTCACTAGCCACGAATATTTATCCTCATTAAAACCGCAACCACAAGAAAAGTATGGAATGTCGAAAACGGATTTTTGGCAACAATTTGATTTAAAACATTTACCGGAAAACGTAAAAACTAGGGTGGAAAGTATTCTTTGGGATTTCAAATGGACTTTTGCAAGACACAAAGCAGATTACGGATTAACTCACTTAATCACAAACAAGATATCAACAGAGGGTCCTCCAATCAAAAAATCACCGTATAAAACACCTTATCATTTAAAACCATGGCTAGAAAGCCAAATAAAAGAAATGGAAGATCAGGGAATAATTAAAGAAAGTGTGAGCGATTGGTGTTTTCCACTAGTAATAGTCAGGAAAAAAGATAACACCTGGAGATTATGTATAGACTTTAGAGCACTGAATGCAGTCACGGTTAAGGACGTGATGAAGTTACCAAGAATTGATACGATTTTAGATTCGCTAGGAGGTTCAAAATATTACACTAGTTTTGACTTAATAGCAGGATATTGGCAAATCGCTTTAGATGCAGAAACAAAGCATAAAGCTACAGTAATTTTAGACGATAGAAGAACGTTCACATTTGAACGTATGCCTTTTGGCTTATCATTTAGTCCAAATTGTTTTAGTCGACTAATGAATTTGGTGTTAAAAGATAACGAACCAGGAAGAAAAAAGATACCTTGGCTTATTTAGATGATGTAATTCTGTTTAATGAAAACCTGGAAGACCACTTGGTCGGACTTGAAAAATACTGGAAAAGTTTGAAAAAGCAGGCTTAAAATTAAAACCAGAAAAGTTAAAAATAGTAGTACCAGAATTAGTTTTTCTTGGACACCTGATAAATCAAGGTACTATTTCACCAAATCAAGAAAAATTTACAGTCATAGAAAATTTACAGCCTCCTAAAGATCAAAAAAGCTGCAGATCAGTTTGTGGTTTGTTAAGCTATTCCAGACGATATATTAAAAATTATGCCACAATAGCACAACCTTTGACAAACCTTTTGAAAAAATCAGGTAAATTCGAATGTCCAGCGGACGCAAAACAAGCGCTAAATGAAATAAAAAGGCAACTATTCCTGGCACCAATACTTAAATTACCAGATTTGTCACAAGACTTCTGTTTGCAAACAGATGTTTCAGGGTACGGCATAGGAGCCATATTATTAAACATAAATTTTGAAGGAGTAGAATCAATAGTTCAATACGCCAGTAGGTCACTGTCGGAAGCAGAAAGAAAATATTCGACAGTTGAAAGGGAATATTTGGCAGTTGTAGTTTTTACAGAATATTTTCGACAATTTTTACTTGGAAAAAAATTCATTCTACGCGTAGACCAAAAATCATTAATTTGGCTACATACGATGCAAAATACTTCAGCCCGGCTGATACGGTGGATACTACGTCTGCAAGCATATTCATATACCCCAATAAATATAAAGGGCCGTACAAACATTTTACCAGACTATTTGTCACGAAATCCAGATACGGAAGGAAATTTGATAGCAACCATCCAGAACGAACTGGAAGGGCTAGAAATACTGTCTAATGAAAATATTTCAAATCATCAAGATAAAGATGATTTTTGTTTAGCAATGAAATCCTTTTTATCAAAAGGAACGGAACTGCCAGAGCACTTTAAACATTTTTAAAGGACTTAGATAATTTTGATCTGGACAAAAGTAAAAAATCTTCTAGTAAGATATCATAGACCATCGCAAGAATATAGAAAAAATGACTTAAAAATTACTCCAGTAATTCCAAAATCTCTGGAAGGAGAAGTTTTACAGATGGCACATGCAACGATTGGCTGTCACATGGGAGAAGCAAAAACTATGGGGAGGCTGAAAGGAAATTTTTATTTTCCAAAAATGTACTCAAAAGTAAAAGCTTTTATACAAAGCTGCTAAGAGTGCGTCAAACAAAAGTCGCCACCAAGGACCCCTAGGGCTGAATTAGGTCAATACCCCACCCCTTCAGGGGTAGGAGAATTAATGTCAATAGACATTTGGGGAACCGGAGGAAGTTTACCAGTTTCCAGGGAAAGGAAACAGGTGCGTACTAACCATAGTCGACCATTTTAATTCATATTTATACGTTTTTCCAATTAAAGACGAAAAGACAAAAACCATTGCGAAAGTTTTGGTCAATTGCCTATTTCTGGAACACGGAATTTTTCCTAGAGTTTTACTTAGCGACAATGGGCCATGTTTTTGAGCCAAATATTAGACGAAATTACAGAATATCTGGATGTTAAACGATGGTTTACCTCGTCTTACATGGCAGCAGCTAATGGGAAGGTTGAACGTAAGCATAGGGAATTAGCTTACATACTGGGAATACATGCAAGAGAGGAAAATGAAAATTGGGATGAACATTTACCATTTTTAGTCTTTGCAATAAATACGGCTTTTTAACGTTCCTTAAAAGAAATGTCATTTTTTTTGCAACATATAAGAGATCCAAGAATTTGTTTAGATGAAATACAAAATGATAGAGTATATTACAACTTAGACCAATATAAGCAAGAAATGGTGATGCGAATGAAAAAAGCTATGGAAAAAGTTAAAGACAATCTGGAAGATGCGAAAACAGAACAAAAAGAAAAATATGACCGAACAAGCAAAAATAAGACAAATTACTGTTTAGGAGACTTGGTTTATGTGTACAAAACTAACCTGGAAGGAACAAAAAAGTTAAAACCGAAATGGGATGGGCCCTACAGAATTGTAAAGATTTTACCAAATAACTTAACATATGTTCTAAAGCATCAATATAAGGAAAAGGAAGAAGTAGTACACCATAATAGAATGAAAAAGGGACATTTTTCAAAACAGTGGAAAACAGAGCCTATACTTTCAGAAGAAGAAATAGAGGACACGATTTCACCAGTATATATCAGAAGACCATATGAATTTTATGACCTTTTTAATGACCACAAAGGTTGGGAGGAGTGGAAGGAGTATTTAGCCCAGCCTTGGCTACAAACTCTCCACAGCAAACAAGAGAAGAGGGGAAATATTCGATGCTCATCGGATACTAGCGATGAAGAAAATCAAACACAACTTGATGGTTTAAAATGGGATAAACCAAGGGTAACATCCACAGAGGAAGAAAAATTGGAAGGAACCAATGAATTATCTGATTTTCATACATTAGACTCACCTACAGTCTTAACGCAAAAATGGCTTTTGGAACAACCGCCATCTACCAGACGCGAGCTAACAGAATGTGACACTGATAATTCTTCTACAGAAACCGATATCACTAAACCTGGGCCATCGTCAAGAAAACCCTCTTTAAGAGAGAAATTGTGGAGAAAAGTAAAGAAACCAGAGGGCAGCAAACAAGTTCCTTTGTCAGCAGCACAAGTAGCTAAAACACTTATGAAAAAGGCCAAACATCAAGAGAAACAAAGATTGAAGATATTTGACGAGGCAACAAAACAGCGCTTGGATTCAGAGCCTTGTAAACCACACTATAGAGACCACGGAAAAACTTGCAAATATTATAAAGAAGAAAAGCAAAAATTTGGGGTCCAAAACTTGGACCAGGAAACGGAGAAAGGCAGAACAAGCGTAGCCCCCAGCAAGTTAATATTTGAATAAAACAATTATAACGGGGAAAAAAATAATAAATAAAAATAAAACGAGTAAAAAGCCTCTAAAGAAATATCTATATTTCTTTTTTTTAATCGGTATGTAAATAATATCAAGTTTTCCTTCAAATATATATCGCCAGTAAACATTATTACCAGAAAAAAGTCACAAAAAAAAGAAATTAGCTCCGATCTGAAGTGACGTCATAGCTTCCTACAAAAATTTTGTTTCCGATACGAGATAAAACTTCGCGAACGGTGTAAATGACAAGACTTGTCGAAAACGAATTAGGCTACGTTTCATAAAAGAAATTAATAAGGCCACGTAACTTATAAATAGGTGCTGTGAAACTAATTAAATTATACACATTTAGAATCACCATTAAAAGGCGATTCTTTTGATATGTATATTGAAAAAAATATATTTTGGGGGGATAATTAAAAAAAAAAAAAACGAAGGAGGGTAGTTTACTGAAATGGGGTCATTGGAAGCTAGCAAATTTGGAGCAAGCTCAATCACTGCTGGTCTCTCGTTGTTAAGTACATGCAATGCATTTACTGACCTTTGACTCTCTGAGGTGACACCTCCAGTAGAATTAAAAAAAAATGTTTTTGAAGAATTTTAAAATAATTATAATAGGAAAAACAGCAAGAGTTTACATTAAGTGCGCGCTACATGTACAAGCTAGCTGTAGTCTTATTAAAATTAGTTATAGTATAATATAATATTTTTTTATTAGTTACACTAGGTGAAAAGAAAAAAAAAATTAAAGACAATAATTAAGCGCTATAAAGATTTAAGCGAAACTTAGAATAAGCTTAGAAGGAAAAAAAATGGGTGCTAAGTGAAAGGAACCGAAAGCAATATAAGAATGTATTATAACCTAAAAACTTACCAGGAGGAGTAAGCCAACGAAAAAATCCATTAAAAATAAGCCAAAAAAAAATTAACCCCATCGTCACAAGCAAACCAAAATTCATAGTTAAAGATAATAATTTTAGGTCTAGCGATGTGTTGGATCTGAGAAAACGAACTGGCACAGAAGAAACCTAGTTTAAACAATTGGTTTTCACCTGTGCCAACCCAAACACCCAAATCCCAATCCGTTGAACCCTAACAGAAACTAAACGTATCCACTTTTTCTTTGAAAATAAAATATACATTACACAACAAAAAAAACTCACAGTAATGAACAGAAATTCATTCTTATAATTCTCCCAGATTCAAGCTTATCAATAATCCGCAGATAATGAGCACCGAATTCAAAGTTATTTAGCCTTGCAAGTGAATTATTGCCTCTCCTTCTATGGCAAATAAAATAGTAATTAAAACTGGGATAAAATTGGCAACCAGTATATCGGAAAAATTACATTTTTAGAAAGAAATGAGAACTAGAAAATGCGGGGCAAAACTTAATTAAATTTTTGAATAATGTCAAAAAAAGATGCAGGTTGCGAATTAGACAACCCCCCCCCACCTCTTAAAAATAAGGAGATAATGAATTTGACCATAGAAGGGCAATCAGCATAAAAAATTGTTAATATTATTGGAAAAAAACATGAAACATGTAAATATAGGCTTAGGAAAGACCTACTTTACTGGAAAAGTGGAAAAAGACTTGAAAAAACCCTTAGGCTCCATTGAAATAACGAATCAAAAAAAAGAGAAGGGTTCAAGTTGAAAATATAGCCAGACGAAATTAACAAGGAAAAGAAACTGAATGGAGTCAGTTAAACTCTGTTATACGCACTTATTGAACTTGCCGAACGACACTAGTAGGCTACGAAAAATGTACTAAATAAGCACAAAATGAGTAGCATTAATACTAAAAAGCCGTGTGCCATGATTACTGTGTGTTATGTGTGTTACAAATTACTGTGTGCTATGAAGGCCAGGTATTTTTCTGCAGAAGGGCCACTTTTATGATAAAAGAATAGCCCAAGAGAAAATTGTGGCAACAAATCAAAAAGTGTGGCAATACTATAAATAATTAATTATTGTGTGTGCAGGTTCATAATAGTCCTTTTAGCTGTAGCTGATGACAAGAGGACCTGGAAACGTTATAAGGAGCTACCAGAAGGCAGCCCGGGTAAGCAAACCTTCAGAGTACAGGTCAAGTCACTTGATGATGGCTAATAGGTATAAGGTGAACAGCAAAATTTTTTAACTTATCAGATCTAAGCTGTAAATGGGGCCTTATCCCAAAAGGACATTAAAGCTGAAAAAAAGAGAGATTACAGAGAAAAATGTTATAAAACTGTCTCAAGTACCAAAGATTCGAAAAGAATTAGGAAGCTCAAAAGTCTGAAAAGTTTGAGCAAAGTAATGTTATATGAACTATTGCCAAGCCCTTATATAGAGGCTAATCACAGTTATCAGTTATAGTGCATAAATCTATTTGTTGGAGTTGCTTTTGTTTTGTAAATATTTTAATTGCAGTTAGTTAGGACTTATCATATAAAAGTCTTGACGGACTTATTTAAAAGTTGTACAAAGAACAAATATTGCAGTGCTTAAATAAATTATTAGGGTACATAATTATTATTTGTTTTTAACAATTAAGTCATGAATCAACATAACTTCTGTTAATATATATATATATATATATATATATATATATATATATATATATATATATATATATATATATATATATATATATATATATATATATATATATATATATATATATATTATATATATATATATATATATATATATATATATATATATATATATATATATATATATATATATATATATATATATATATATATATATGTATAACCTAAACTATCCATGTAACTATAGTAAATTAAATGTTGAGTATTTGTATTTTTATTTTTATATCATTCAAGAAGTATTCTAGATTAGTACTTCATAAGCAATTAACAAAACAATAATTGGAATTAATTCCAATACGAGTCTATACCGTGTTTTATTTTTAAAAATGCCTTAAGTTTTAACCAGTAGTATAATACCATATCTAGTTTTGCGAATAAAAACAATACTTGTGTAAGTTATTACACATTGCTTGTATATATATGCTCTGTTTTAATTTACTTTAAATTTTAACTAGTGATTTAATATATTTGTAAAGGTTTGACTTCGAGTCAACGTATAAACAATTTTTATTGTGAAATGGTCCGCTAAGTATTTGAAAAGAATCCAGCAAGAAACATAACGTTTCGATTTAAGCGAGATATTATTTTTTGGAGTAATTAAAAGAGAGAAAAGTAATGAAAAGAATTAAACTTTACAAAATTGAGTGTTTCTTTCTACTATATATGTAAAATTTTATACTTTATATGTATTCTAATGTGAATATTTATTTTAGATACAGCCTTAGCTATTTTTTTTGGAAATCAAATTTTTCGTAGCATCCTTTCGGATCCATTTTTCTTTCAATCATATTTTGACACATTTTTGGAAAGTAACAAATTTTGAAGCCACTTCAAATGTATCCTGATACTATCATCTTATACCATCAGAAACCAAACCATACTTGATCAACTGATATTTGGACACTATAGCCGTAAAACAGTCTTTACTACAAGTTCATCAAAAGTGAGATAAAATCAGAACTTAATTTAGGCCTAGATAATGTGCTACCTAGCCCAAATGGCTGGAAATATGTGAAAATGCTTTGTGCTGGAAAAATATGTGAAAGTTTAAAAATCAATAATGTTATATGTAATTTATCCAAGGTAATTCTAAAAGGAAAAATAAACGGTATATTAACCACATCACACAGATAAATTAAATTATTAATGGGAATTAAATTTAAACTCAAAAAAATTAATAAAACTTTTCTAATATAAATCTAATTTAAGCAAAACCACTAATATAATGTTTAAGCCACTTAGGGTCAAGTTAAAACAGAAGATGCATATGAAGAAGGGTAAAAAGAGTATTTTTCAGTCCTAGAGACAGAGAAAAAAAGAAACAAGGATGAATTTCAAATTGAAATCCTTCGACAAAAAAAAAGAACATTGCCTATACTGGACCAGAAACATGACCCTAAGGAAACCCATTGAGGGTAGATGCACATAATGACCCAAAGATGGCAGCATAATAGCTGTAAACAAAATTAAATTGTTTTAAAAGTAGAATATTGAGAATTGGGACAATTCTTCTTTAAATGGGGAGTATTGTGGTAAAGCTTTCTAATTTAGTTAATTATTAATTGAGTAAAAATATATTAAGACGCAAAAACAAAGTTTCAAAATACCACTTTTTAAGATAAAGATACAAATCGTGGAATGTGTGAGCTTGGAGGGAACTTGCTCAATAACCAATTTCCTGGCTAAATGCGTCAATGTAGCGGAAGGACGTGGTTAGTTTTTCATATATATATACCTAGATTTTTGAGACTGAAGAGATACTTTTTGACTTGCAGGGCGAACCTCTGCCCGTTTATTTACTCGTTAGAAATACCTTGGGATCTTGTCGGATCATTGTAAGTGTCTGTATCTTATTATGTATACTATTGCAGTTTCTGAGACTTGTGGTCTACTTGGGACAGCCAGTCCCAGTAGAATATCTATATCTGTAATTATTATATGTAAATTGAATAAAAGTATTGTACTTTAGTCAACCTCTCTACGATCTACCTTTAGCCCCTTGAACATACCCAGTCGGTACGCCTCATTAGTTCGGTCATAGCCTAAGGCACGCTACCAAAGTTTAATTACCTTAGGGCCAGAGTTTATCTCCCCTATAAAGGGAGAGTAAAGGCATCAACGAATAAAACACCCAAATACCATAAAAGACACATCACAGCAAATTTCCGGTAGAAATGATTATTATAGTCGTAATCAGCATAAAAAAAGACATCGAATGGTGTATTCACTTTAGTCCTAACTCAATAATATGATTTGGTAGATATTTACCAAAAATTTCAATACGTATAAACTGTCAAGTAGGCAAATTTCTAAGACTTGGAAATCAGAAGAGAGTTAACATGGAAGCTTAGTAATACCTTCCTAGATTATTTTTTGGCACTTGATTCATTACTGAAGGTTTCATTTACATAACCTAACCCCTTTCCAAGATTGCAAAAAGCAGATAAACTAGAATTTTACCATTAATTTTTTTTCAGGATGAAAACCAGTGGTGTTGTTTGAGGGTGGGCAGGGGGGAAGGAAAACACTAAGACCAAAACATTCTTTCTTCATAAAGTACAATACACCTTATTGATTAGCCTACATTACCATAGTTTTCTCCAATAAATTAGAGATTATAAAATATAATATAAACCCATGCTCCTTGACTCTTTGAATGTGGACCCTTCCCCCTCCTCCTATAAAAGGCTGGAGTAAAATTTCTACTTTAGCTACTTTTGGTTATTTTGGAAAGAGGTTAGATTAAGCTGCGTTCACCAGCGTGTCTAGATAGAATCCCATGTCTAGACACGTGTCTAGCCAGAATCCAATGTCTAGGCAACGACCGTTCACAAGTAAAATTCGGCGCTTAGCTAGACACGCTAGACAATGCGCTTGGCTAGACATTGAGTTCTAGCCTCTAGAACTCAATGTCTAGGATTTTCGATTACAGCCAATCAGAATGTGTTAAGATCCACTATTTTCATCATTTTTGTTTACATTTGTAAACTGAAATATAATTTTTGTTTTCTCATTAATTGTTTTTTTCATTTTAGGCAAATATACAACACCAGACATAATAATGAAGCACACTAAGGCAATTGTTTTGCTTATCTCATCCATTAGCTTGTGACAGTAAAGATAGGGATTATAATATTTGAAAGTTTTGTCCGCATAAGCTCTGTTGATTTCTAGACAATTTTAAACTAAATTTGTAATTTTAGCTAAGCACCGAATTTTACATGTGAACGGTCGTTGCCTAGACATTGGATTCTGGCTAGACACGTGCCTAGACATGGGATTCTAGCTAGACACGCTTGTGAACGCCGCTTTAGGAAAATGAAACTTTGAAGGATGGATCTACAGGCTAAAGTATGTCCAATGATGGTATTTTGAAGTACCTACCTTCACTCCTTCTCCCTCTAGAGGGTCCTGAAACTTGCCTACATGACAGGTCCTATTAAACTTTTGACAAAACAAAATTTTACCTTAATTTTCAGTCATCAGTTTCTTTTTCTCTGGCTTTAGTTTTGGAAGTGCAATTTTTTTTTGAGTAGAATTTTAAGCAATATCAATGGATTTTTTTCAAAATTTAGGATATATATTTGCATATCTTTAGAGACTTATATTTGCGACTATTAAAAAGGGCACTAGCCACTCCAATTTCCAATCGAATGAGCCCTTATCGAAGTTTCTACGCCAACTCCTTTGATACAAAGTGTCCGGGTATGGAAACAAAATAAATAATACATTGTGCCAACACCGTTCTTTATTTAGGCAGCGCTATTGCGCTGCCTATGATTACCAGCCGAAAGTACTTCACAATTGTCATCTTTCTCAACATACTGCTCCGGTTTCGGCCGACAGAAAAGGTACTCTGCAGCGTGAAAACGATATAAGATAAGTTTGTTCAACGTTGGCCTGCTATTTTTTTTCATGGGCCTGCATCTCGATATAATCATTTGAGCAAGCAGCATCAATAAAATGATGAATGAATCTTACGGTCCCTTTTCTAGTTCTGGAAGCCAATCGGTAATAACTTATCATATGATCAGCCATGTCCACTCCACCCATGTACTTATTGTAGTCGGCTACCGACCTTGGGAAAGATATTGTGATTTTTGCCCTGCTTTTTGTCCCATCTTTTCACTGCTGTTTCTTCTTACTACCTAGCAATTTGAGCCTAGTTTCACAATTTTTGAATTAAACCATTCGGTGATGGCTAGCTTCCGATCTTCTCTTACAAATGCAACACTTGACCCTCTCCCTCTCTTCTTCATTTCTTTTTCTAGCTTCAGAGGTATGGTCTCTTTTTCAAATCTATTTTGCATGGTTGTACCAGTTGCATTTATCTGCATTTTGCACAGAAGGTCGAGTAGTTTTGCTGAGTTGAAAAATCGATCAAAGTAGAGGCTTGATCCGGGTGGGAGAGTTTGAGATAGTTTGAGTACGATTCCAGCTGCTAGGCCATGGCATCGCATACTTTCAAGAAGCGTAGTGGCACCCCTGATAAATCTCGAAGTCAAGTATTAGGCCCTTCGGGTTATCCAAAACAGGGTTTTTGAGGCCGATGGGGTTTGGCTAATTGGGCAGATTTTTCCTTAACGACATTTTCCCGTAAAATGGGATCATCTGCTCATCAACTGAACAATTTTTGTCCCCCGGAAAAGAGAGGCAAACGGAAGAGAAACGGTCGATAGTTGACTGAACTCTTCGCAACCGAATGCTCTTCTTAATGTCCGCAGAATTTTTCTCATCCACAACAAATTTTAGATTGCTTCTTAGAGTGAAGAAACGGTTTTTTCCAATATTTTTTATATCTGGTTTACATGGTTCTGTGCCTTCCAGTACATTTCAATTTGAGGATATTTGAGATTACCCATCAATATTACAGCTCAAACAAAATGTCTTAAGTTCGTCACTAGTGACATTCAGGCTCTTGTCGAATTTGTTTTTGATAGGTGTAGTTTTTGGATATGCCGTCTCATCGAAAAAAATCTGGGGGAAGTACTGTGTGAAAATCTCTTCTGGTTTCCAAACAGAATGGTCAGTAAAAATAACTTAATCTCTTACTGAACCGAAAAGAATCTCAAACCTGGTGCTTTCCCTCCATTTAATCAATTTCAGTCGTTTCATAGGTCGCTGCAGTATTTTAGCCCGCTCGGCTAGAGGTATATCATCTTCAAAATCAGACTTACGCTCAGATACTTCCTCACCACTGATACCTTCACCGCCTGGAAGGAAGGCACTGTTATGATCTTCATGTTCACTTGTATCTTCAAATTCTATATTATGAGGCTCAAAGAGGTCGTCATCACTTTCATCTACAGAAAAGTCCTCGAAATCACTAGCGTCAATGATTGCCAAGGCATCAGACAAGGTAACTATAACAAGTTTTGAAGATGACCATAAGCGAAAGTAAGAAAAACGCAAATAAATAAGAAAATAGTTTAAAACATTTTTTATTCATAATATAGTTTCAAGTTCATTCATTAAAATTTTTATTAAGCTTTAGAACCTCCCCTCTGGAGTAAGATTAATTTTATGATCTCGACGGAGTTGGTAAAACAAGACATTTATTCTAAAAATCACTACCACAATCCCACAAAGCACCGAATTCAGACTTCGGAGTCAAAATATCATATGAAACACCAAAACCGGCAAAAATGCAAAAACAAAAACGAAAAAGAAAAATCAGAATGAACAATTATTGGTGAGTTAATAATTTTACTGTAAGAAGTCAATTAAAAAGTTGAAAAGATAACTGACTAAAATTAACTTAAAAAAAAATAACATAAACACAAGTTAAAAAAATTAAAAGGGACATTAAAAAAGAGGAGAGGGGGGGGGGGTAAAATAAGTGAATAAACACAAAAAAACGAGATATAAATATATATTAAATTAAAAGGGACACTAAAAAGCTATCAATAATTTAACTTTATAAGGTCAATTAAAAAGATAAGCGCTTATGACCCAATATTAAAACCATAGAGAGTGAGGTGGCATACTGCGCGGGTCAAAAAAATATTTTTTTTGTTTCAAGTGTGCCCATTTTTCTCAGCTATTGCTTTCCGTTTTCCAGGTAACGATACCTTATTTGATTTTGGAATGGTTTTCTATTTCGATGAGGTCGCAAGACCTTATTAGATTCATTGGCTATTCCGGAAAACTGTCTCTTTCCCTGCCAGAATTAAACAGTTTCTACTGTTTTGGAGCCACTCCCCTTCACAGTATACTATTTTGAATATCTATTTTTTTTACGTTGAATAGTTGCACCAAATTTTATTTATGGTAAAGAAATCACAATTAAAATAAAAAGTTGTACTATTGTGTCAGATCTTAAGTTCAAAATACTTGATTGAGAACTGATGTACATGGAGATGACATTGAACTTTAGTCACCCACCAGTAGATGGCGTAATGGATATATGTGGCAAAATTCCTCCCCCCAAAAAAGTTGTAATCCTTCTAAGTAAGCTTATTTTTCTCCATGCTCCCCCTTTCATTCACAGAAAAACTAGAAATTTTGTTGCCTCTTGCCTTCCTGCTCTTTTTCGACTTTGAACTTTCTTCCATTTCTTTAATGCAAAACTAATAACAAGCTGAAAAAAAAAATCAAGCATGAAAAACCAGATACGGTGATTTATACTGTGTTACGCGGATAGCGTTCCAACTAATAACTATTGCGCTAAAAAGTATTTACTGTAAGTCCACCCAGAGGGACAAGGGTCGTCAGGAGGGCATAGAATGTATACGGTACGCCAAGAGGATCAAAATATTCTATATTCTTTCCTGTTTGAAAGATGGATAACCAATGTCTTTACAGTTGATGGACTGCAATTAACGATGATAAGGGTATTGTCTGCATGTTGAATATGCTCCAGAAAATCTGAAGGTATGCAATAGGATTTTTATTTCAATATGTAGGGGTCCATATTGAATACACTGTTTATTTAATTCGTGTTCATGGTGCCAATTATAAAAAAGTACTGCCGTGGTCCTAGACGATCGGGAGAGGGCTAATTCAAACGTAAATTAAAAGTTTAAGTTTCCTTTTTAGAAGACTAAAAACACTGAAGGGTAGCTAGATCACCTCCCACGCCCCCTTTTCCCCCTATGTCATCAAATCAAAATGTTGAGATAACGATTTTGTTCAGTATAGTTAAAAGGTCGAATAACTATGCCTCTGGGTGATAAGACCCCCCCCCCAGCTCCTGGGGAAAAGGCTGTAAGTTCTGAAATTTGCCCATTGCTTACATATATTATTTGTTATTTGGAGTTGCAGGATGGGTCAGTTACACGAGGGTTCAGTTTCAAGAAGGTTTAGTGGCACTGTGGTTTAGATGTACGGGGGTTCATTTGCCCGGTGATTCAGTTACACGATGCTTCAGTTGCACGATGGTTCAGTTGCACGTTGGTTCAGTTGCACGGGGATTTAATTTACACGGGGGGTCAATTAAATGGGGTTGGGTTACACAGGGGTTCAATTGCACGAGGGTTTAGTTAAATGAGGTTCAGTTTCCCAGTGGTTTAGTTACATGAGGGTTTAGTGGCAAAGGGGTTCACTTATATGGGGGTCAGTTATACGCACACCTTTAATTATATATTGTCTCAAAGTTTCCGGCACGCATTGAAAATGTCGGTTATATGATCATAATGTAATAATACTTTAGTACATCCCGGCACAGTGGTTTGAGTGAATTGTCAGTGTCATTGAAGGCAAGTCTCCATAATCTTTTAACACCCCCTATTACGTTTGGGTCGGCTCCATTTCTCAGCAGGAGATGACAAATATCCAGTGTGCCCTTTTCAGCAGCATAATGCAATGCTGTCTTGTTGTGCCAGCCAAATTTTAAATCTGAGTCGGCTCCATTTCTCAGAAGCAGATGGCAAATATCCAGTTTGCCTTTTTCAGCAGCATAATGCAAGGCTGTCTTGTTGGACTCACCACCTTTTATATTTGGGTTGGCTTCATTGCTCAACAGCAGCTGACAAATATTCAGTTTGCCTTTTCCAGTAGTATAATGCAAGGCTGTCATGTTGTGCCACCTACATTTTAAAGCTTAGTAGTTGCACAAGCCACCTTTAACATCTGGGTCGGCTCAATTTCTCAGCAACAGGTGACAAAAATTCAGTCTTCACATTTCAGCAGCATAATGCAAAGCTGTCTTGCTGCACAAGCCGCCTTTTATATTTGGGTCGGCTCGATTTCTCAGCAGCAGTTGACAAATATCCATATTGCCTATTTGAGCTGCATCAGGCAAAGCTGTCTCGCCGTATAGGAAGGCGCTTTTATGTTTGGGTTGGCTACATTGCTCAATAGTAGTTGACAAACATCCAGTCTGCCCATTTTAGCAGCAATATGCAAAGCAGTCTCGTATTACGAACCGCCCTCTATATTTGGGTTGGCTCCATTGCTCAATAGCAGCTGACAAGTATCCAGTGTTCCTTTTTCATCAGCATAATGCAAAGCTGTTTTTTCCTCACTATCTTTCAGATTCGGGTCTACCCCATTTTGTAACAGTATTTGGAGAATATCCAGTTTCGTGTCTTCTTTTTTAATTTTTTTTAATAAGGCGTTTAACGCTCTTGAAATTCTGTTAATCAGCATTTTGGGCTGTTCTCTTTCTGTGGCTTAGGATGTATTTTATATATGGAAGATAACGTCATGATTTTTTACACATCTAAGATGCCATCCAAAATTATTTTAAAATGAAAATTACGTCATTCTATCTGCAGGTAATGTATTAACCATAGTATTGCATCATATCTAAAGCATTCATAAAGTTACCATTATTGAGCCTTAAGGCACTATTTTCACAAATTACTCATTAGAGCTCCAATTAGTTTTTAAGAGTCTCTGCTATTGATTAAAACAGAACAACAGGTTTTCTCATTTGAATACTTTTAATGGGGAATTCAAATTAGGTATTAAAAAATGTTGCTTTCAAACTTTACAATTCTGCCTTTAGAAAAATTGGATAATTTGCTTTAGAGTAAAAAAAAACACAGTGTAGTGAAATTTCAGAAAAAGGTTGTCAAGAAAATGAGGGGGTATCCGTAGCAAGATGCCCCGGTTGCCATGGCCGGGGGTTTAATTGATTTTACCCCGTGTGCTACCTATTTTAAACATGGTGATGTTTTTGATAAATTAATTATAAAACTTTTTCCACAAAATAAGTTTTTCAAAGAAAGGTAAAGAACTCCATTAATCCAGAAATGAGCAAAAACAAAATCAAATAATCTACCAAGCGTGAAACTACCACAAATGAGCATCGATAAATAAATGGAACCCAAAACGAACAGAAATTACAATAAATAACCAAGTAAAAATTAACATAAGTTGGGCTCAAATCCCCTATGCCTTCCCAGGGCCAGAAAATAATTTGCACTTTACTGACAAAACACAAATGAATGTGCATTGTCAGTTTAAGATACATAAATTGACATTTAGTAATCAAAATGTTAATACTATTTGATTTATTAAAGTTATAAAAGTAAAAACATTAATTTTTTTTCAGTAAAGAGCAAATTATGTTCTGGCCTTTGGAAGACAAAGGGGTTTTATGCTCAACTTAAGTTAATTTCTGCTCGTTTTGAGTTTGACTCGAATATTTATTGTAATTTCTGTTCGTTTTGGGTTTCATTTATTTATCCATGCTGATTTGTGGTAGTTTCACGCTTGGTAGATTATTTGATTTTTGTTTGCTCATTTTTGGTTTAATGGAGTTCTTTACTTTCCTTTGATAAATTTAATTTTTGGAATTTTTTTTTTATTAATTTCTTTTCGTTTTATATTGACATAGTTTTTTTCAGGGAAAAAGAAAATAATACTTTAAATCTTTTCATTTTTTAAAAACTTTGTAGTTTGGCCTGCTATTTATATGCTGGAGAAAAATTTTCAGCAATTTTTGACAACATACACCCTTTAGAAATCGGGACACAAATAGTAGTGTTTAATTTAGTTTTATAAATCCTCTAGTTGACCTGAAATGGAAAACTTGATACCATTCGCAAAAAAATCTGTTTACTTTCTTTGACAGCTTGGATACACTTACGCTATTTTGATTTGGTTAAATTTTAAGAGCAGAAGTAGCCCCAAAGTTTGAACATAATAACCTCAGTTGTTCTTGGGATACTGCTGAGATGCGGTATTTGGAAATAGCATTAACACAGTGCATTTTCATTTTATCTTATGGCAACATTTAGTTTTTAAACATAATGGGCAAATGGGAAAGTGGGCGTGGGAGGGGGATTAGTTTCCCTTCAATCACTTTCGACTATTAAAAAAGGGCACCAGCCCTTTCTATTTTCAATCGAATGAGCCCTTTTCGAAGTTCTTACGACAACTCCTTCGATACGAAGTGTCCTGGTCTAAAAAAAAAAAAAAAAAAAAAAAAAAAAAATACATTATACCCACATCGATCTTTACTATAAAAAATGTCAAGGCTTCCAATCAATTTCGAATATTAAAAAGGGCACTAGGTCTTTCGATTTCCAATCGAATTATCCCTTTTTGATTTTCTACGATAACGCTTTCTATAAACACCTTATATGCCCCGTCTTTCGATTTCCAATCGAATTATCCCTTTTTGATTTTCTACGATAACGCTTTCTATAAACACCTTATATGCCCCCAGGGCATAAATTACAACCCTTGCCCTAAGGGCTATGAGGGTGGTTGTCATCCTTAAAGATCTAATTTCCAGAACTTTCAACTAGGTTAAACAAAATGGCTATCTAAAACTTTGATTAGATGCTTTTGGGGAAATGGTGGGCGTGAGAGGGGTGTTAGTCGCTACCCAATCACTTTCAACTATTAAAAAAGGCACTAGCACTTTCAATTTTAAATCAAATGAGCCCTTTTGTAGTTTCTACGACAATACTTTCAACAAAAACCTTATTGGTCCCCAAGGCATAACATACAACCTTCGCCCTGAGGACTGCGGGGGGGGGGGCGGTTGTCATCCTTAAAGACTTAATTTCCAGAACTTTTTACTACGTTATACACAATGGCTATCTGAAAATTTTGATTGGATGTGTTTGGGGGAATGGTGGGCGTGAGAGGGGGGTTAGTTAACCTCCAATTACTTTCGACTATTAAAAAGGGCACTAGCCCTCTCAATTTCCAATTGAATGAGCCCCTATTGAAGTCTTTACGACAACTCTTTCTGTAAAAACCTTATATGCCCCCAAGGCACAACTTACAACCTTTGACCTGGGAGCTCCGGGGGGGGGGGGTGTCATCCTTAAATACATAATTTCCAGAACTTTCAACTACGTTGAACAAAATGGCTATCTCTAAACTTTGATTGAATCTGTTTGGGGAAATGGTTGGCGTCGGAGGGGTGTTAATTACTCTCCATTCACTTTCAACTATTAAAAGGGGCAATTTCAAATTCCAATCAAATGAGCCCCTTTTGAAATTTTTACAACAATTTTCTATATAAACCTTATATGCCCCCAGAGCATAACTTACAACCCTTGCACTGAGGGCCCTGAGGGGGTTATCATCCTAAAAGACATAATTTCCAGAACTTTTAACTACGTTGAACAAAATGGATATCTCAAAATTTTGATTGGTTGTGTTTGGGGAAACTGTGGGAGTGAGGGGGGGGGGGCTAGTTGCCGTTCAATCACTTTTGACTGTTGAAAAGGGCATTAGCCCTTTCAATTGTCATCCTTAATGACCTGATTTCCAAAACTTTCAACTACGTTGAATAAAATGGCTGTCTAAAATTTTAATTAGATGTGTTTGGGGATAAGGTGGGCGTGAGAGGTTAGTTACCCTTATCAAATGAGCCCTGTCTCAACTTTCTATCACAAAGATTTCAATAAAAACCTTATATGTCCCCTGCGCATAACCATTGCCCTGAAGTCTGTGGGGGTAGAGTCCTGCTCAAAGGTATAACCTGCAGAAGTTACAACTGCGTGGAACAAAATTACTATCGCAAAATTTTGATTGGATGTTTCTGGGGAAATAGTGGACTTGGAAAGGGTGTTAGTTGCCTTCCAATCACTTCTGACTATTAAAAAGAGCAGTAGCCAGTTCAATTTCCAATCCAATGAGCCCTTTTTTAAGTTTCTGAGACAACACTTTTTAGGGCATAACTTAAAACTCTTGCCCTGAGGGCTGTAGGGAGGTTGTTATCCTTGAAGACGTAATTTCCGAAACTTTTATCTACGTTTAAAAAAATAGCTATCTCAACATTTTGATTGGATGTGTTTGGGGAAAAGGTGGTCGTGAGAGGGGGTTAGTTGCCCTCCAAGCACTTTCAACTATTGAAAAGGGAACTAGCCCTTTTAATTTTCAATCGTATGAGTCTTTTTTGAAGTTTCTACGACAACGCTTTCTTTAAAAACCTTATATGTCCCCAAGGCATAACTTACAACCCTTGCCCTGTGGGCTGTTGGGTGAGTGTCCTCCTCAAAAACACAATTTTTATCTGGAAATTAACTACGCTGAACAAAATGGCTATCTTAAAATTTTGATTGGATGTGTTTCGGGAAATGGTGGGCGGGAAGGGGTGTTAGTTGCCTTCCACTCACTTTTGGCTATTAAAAAGGGCACAAGCTACTTCAATTTCCAATTGAATGAGCCCTTTTCAAAGTTTCTACGACAACTTCTTTGACATGAAGTGCCCTGGTCTAAAGTTAAAATAAAATACATTTTGCCAACATCGTTCTCATATGCCCCCACGGCATACCTTACAAACCTTGCCCTGAGGGCTGTGGGGGGGATGGCATTCTCAAAGACCTTTTCCCCAGAACTTTCAACTACGTTGAACAAAATGGCTATCTCAAAATTTCGATTGGATGTTTTTGGGGAAAAGGTGGGCGTGAGAGGCGGGTTAGTCGCCCTCTAATCACTTTCGACTATTAAAAAGGGCGCTAGCCTTTTGAATTTCCAATCGAATTAGCCCTTTTTGAAGTTTCTACGACAAAGCTTTCTACAAGAACTTTATATACCCCCAGGGCATAACTTATAACCCTTGCCCTGAGGGCTGTGTGGGGAGTGTCCTCCTCAAAAGCATAATTTCTATCTGGAAATCAACTACGTTGAACAAAATAGCTATCTTAAAATTTTGATTGGATGTGTTTTGGGAAATGGTGGGCGTGGAAGGGGTGTTAGTTGCCTTCCAATCACTTTCGACTATTAAAAAGGGCACTAGCCATTCAAATTTCCAATCGAATGAGCCCTTTTCGAAATCTCTACGACAACCTCTTCGATACGAAGTGCCCAGGGCTGGAAAAAATAATACATTGTGAAAAAATCGTTCTTTACTTAGGCAGCGTTATTGCGCTGTCTAAGCATTTTCTACATGTTCATCGTCCGTTTATCAATAGATGAAATTGTCATAGTCCGTAATTAAAGCTTCTAATTTTTCTTATGAGCCACCTATAGAAACTTTATATGAAAGTCCTCCGATTTTTTTTCTACCCTTGTTTATTTGCTGGTTTTGAGCATCAACTAATTATGAATTTTAAAACAACAGTCTACACATACTTCATTTTTTTTGAACTGTTCTTTCTGAACGAAGTATATATGGGGAAATGCCGGAGTATCTTTAAATTGGTGGCTGGTTTTTCTTAAGACACTCCCAAAATCCAGAAATTATATCTTCATATTGGTTATCACTTCTTTTTATCAAGTGCTGTTTTATTGATTGTAAGTCAAGGTCAACTCTGGTAAATTCATCCTCCTTTTCTTCTGTTTCATTAATTTCTGATTGAGTTAACCTGGAATGATTAATTATTAGTGGAATTAAGCAGAGGTAAAGATCTTCTAAAACGAGTGATATTAAAAGAAAAAGTAAAACAGCAGAAGGAATGGGTAGATCAATTGCCAAGCAAAAGAGAATCCAGACGAATTAAAAATGTATCGTGTGTTGGGTATACTATCACAAGATACCTCGTATACAAGGGACGATCATAGAAACTTTGGAATGGACTTTTCCGATTATATACTGAACTTTTAAAGGGCACCTTTTCTACCCTTTTCAAGAGTAGAAAATGAGAGCAGGACATTGATCTCTCTTCCTTTGCACTTTATTTGATACTCAAACCCCGTAGCTCCCCTTACATAGTTTTTGCTCCAAATTTTGTGAGGAAAGTTCTGTTCGCAATAGTCAAAAGGTTTCGATAAGTATACTTCTTCTGCTACTACTACTAGTACTACTGATCACTCTTTGCAGTACCAAGTCGCCATAGGCCAACCCAGCTACACACGCTGCGCTTCCATCCAAATATATTCAAAGCAAGGAATTTATTTTAATCACTAGTTCTTTTTAACTTGTAGTTAAACAATACAAAATAAAGCACACTCATAACGTACCGATATTTGCATAAATATATCTTAAGAAGAAAAAAAAGAATTTATTTTAATCAGGAATTCTTTTTAAATCGGAGTGAAACAATAAAAATAAAGCGCACTCACAAGGAACCCAAGACAGAGAACATAAAACCCGATTGCCCTAATTGGTTAAGTGGAAACTATCATAAGTTTATGTTAAGAACAAAAGAAAAATTATGAATTTATTTTAATCAGGAATCCTTTTTAGTTTGGAGTTAAACATTAAAAATAAAGCACAATCATAAAGTACCAAGGACAGTGAACATGAAACCTGAATGCTTGAATTGGTTAGGCAAAAACTTGCATAAATATATCTTAAAAAAAGAAGGAAAATCAGGAATGCTTTAATCAGGAGTCTTTTTGATTTGGAGTTAAATAATAAAAATAAAGCCCACTCATAAAGTACCGAGCACAGAGAATATGAAACCTGATTGCCCGAACTGGTTAAGTGGAAATTTGTATAAATATATCTTTTAAAAAAAGAGAATCAAGAATACATTTTAATCGTGATTTCTTGTGATTTCTTTCGAACTTGTAATTAAACAATAAAAATAATGCACACTCATAACGTACCGATATTTGCTTAAATATATCTTAATAAAAAAGAAAAATCAGGAATTCATTTTAATCAGGAATTCTTTTTTTTAATTTGGAGTTAAATAAAAAAAGATAATAATAATAAAGCACACTTATAAAGTACCGAGGACAGTGAACATGAAACATAATAGCTTGAATTGGTTAAGTGGAAACTTGCATAAATATATCTTAAGAGAAAAAAGAAAAATCACGAATCCTTTTTAGTTTGAAGTTAAACAATAAAAATAAAACAAACTCATAAAGTACCAAGGGCAGTGAACATGAAACCTGATTGTCTGAATTGGTTAATTGGAAACTTACATAAATTCATCTTAAGAAAGAAAGGAAATCAAGAATTCATTTTAGCCTGGAATTCTTTTTAATTAGGAGTTAAAGAATAAAAATAAAGCACATAAAGTACGGAGGACAGTGAAAATGAAATCTGAAAGAAAATCAGGAATTCATTTTAATCAGGAATTATTTTTAATTTGGAGCTAAGCAAACCGTGTGTGTTCTTTTTCATGAAAACTAAACCCCCAATTATGTCAAATGATCAAATATTATTAATAAAATCAGATTATTTTAACTGTAAGTAGAAAGCTATCTTATACTTGTGACGGGACTCCTAATATGGGCATAGAGTCCCTAGGGAGAACACGTGGTTAATCGGTCAATGACCTCTTTTTCCAAGGTCGATGTTTTGGCCAAGTGCACGCTCGAGGCGAATGTTATGATCCAGGAATAGGAAAATAGGATCACGTGTGACAGATGATGTCATGATTGATTGATTTGTCACGAAACGGGAATTAATTTGTTGTTTCTAAGGAAAATTATTGATTCACGAAAGGGGAATTAATTTATTGTTTCCAAGGAGAATTGTCTCCTGGACGAAGTTTATTAATATCTTTGGAGTTCGACCAGAATTGTTTCCGGGACAAAGTTTATAAATAACTGACAGGTGATGGCAAGGTTAATTGTAAATCCGGCCAATGTTTTGATCTTAGAGTTTAACGCGGGAAAAGGTTTCCCAGTAATTTCAAATGTGACAGCGCAGGGATGCCAAAAACAAAGGGAACGCGATGAAATTGCGTTTTGGGCGAAACCGTTTTAGAGATTTTAGGGAATTATTTCGGCGAAACAGTTAGAGACATTTTAGGGAATTATTTCGGCGAAACAGTTACAGACATTTTAAAATATGATTTTAGAAGATGTTTTTAAAAGAGCTTTTGAGTGTGGTCGTTATAATACACAAGTTCCATTTTGAACACCTTGTCGTGAGGTCCCATACCCCAACCCCAAAGGGCCCCGATCCCCCTACCCCGACCTAAAGGGCTCCGATCCACATACCCCAACCCCGAAGGAAGCCCCCGGCCCCCAAAGGTTCCCCCGGGCTCCCAAAGGGTCCCCCAGGCCCCCCAAAGGGCCCCCGGCGCCCCAAAGGCCTGATTTTTCAAAGTTCATTTTGAATTTCTTTCGTTGAAATGCAAGAGTTGGAATATTTCAGTAGTGTTTTCTTGTGGTTTACCTTACCACACTTACATTCTCTTGATTTTTCAAATTTCATTTTGGATTTCTTTCGTTGAAATGCAAGAGTTGGAATATTTCAGTAGCGATTTGTCGTGGTTTACCTTGTCACAGTTACATTCCCTTGATTTTTCAAAGTTCATTTTCGATTTCCTTCGTTGAAATGCAAGAGTTGGAATATTTCAGTAGTGTTTTGTCATGGTTTACCTTGTCACAGTTACATTCTCTTAATTTTTCAAAGTTCATTTTGAATTTCTTTTGTTGAAAAGCAAGAGTTGGAATATTTCAGTAGTGTTTGGTTGTGGTTTACCTTGTCACAGTTACATTTTCTTGATTTTTCAAACTTCATTTTGAATTTCTTTCATTGAAATGCAAGAGTTGGAATATTTCAGTAGTGTTTTGTCGTGGTTTACCTTGTCACAGTTACATTCTCTTGATTTTTCAAAGTTCATTTTGAGTTTCTTTCATTGAAATGCAAGAGTTGGATTATTTCAGTAGTGTTTTGTCGTGGTTTACCTTGTCAAAGTTACATTCTCTTGATTTTTCAAAATTCATTTTGATTTCCTTTCGTTGAAATGCAAGAGTTGGAATATTTCAGTAGTGTTTGGTTGTGGTTTACCTTGTCACAGTTACATTTTCTTGATTTTTCAAAGTTCATTTTGAATTTCTTTCATTGAAATGCAAGAGTTGGAATATTTCAGTAGTGTTTTGTCGTGGTTTACCTTGTCACAGTTACATTCTCTTGATTTTTCAAAGTTCATTTTAGATTTATCTCCTTGAAATGCAAGAGTTGGAATATTTCAGTAGTGTTTTGTCATGGTTTACCTTGTCACAGTTACATTCTCTTAATTTTTTCAAAATTCATTTTGATTTTTTATCGTTGAAATGCAAGAGCTGGAATATTTCAGTAGTGTTTTGTTGTGGTTTACCTTGTCACAGTTACATTCTCTTAATTTTTCAAAGTTCATTTTGAATTTCTTTCGTTGAAATGCAAGAGTTGGAATATTTCAGTAATGTTTGGTTGTGGTTAACCTTGTCACAGTTACATTTTCTTGATTTTTCAAACTTCATTTTGAATTTCTTTCATTGAAATGCAAGAGTTGGAATATTTCTGTAGTGTTTTGTCGTGGTTTACCTTGTCACAGTTACATTCTCTTGATTTTTCAAAGTTCATTTTGAATTTCTTTCATTGAAATGCAAGAGTTGGATTATTTCAGTAGTGTTTTGTCGTGGTTTACCTTGTCAAAGTTAAATTCTCTTGATTTTTCAAAGTTAATTTTGAATTTCTTTCGTTGAAATGCAAGAGTTGGAATATTTCAGCAGCGTTTTGTCGTGGTTTACCTTGTCACAGTTACATTTTCTTGATTTTTCAAAGTTCATTTTGAATTTCTTTCATTGAAATGCAAGAGTGGGATTATTTCAGTAGTGTTTTGTCGCGGTTTACCATGTTACAGTTACATTCCCTTTATTTTTCAAAGTTCATTTTGGATTTCTTTCATTGAAATGCAAGAGTTGGAATATTTTAGTAGTATTTTGTTGTGGTTTACCTTGTCACACTTACATTCTCATGATTTTTCAAAGTTCATTTCGGATTTCTTTCATTGAAATGCAAGAGTTGGAATATTTCAGTAGTGTTTTTTCGTGGTTTACCTTGTCACAGTTACATTCTCTTGATTTTTCAAAGTTCATTTTGGATTTATCTCGTTGAAATGCAAGAGTTGAATTATTTCAGTAGTGTTTTGTCGTGGTTTACCTTGTCTCAGTTACATTCTCTTGATTTTTCAAAGTGATTTGGGTTTGTTTCGTTGAAATGCAAGAGTTGGAATATTTCAGTAGTGTTTTGTCATGGTTTACCTTGTCACAGTTACATTCTCTTGATTTTTCAAAGTTCATTTTGAATTTCTTTCATTGAAATGCAAGAGTTGGATTATTTCAGTAGTGTTTGGTTGTGGTTTACCTTGTCACAGTTACATTTTCTTGATTTTTCAAAGTTCATTTTGGATTTCTTTCGTTGAAAAGCAAGATTTGGATTATTTCAGTAGCGTTTTGTCGTGGCTTACCTTGTCACAGTTACATTCTCTTGATTTTTCAAAGTTCATTTTGAATTTCTTTCATTGAAATGCAAGAGTGGGATTATTTCAGTAGTGTTTTGTCGTGGTTTACAATGTCACAGTTACATTCCCCTGATTTTTCAAAGTTCCTTTTGGATTTCCTTCGTTGAAATGCAAGAGTTGGAATATTTCAGTAGTGTTCTGTCATGGTTTACCTTGTCACAGTTACATTCTTTTAATTTTTCAAAGTTCATTTTGAATTTCTATCGTTGAAATGCAAGAGTTGGAATATTTCAGTAGTGTTTTGTTATGGTTTACCTTGTCACAGTTACATTCTCTTGATTTTTCAAAGTTCATTTTGAATTTCATTCATTGAAATGCAAGAGTTGGAATATTTCAGTAGTGTTTTGTTGTGGTTTACCTTGTCACAGTTACATTTTCTTGATTTTTCAAAGTTCATTTTGAATTTCTTTCGTTGAAATGCAAGAGTTGGAATATTTCAGTAGTGTTTTGTTGTGGTTTACCTTGTCACAGTTACATTTTCTTGATTTTTCAAAGTTCATTTCGGTTTTTTTTCATTGAAATGCAAGAGTTGGAATATTTCAGTAGTGTTTTGTCGTGGTTTACCTTGTCACAGTTACATTCGCTTGATTTTTCAAAGTTCATTTTGGATTTCTTTAGTTGAAATGCAAGAGTTGGAATATTTCAGAAGCGTTTTGTCGTGGTTTACCTTGTCACAGTTATATTCTCTTGATTTTTCAAAGTTCATTTTGAATTTCTTTCATTGAAATGAAAGAGTGGGATTATTTCAGTAGTGTTTTGTCGTGGTTTACCTTGTCACAGTTATATTCTCTTGATTTTTCAAAGTTCATTTTGAATTTCTTTCATTGAAATGAAAGAGTGGGATTATTTCAGTAGTGTTTTGTCGTGGTTTACCATGTCACAGTTACATTCCCTTGATTTTTCAAAGTTCATTTTGGATTTCTTTCATTGAAATGCAAGAGTTGGAATATTTCAGTAGTGTTTTGTTGTGGTTTACTTTGTCTCACTTACATTCTCACGATTTTTCAAAGTTCATTTTGGTTTTCTTTCATTGAAATGCAAGAGTTGGAATATTTCAGTAGTGTTTTGTCGTGGTTTACCTTGTCATACTTACATTCTCTTGATTTTTCAAAGTTTATTTTGGATTTCTTTCATTGAAATGCAAGAGTTTGAATATTTCAGTAGTTTTTTGTTGTGGTTTACCTTGTCATACTTACATTTTCTTGACTTTTTCAAAGTTCATTTTGGATTTCTTTAGTTGAAATGCAAGAGTTGGAATATTTCAGAAGCGTTTTGTCGTGGTTTACCTTGTCACAGATATATTCTCTTGATTTTTCAAAGTTCATTTTGAATTTCTTTCATTGAAATGAAAGAGTGGAAATATTTCAGTAGTGTTTTGTCGTGCTTTACCTTATCACAGTTACATTCTCTTGATTTTTCAAAGTTCATTTTGGTTTTCTCTCGTTGAAATGCAAGAGTTGAATTATTTCAGTAGTGTTTTGTCGTGGTTTACCTTGTCACAGTTACATTCTCTTGATTTTTCAAAGTTCATTTTGGATTTCTTTCGTTGAAATGCAAGAGTTGGAATATTTCAGTAGTGTTTTGTCATGGTTTAACTTGTCACAGTTACATTCTCTTAATTTTTCAAAGTTCATTTTGAATTTCTTTCGTTGAAAAGCAAGAGTTGGAATATTTCAGTAGTGTTTTGTCGTGGTTTACCTTGTCACAGTTACATTTTCATGATTTTTCAAAGTTCATTTTGAATTTCTTTCATTGAAATGCAAGAGTTGGAATATTTCAGTAGTGTTTTGTCGTGGTTTACCTTGTCACAGTTACATTCTCTTGATTTTTCAAAGTTCATTTTGAATTTCTTTCATTGAAATGCAAGAAATGGATTATTTCAGTAGTGTTTTGTCGTGGTTTACCTTGTCAAAGTTACATTCTCTTGATTTTTCAAAGTTCATTTTGAATTTCTTTCGTTGAAATGCAAGAGTTGGAATATTTCAGTAGTGTCTGGTTGTGGTTTACCTTGTCACAGTTACATTCTCTTGATTTTTCAAAGTTCCTTTTGGATTTCTTTCATTGAAATGCAAGAGTTGGAATATTTCACTAGTGTTTTCTCGTGGTTTACCTTACCACACTTACATTCTCTTGATTTTTCTAAGATCATTTTGGATTTCTTTTGTTGAAATGCAAGAGTTGGAATATTTCAGTAGTGTTTTGCCGTGGTTTACTTTGTCGAAGTTACATTCTCTTAATTTTTTCAAAGTTCATTTTGAATTTCTTTCGTTAAAATGCAAGAGTTGGAATATTTCAGTAGTGTTTTGTCGTGGTTTACTTTGTCACAGTTACATTCTCTTGATTTTTCAAAGTTCATTGTGGATTTCTTTCGTTGAAATATGTTTTGTTGTGCTTTACCTTGACACAGTTACATTTTCTTGATTTTTGTTAGGTTAGGTTAGGTTAGGCTAGATCAAGTTAGGTTAGGTTAAGTTAGGTTAGGTTAGGTTAGCCTACGTACGCGTGCGCACGTAGGTTAACCTAACCTAACCTAACTTAACCTAACCTAACTTGATCTAGCCTAACCTAACCTAACAAAAATCAAGAAAATGTAACTGTGTCAAGGTAAAGCACAACAAAATATATTTCAACGAAAGAAATCCACAATGAACTTTGAAAAATCAAGAGAATGTAACTAGGACAAAGTAAACCACGACAAAAAACTACTGAAATATTCCAACTCTTGCATTTCAACGAAAGAGATTCAAAATGAACTTTGAAAAATCAAGAGAATGTAACTTTGACAAGGTAAACCACGACAAAACACTACTTAAATAATCCAACTCTTGCATTTCAATGAAAGAAATTCAAAATGAACTTTGAAAAATCAAGAGAATATAACTGTGACAAGGTAAACCACGACAAAACACTACTGAAACATTTCAACTCTTGCATTTCAATGAAAGAAATTCAAAATGAACTTTGAAAAATCAAGAAAATGTAACTGTGAGAAGGTAAACCACAACCAAACACTACTGAAATATTCCAACTCTTGCATTTCAACGAAAGAAATCCAAAATTAACTTTGAAAAATCAAGAGAATGTAACTTTGACAAGGTAAACCACGACAAAACACTACTGAAATATTCCAACTCTTGCTTTTCAACGAAAGAAATCCAAAATGAACTTTGAAAAATCAAGAGAATGTAACTGTGACAAGGTAAACCACGACAAAACACTACTGAAATAATTCAACTCTTGCATTTCAACGAGAGAAATCCAAAATGAACTTTGAAAAATCAAGAGAATGTAACTGTGATAAGGTAAACCACGACAAAACACTACTGAAATATTCCAACTCTTGCATTTCAATGAAAGAAATCCAAAATGAACTTTGAAAAATCAAGAAAATGTAAGTGTGACAAGGTAAACCACAACAAAAAACTACTGAAATATTCAAACTCTTGCATTTCAATGAAAGAAATCCAAAATGAACTTTGAAAAATCAAGAGAATATAACTGTGACAAGGTAAACCACGACAAAACGCTTCTGAAATATTCCAACTCTTGCATTTCAACTAAAGAAATCCAAAATGAACTTTGAAAAATCAAGCGAATGTAACTGTGACAAGGTAAACCACGACAAAACACTACTGAAATAATCCCACTCTTTCATTTCAATGAAAAAAATTCAAAATGAACTTTGAAAAATCAAGAGAATATAACTGTGACAAGGTAAACCACGACAAAACGCTTCTGAAATATTCCAACTCTTGCATTTCAACTAAAGAAATCCAAAATGAACTTTGAAAAATCAAGCGAATGTAACTGTGACAAGGTAAACCACGACAAAACACTACTGAAATATTCCAACTCTTGCATTTCAACGAAAGAAATTGAAAATGAACTTCGAAAAAATCAAGAAAATGTAACTGTGACAAAGTAAACCACGACAAAACACTACTGAAATATTCCAACTCTTGCATTTCAATGAATGAAATTCAAAATGAACTTTGAAAAATCAAGAGAATGTAACTGTGACAAGGTAAACCATAACAAAGCACTACTGAAATGTTCCAACTCTTGCATTTCAACGATAGAAATTCAAAATGAACTTTGAAAAATTAAAAGAATGTAACTGTGAAAAGGAAAACCATGACAAAACACTACTGAAATATTCCAACTCTTGCATTTCAACGAAGGAAATCCAAAAGGAACTTTGAAAAATCAAGGGAATGTAAAGGTGACATGGTAAACCACGACAAAACACTACTGAAATGATCCCACTCTTGCATTTCAATGAAAGAAATTCAAAATGAACTTTGAAAAATCAAGAGAATGTAACTGTGACAAGGTAAACCACGACAAAACACTACTGAAATATTCCAACTCTTGCATTTCAATGAAAGAAACTCAAAATGAACTTTGAAAAATTAAAAGAATGTAACTTTGACAAGGTAAACCACGAAAAAACACTACTGGAATAATCCAACTCTTGCATTTCAATGAAAGAAATTCAAAATGAACTTTGAAAAATCAAGAGAATGTAACTGTGACAAGGTAAACCATGACAAAACACTACTGAAATATTCCAACTCTTGCATTTCAACGAAAGAAATCCAAAATGAACTTTGAAAAATCAAGAGAATGTAACTGTGACAAGGTAAACCACGACAAAACACTACTGAAATAATTCAACTCTTGCATTTCAACGAGATAAATCCAAAATGAAGTTTGAAAAATCAAGAGAATGTAACTGTGACAAGGTAAACTTCGACAAAATACTACTGAAATATTCCAACTCTTGCATTTCAATGAAAGAAATCCAAAATGAACTTTGAAAAATTAAGAATATGTAACTGTGACAAGGTAAACGACGACAAAACGCTACTGAAATATTCCAACTCTTGCATTTCAACGATTGAAATTCAAAATGAACTTTGAAAAATCAAGAGAATGTAAATTCGACAAGGTAAACCGCGACAAAACACTACTGAAATAATCCAACTCTTGCATTTCAATGAAAGAAACTCAAAATGAACTTTGAAAAATCAAGAGAATGTAACTGTGACAAGGTAAACCACGACAAAACACTACTGAAATATTCCAACTCTTGCATGTCAATGAAAGAAATTCAAAATGAAGTTTGAAAAATCAAGAAAATGTAACTGTGACAATGTAAACCACAACCAAAACACTACTGAAATGTTCCAACTCTTGCATTTCAAAGAAAGAAATTCAAAATGAACTTTGAAAAATCAAGAGTATGTAACTGTGACAAGGTAAACCATGACAAAACACTACTGAAATATTCCAACTCTTGCATTTCAACGAAAGAAATCCAAAATGAACTTTGAAAAATCAAGAGAATGTAACTGTGACAAGGTAAACGACGACAAAACGCTACTGAAATATTCCAACTCTTGCATTTCAACGATTGAAATTCAAAATGAACTTTGAAAAATCAAGAGAATGTAAATTTGACAAGGTAAACCGACGACAAAACACCACTGAAATAATCCAACTCTTGCATTTCAATGAAAGAAATTCAAAATGAACTTTGAAAAATCAAGAGAATGTAACTGTGACAAGGTAAACCACGACAAAACACTACTGAAATATTCCAACTCTTGCATTTCAACGAAAGAAATCCAAAATGAAGTTTGAAAAATCAAGAAAATGTAACTGTGACAAGGTAAACCACAACCAAACACTACTGAAATGTTCCAACTCTTGCATTTCAAAAAAAGAAATTCAAAATGAACTTTGAAAAATTAAGAGAATGTAACTGTGACAAGGTAAACCACAACAATTTCAACGAAGGAAATCGAAAATGAACTTTGAAAAATCAAGGGAATGTAACTGTAACATGGTAAACCACGACAAAACACTACTGAAATAATCCCACTCTTGCATTTCAATGAAAGAAATTCAAAATGAACTTTGAAAAATCAAGAATATGTAACTGTGACAAGGTAAACGACGACAAACACGCTACTGAAATATTCCAACTCTTGCATTTCAACGATTGAAATTCAAAATGAACTTTGAAAAATCAAGAGAATGTAAATTCGACAAGGTAAACCGCGACAAAACACTACTGAAATAATCCAACTCTTGCATTTCAATGAAAGAAACTCAAAATGAACTTTGAAAAATCAAGAGAATGTAACTGTGACAAGGTAAACCACGACAAAACACTACTGAAATATTCCAACTCTTGCATGTCAATGAAAGAAATTCAAAATGAAGTTTGAAAAATCAAGAAAATGTAACTGTGACAATGTAAACCACAACCAAACACTACTGAAATGTTCCAACTCTTGCATTTCAAAAAAGAAATTCAAAATGAACTTTGAAAAATCAAGAGTATGTAACTGTGACAAGGTAAACCATGACAAAACACTACTGAAATATTCCAACTCTTGCATTTCAACGAAAGAAATCCAAAATGAACTTTGAAAAATCAAGAGAATGTAACTGTGACAAGGTAAACGACGACAAAACGCTACTGAAATATTCCAACTCTTGCATTTCAACGATTGAAATTCAAAATGAACTTTGAAAAATCAAGAGAATGTAAATTTGACAAGGTAAACCGAGACAAAACACCACTGAAATAATCCAACTCTTGCATTTCAATGAAAGAAACTCAAAATGAACTTTGAAAAATCAAGAGAATGTAACTGTGACAAGGTAAACCACGACAAAACACTACTGAAATATTCCAACTCTTGCATGTCAATGAAAGAAATTCAAAATGAACTTTGAAAAAATCAAGAAAATGTAACTGTGACAAGGTAAACCACAACCAAACACTACTGAAATATTCCAACTCTTGCATTTCAAAAAAGAAATTCAAAATGAACTTTGAAAAATTAAGAGAATGTAACTGTGACAAGGTAAACCACAACAATTTCAACGAAGGAAATCGAAAATGAACTTTGAAAAATCAAGGGAATGTAACTGTGACATGGTAAACCATGACAAAACACTACTGAAATAATCCCACTCTTGCATATCAATGAAAGAAATTCAAAATGAACTTTGAAAAATCAAGAGAATGTAACTGTGACAAGGTAAACCACGACAAAACGCTACTGAAATATTCCAACTCTTGCACTTCAACGAAAGAAATTCAAAATGAACTTTGAAAAATCAAGAGAATGTAACTGTGACAAGGTAAACCACGACAAAACACTACTGAAATATTCCAACTCTTGCATTCCAACGAAAGAAATCCAAAATGAACTTTGAAAAATCAAGAGAATGTAACTGTGACACTGTAAACCACATCAAAACACTACTGAAATATTCCAACTCTTGCATTTCAACGAAAGAAATCCAAACTGATCTTTGAAAAATCAAGAGAATGTAAGTGTGGTAAGGTAAACCATGAGAAAACACTACTGAAATATTCAAACTCTTGCATTTCAATGAAAGAAATCCAAATGATCTTGAGAATGCAACTGTGACAAGGTAAACCACAACCAAACACTACTGAAATATTCCAACTCTTGCATTTCAACGAAAGAATTTCAAAATGAACTTTGAAAAATCAAGAGAATGTAACCTTGACAAGGTAAACCACGACAAAACACTACTGAAATAGTCCTAATCTTGCATTTCAATGAAAGAAATCCAAAATGAACTTTGAAAAATCAAGAGAATGTAACTGTGACAAGGTAAACCACGACAAAACACTACTGAAATATTCCAACTCTTGCATTTCAATGAAAGAAATTCAAAATGAACTTTGAAAAATCAAGAGAATGTAACTGTGACAAGGTAAACCACGACAAAACACTACTGAAATATTCCATCTCTTGCATTTCAACGAAAGAAATTCAAAATGAACTTTGAAAAATCGGGCCTTTGGGGCGCCGGGGGCCCTTTGGGGGGCCCGGGGGACCCTTTGGGAGCCCGGGGGAACCTTTGGGGGCCAGGGCTTCTTTCGGGGTTGGGGTATGTGGATCGGAGCCCTTTGGGTCGGGGTAGGGGGATCGGAGCCCTTTGGGGTTGGGGTATGGGACCTCACGACACTGTTCAAACGGAACTTGTGTATTATAATGACCACACTCAAAAACTCTTCTAAAAAAATCTTCTAAAATCATCTTTTAAAATGTCTCTAACTGTTTCGCCAAAATAATTCCCTAAAATGTCTCTAACTGTTTCGCCGAAATAATTCCCTAAAATCTCTAAAACGATTTCGCCCAAATAATCTCTAAACATAATTTAATCGTGTTCCCTTTGTTTTTGGCATCCCTGCGCTGTCACATTTGAAATTACTGGGAAACCTTTTCCCGCGTTAAACTCTAAGATCAAAACATTCGCCGGAGTTACAATTAACCTTGCCATCACCTGTCAGTTATTTATAAACTTTGCCCCGGAAACAATTCTGGTCGAACTCCAAAGATATTAATAAACTTCGTCCAGGAGACAATTCTCCTTGGAAACAATAAATTAATTCCCCTTTCGTGAATCAATAATTCCCCTTAGAAACAAAAAATTAATTCCCCTTTCGTGACAAATCAATCAATCATGACATCATCTGTCACACGTGATCCTGTTTTCCTATTCCTGGATTCTAACATTCGCCTCGAGCGTGCACTTGGCCAAAACATCGACCTTGGAAAAAGAGGTCATTGACCAATTAACCACGTGTTCTCCCTAGGGACTCTATATTTTAACTGTGTGTGTTTTTTCCTCTGAAAAATAAAGCCCTAAGTATTTTAAATGCTCATATATTTCTAAGAAAATAAGATGTACTTTACCCGTGTGCGTTTCTTTTCATAATCAACTAAAACCCGAGTTTCTCCAAATGCTCAAATATTTAAAAAAATCAGATTTCTTTTAACCATGTGTGTTCTTATTTCTGAAAACTAAAACTCATGTTTCTTAAATGATTAAGTAATCCTAGTAAAATCCAATGTATTTTAACAGTGTGCGTTCCTTTTTATGAAAACTAAAACCCAAGTTTCTTAAATGATAATTTGAGACCTTTTTTAAGGACTCCTTAGGGATTCCTTAGACCTTTTTTGTAAACAGTTAAATAGTTTTGATTATAATATTAAATTCACAGTGGAGTTCCAGGAAAATGAAAAACTGCCTTTTCTTGATATTTTATTAATTAAAAGAGATCTCCACTTACTCTTCTAGATTTATAGAAATCCTACGAGCAATGATATATATTTAAATTATCATTCATGCCACCCTGTGTCGGTGAAACACAGGGGTTGTGATCTCACTAGTGGTTAGAGCCTTCAGAATTTATTCCCAGGATTTTCTGGAGTCGGAATTTTTGTATTTGAGTGATATTTTGTTTTGTAATAATTACCCAATTAAGTTCACTAATAAAACAAGAGAAATTAGATGTATTAAATATGATAGTAGGATTATTAGAGTTTCACAGTCTTCGGAATTAAATGTATCTAAAAGTTTCATTTCATTGCCATGTGTACCTGGTATGGGTGAGAAGCTGTCATGAATTTTGCATAACAAACATTAATACATGTTTCAATCGGTGAGGCCAATGGGTTGTTTCTTTAATTCTGGGAAGTATTTAACCTGGGGAAAATTAAGTAAGTGGGGTGTATAAGAGTAGGGATGACAGTGCCAGCGCGATGGGGCCCTACTGCTGCCATCTATAATCAAGTCTAACAGGTCAATGACACCTTTTTGAAGGTCAATCATGGGATGTTTCTAAGCCAATTTAATTCAGACAGGGGTGACGCAATATATTCACTGAATATGAGCATGACAATGTTATTGATCCGCAAGATCATACTAGATTTCGGGGAAATTGATTACATAATCGACAGGGAATTCTATATTCTAACGGGACAGGATCACGTGTCTCTTTCTAGGTCAATGGAATTATGTAAGGTTTCTCTTACATCACAATTCAGCCTTGAGATTTTGTTTATAATGGACATGCGTTGAGCTTGAAGTATCATAATGTCTCACGACATTATGGAGAAAACATCAGATATTGTTGACTTGGAAGCTTTAGCTACACAGATTTATAATGTGAGTTCTGTTTGGTAAATTTTCTTAGGTTTTTCCAAATAAAATCATTTGTTGTAGTCCCCCTACAGTATATTCAAATTCAGGGTATACCCCCCTCCCCCCAAAAAACTCCACTATGCGATGTTTATAGTCGTTAGATATCATAAAATACCCTCTTTTTTCCACTACGCAAACCCCTCATCCCTCCTCCCACCATTCATCACCATTTAATTCTTTCATTTGAAGTAGCTTCTCAAATTGTCTTTTAACATGCATTTAAAACCAACAGAATCGATACACTCACGATATAGACAAAAACTATATGTGATTATATCTGGAGAGCGGAGATTTAGTAAACAACCCTCGCACGCGCCTTATCTAAATTATGAAAAACAAAGGGTGGTCGCACCACATTGAAAGGATTAAGATTGCGGGCTCGCATAATTATAGACGATCTGAGAAAGGGAAATGAATTATTTGCAGAATTAAAAGAGCTATTTTTAGGACATGGAAATTATGTAAAAGGCAGACACAAACAGCCCTTTAGAGTGTATATTATTCCTTTTTTCTATACCTTTCTTTCGATAAAGTGTCTTTTATATTCTCAGGAGGAGAAAGGTGAAAACTATACTTTTTAACTCTGATAGTATTAGGCTAGAAAACAAAGTCTGTAACTTAGGGGAGAGGGTTGCTAAAATTAGACCTTTGTCTCTTACAATCTAAACGAAATACATCCTTTATTATCAAAAGCGGGAAAGGCTTGCTTTTGCAGACATTTATACCTTATGAGGGAGAGAAATAAGGGTTTAGTTAAATCTAAAATGTTTTACCTTCCCGGAAAAAAAGGGATGAGCCAATTTAAATGCTCTTATTTTCAAATTCATGGGTTTTATCTACTCTTTAGATGATTAATAGTTTAAGAGGCTTTTCATAAAAATCTTACTTTCACTAATTTCTTTTCTTATGTAAAAAGGGAGTCGTCGTTTTATACTAAATTTTTTCTTCTTTTTAAGGACAATTATGAGAAATACCCTCCTCCATCAAAGAGGGCTAGGGTTAATGATGTAACTCCTATGCAACGGCTGGAGATGGCCGACCCATCCAGAGCCACCCACATCTGTTCCAGACCAGCTCTGCCTGCTACAGTCCCATCTTCGCAGCCTGGCAGAAAATTAAAAAGAGAGTGGATGGCTGCTCATAACGTCACTGCTGCACAAGATTGTGAGATCGCCCCATATCGAACACTGCCAGGCCCTTCACGACCAATGCAAGGCGAGAATGATATGGCTCCTACAGCCCTCAATATGCAAGGTGCAAATCTAAATGTGAGTTTTCAAATTTTATTTCTCGCTAATGATTCTTTTTCCCAAGTCAATTTGAAGAACTGAGAATTGCATCGCTAGACATAATTCCAGATTCTAATTTGCGTAATATTGTTGCCAATTTTCAATTACAGCCTGCCAAGATTTTGGGGCATTCGATAAGAGATGCGAGACTTAACGGTTTCTATTTTATCATTTGCTCCAGAAAATCTTGAAAATAACAGACTACACATTGAAAATAGGCTATTTTTCGGAGATGTCATGATTTTCACTATTTTATTGTGTTTGTGTGTGTGTGTGTGTGTGTGTGTGTGTTTGCGTCTGTGAGTGGCACAAGCGCTGATTATTTTTTGTCTACTAGATAATTCGTTGAGATAGTATAATGAATATTACAAATTCAATAGCGATTTCATTATATTCACTATTTTATTGTGTGTGTGTGTGTGTGTGTGTGTGTGTGTGTGTGTTTGTGTGTGTGTTTGTGTGTGTGTGTGTAAGCGGCATAAGCACCCCTTATTTTTCTGTCTACTAGATAATTTACTGAAATAGTATAATATTGCAAATTTATGAGCATTAAAATTCAATTTTTTAACTGAAAAATAGTTTCACTATTATTATTGATATAGAAATAAATACAAGATGTCAGTTTTTCAAATTAACCAAATGCTACAATATGCATACTGCTTCTGCTACTACTACTACTACTAAGCATGTTTTTAATAATATGTAAATAATAATCCAATTTTAAAAATAGGGTGATATAGACACTTTGAAAATAAGCTATTTTCTTTAATAGATGGCATTGGTTCCATATTCTCCGTCTCCCCCCTCATCAGTTGAAGAAGAAACAAGTCATGAACTCATTGAAGGGGCAATGGAGTTTCATGACATTCAGGACAATGAAATATCAACTATCAACGATAACGAATGGCTTGGTATTGTTAACTCTGTTGAAATACCTTCTAATATTGAAGATTTATTAAATAATTGCCTTGCTCAGAGGGGGACTTGCCATTGCTAAGTCCAAATACATTGCATATTTTATATGATTTTACCAATGAGTTAACTGGGAATCCTCCCTCCACTGATTTAATGAATATAGTTCCTATTCAATCAAATGAAATGACTCCAATGGATTCTCACAGCCCTATTATTGAACAAAGTAGGGGAGGGGGTAACAATATACAATTCACAAACATACCAGAATTACATCAAACAAATTCAATATTAAATACAATAGTCGTCTATACAGCAACCTTTGGGGATCCATTTAATTCGCTTATGGGGGGGAATTTTATATTCGACCCTATAGATATTGTTCATGAATATGCAGAAAAAATTCGTTCACTGTTAGAAAACCAGATTCAGTTGTTGGGGGGGGGGTAGGGACTCTATTAAGGTTTCAATTGTTGTAAAAATATTTTATTTGAACGAGGGAAAAAGCGAGGTGTATGATCATTATGTACACACCGAGATGCTAGTAGTCTATCCTCATTTAGAAAATTATGAAACAGTTTTTATGCAGTTGATAGACAACATTATTAGGCATCTCGAAAATTATAATGAAACTGGTAGTGGTTCCATAGTTTTGTTTATTGAAAATTTAAGTGTAAATATATGTAAATTCAAAAAAGATTTTATTTTAAGAGGGGGGTATAGGGACAAGGGTACAGTTTTAAAACATAATCTCGATTTAGAAGGATGTCCAGGGCGTTCAACGAATCTGTTTCGAAACAGGTCAAAAATGTTTCTTGTACGCTTTCCTCATATCAGCATTCGAACCTCTAGCAGATGTTGCTACAAAGAAAAATTTGGAATACTGGGCTGTTCATGGGAAAGAGGGATCTGATTTACCCCCTGTAGATTTCTCTTATTTAGTGGGAAACGCTCAGGTCCATTGACATTTTTGAAAAGGGCCAATGCCCATTTAAATATCGGCGTTACTGTGATCCAATAAGAAACAGAATTTGAGGATGGAGCACGTTCTAATAAAAAAGGGGTGTTGTTCCCAGTAAGGGGCCCGTCAATTGAATTGGTGAAGCACTGGGTTTGGTTGTGGTATACACCACCTAGTTGGCCATTTAACCCAATTAGAGATATTAGTAGAGTTCTGGGAGGTGGTAAGGATATAGGGGTACGTTTCTACTGTCCAACATGCCTGTCCCAATTTCGTAGTGATTTAAAGTTACAGAATCACATGAAGCATTGTAGGTGGCATGGCTATCAATCAGTGGAAACAGTTTCGGGTGAGAGGGCCATTTTAAGATTTAAAACTTTTCAAATACCCAAATTTTCAATATCTAGTTTGGACTAGATATTGGCTACTATTTTTCCACACCTCATTTGGTGATGGACTTGATTCTAAAAATTAGTAGGGAGAAAATAGGGTTGATCACTGATGTGGATCGACACCTTTTTGTAGAAAGATCGATGAGGGGGGGGGGATATATTTTTCATGGAGATCACGTTTTAACAAAGGATCCAACTGGACAAGACACTGGTGTAAAGTCTAATGCAGTTTTCCTTGACATGAACTCATTTTACCCCTCGGCAATGTCTCACTACTCTTTGCCGTATGGAAACTATAAATGGCTTGAGAATCCTTGTGAGATCCCCGACCCGGGGATCTCTCTTGGGTTGTCCCTCCCGTTGCCAGCCTTCAGCCGACCTTCAGGCGGCCGGCCTTTGGCCTACGGCCCCCTCGGGGGTGGAGGGGATTCACATCATTTAAATTTATAGAAATTTGTTCAACTGTGCTTTTATTGTTCGTGTTGTAAGTTGTTTTTTTATGTCAATAAGTGAAAAATGTTGTTTTTCATGCTATTGTTATTGAACAAATAGTGTGCGCTATTTTAAGTTTTGTTAATAAGTGCAAAATGTTGCTGTTATTGTTGTACAAATAGTGCTATTGCTATTCGTGCTGCCAATTTTAAGTTGTGTACTATTGTTGATGTACAAATATTGTGTACTATTGATGTTGATGCTGAACAAAAAGTGTTTTTGTCAATAAACGAAAAATGTTGTTGTTGATGTTGTTGTTAATAAATGAAAAATGCTATTGTTGTTGAGCAAATAGTGTGTGCTATTCGTGCTGCACAAAAAAAGTGTTTTTGTCAATAAATGAAAAATGCTGTTGTAAAAAAAGTGTTGTTGTCAATAAATCAGAAATGCTGTTGTTAAACAAATAGTGTTGTTGTCAATAAATGAAAAATGCTGTTGTTGCACAAATAGTGTCTACTATCCTTGCTGTACAGAAAAGTGTTGATGTTAAAAATGAATGAAGTATTGTTTTTGTTGTTCTTGAATCGATAGATCTATGGGAAAATTATTATTTATTCAGTAGACAAGTGTAGTTTACAGTTAGTTGTAGTCCGACTGTTGTCAACAGCAGTATGTATCAATTTAAAACACCATTCAGGTCGTTTCTGTGTGGCCAATCAATGTCTGGGAAAACGACACTTTTAGCTAAAATAATTCAAAATTGTAATAAAATGTTTTTGGAAAAACCAAAGAAAATTTATTATTGCTATAGTATTTGGCAGGAGTCCTACGACCAAATAAAAGCTATTGCCACATCCATGCCAATATAATTCATACGGGGACTTGATGTTTTCAATAGTATTGAACCAAACTCATGGCTGATTATTGCTGATTTGGCAGAATCAATTGAACAGTTCTCACAGGAAATACTACTGTTTACTGTTTGCTCTTATCATGAACACATTTCCATAACCCTAGTTCTACACAACCTGTTTCATCAGAGCAAATGTATGAGAACCTATGCTTTGAATTGCACCATCTATATTATCTACCGAGTTGTTCGTGATTCTAGCTCGTTAATAACTCTCAATAAGCAAATATATCCAGGCGCTCCCAAATTTTTGCTGTCAGCGTACAGTCTGGCGTGCCCTACAGGTACATTTTGCTAGATCTTAATCAGAATACACCCAAGGATCTACGTGCTATGTTAATACTCTCGGCCCAAGACAACTGGGCAATGGAATGGACTATTACAAAGGTCGCTCATCATTGTCTGGCTATGGTCTTGGCAGTTGGTTTGCTAAGCTGTTTCGCTCTGCACTACCTCTGGCTAGAGAATATATTGTACCGGCTGCGACAGATTTTGCATCCTCTACACTATACAATTAATGCTCTGGCAAGGATTTAAAAAAAATTGCTTCGGAAAATCTTAGGTCCAGTGCGCAAACCCTTGGCGAACAATTGAAATCTCATCAAAATGGAAAAGGTTTAAAAAGGACGAGAAACAGTGCACCACTCATCAGTCTCTACTCAGGTCAGACACAAAAGACATCACCCCTGTTAAAGAAAAGAAGGAAAAAGACGACACGTACAGTAAACAGCAGAAGAAGAAGCCCCAGGAAGAGAATTGTTAGATCGAAACTGGATTTGTTTTCCTAAGATGTCATATCTACCGCATAAGGATTCCAACCTTCAATCACTTCATCTTTAAATCTATACAGTGCAGAAAATGTTGATGTGAGTGTAAAACATGGATACTATGATCAATTTTATCCACAACAACTCCTCTCCGATAATATCCACTTTCAAGTTTATTCCAAAAAAGACTACTTTATGGACATGTCTTCAACATTTATAGATTTACGAATGAAAGTCCGGAAATCCGATAATACATTGCCAATTCTTGCCGATGGAATATCCTATGAAAATTGTATATTACATAGTTTATTTTGTCAAATCGGTGTCTACATAAATGGCACACTGGTGAGCACAAGCAACAATCTCTCAAATTATACAAGCTATATGTAATTCATGCTAATGAAACCCAAGTCATACAAGGAATTGAGAGGAACCTCCAGCGGATATGAAACTATTACTAATACTGATAGTACAGATGCACTTAAAAATGTTACAACTAGTGAATTACATCTAGTTGGAAAAATATATCATGAAATATTTAATATGCCCCAATGGCTACCACCCAATGTTAAAGTGGATATAAAATTGACACTTGCTCCATCCAATTTCATTTTACGAAAAGAACTTGCTGCAAATCCTGATGTAACTCTCTCCCTTACCTCGTCAATACTACATGTACGCAAACAGCAGGTTATGAGTTCTGTTGCTTTGGCAGTGGAAAAACTGAGAGCCAGTGGAAATAATATTAAACTACTTGTTCCTCATACAATCACCAATCAACGTCATATTGCCACAGGCTCACGTACCTTCACCGACTCATCCTTTAACAATGGCTAAATTCCGTCAAAATTAGCCTTGGTATTTGTAAAAAGCGCTAGTGCAATAAGATCGTGGACTGGATGCCCACATAAATTTGAAATGTTTGGGCTTTCATCTCTTTTCTGCAAAGTAAATGGAATACCACTCTACAATTTGTCTTTTGATAAATCCTATAGGACATTGTATTAGTTGACCATGCAAACCCTAGATCATGATTTACAACTATTTGAAAATGGTATAACCGAAGACATGTTCACTAAAACACATGGTATTGTTGTATTGGATTTGTCTGGCACCCAGGATATGAGTATAGTACGAATGGGGAGTGTGCGTTTAGAGTGTAAATTTACCGACCCATTACCTTAGAGTATTGCACTAATCTCACTAAATCAATTTGAAACCTATTGGGAAATCACTCCCGAAGGCAGTGTTCTACTAGACCTTGCACCATGACCACCAGTCAAATAATCAATGTATTTAATATGGACCACTACATGTCCAACTACAGATCCTATTGTCAGCCCTCAGACTTTCTTGGAAAAATTCAAAGTGCCAACAATACCCTAATCATTGTTAATAGCAGTCCGTCGACTGTGAATACTGGCCATTGGTTGTGTATCTTTCAAACAATGAAGACGATTGAATTTTTCGATCCTCTCGGCCTACCCTATACATTCTACACTCCACACATCCGGAAATATATTGTGAGCAGTGGGAAAACTATTATTCAAAATCGGAAGAGGGTGCAGGATCTGACGACTAAAAGCTGTGGTTTCCATGCGCTACTATATGTCGTGTTCAGATGTCGCGGCTATACTTACAAGCAGTTTCTCAACATTTATGTAGACAATCCATGTCTGTACGATTTTATGGTGGAAAATATCCTCTCAGACCTGTATAATATTGATTTTAGTGTCCTCACGAGTAAAGTGCTTAAAAAATGTATGTGAATTTGTTTATTAATAAAGAAATGTATATATACAACAATGTCTTTATTCCTCACTTTAGATTTCTTCTTCGGTGTATAGGCAACTGTCGTGAACCACTAATGCTGGTAGATCATTTGAATTCACTGTATATTGATCTTGATTGGCTACAAAGTCAGGGTCACATTTTCTACAGCATAGTGTAACTTCACTCTTGTCATATCTCTTTGTATAGTCAATGATAGTATTTGCATTCATATTGTGAAATTCACGTGTTTCAATCTGTCTATTTGAAGCAATATCACATACAGTGTTTTCAAATGGTGAATCACATTCGGTAACTGCCAAATAAAAATCACTAGGTTTATAGTCATAATAGGCAGTGTCGTCACAACGATGACGTAGAAACCAAATTGTCTTGTTACCCCAACAGTTGAATCGTAGACCTGATTCTTCCTCCCAAAATAATTTAAATCTACGACGGTACCAATCTCGTAGAAATAAACTAAAATCACGTTTGGGGTTCTTTCCAATCATAACAGGGCAAGTATTCTCCCACTGATCACCTTAGTAATAGTGGTAATTAGAGCTTAGATGTCCTCTAGGGTGAGAGTCACAAATCTCTTCAAGACTTGGATTACATCCTTTAATTTGTACTGCCTATCCTGTATGTAATTTACAAGATTGCATAATTTGCACTTTTCATTATAGTCATCAATAATTGTACAATTCTCACATGATGACCAATTGCCAAGAGTGTACATGCATAGTGGACATGAATAGAACATTTTTGGTTTCCGATGTCAACTCTCTCACAGCTAAAAAGAAACAGATCCTCGTTCGATAAATTCAGAGGGGAATGGGTGAGGAGTAGCTCTGTGACGTTACCTCTTTCTTAGGGGGAGCCATCTACATTGAATCTATGGCAATGTTTCAAAAGTACATCCACAATATTATTCTGCTTTGTTCCAATTAATATATCAACAAATTTAGTATAAGCATTTGAGTCACATCGTAAAAGCACCATACAATAGTCCAATGGGGGAGAATCAGTTTTGCATTATATTGTCAAGTGTTCCCTGTGAAAATATCTTCCGTTGAAGGGATAACTCGAGAAAATCGTCATCCAGAATCAAATGTTTTTCCATAATCACCAGACTCGATCTAATTCTCTCTTTCTCAAATTTATTCATTTTTCAATCCTATCACTCTCACTGCTGACTCTAGACTAACCATGAATCGTTCTACTTAATCTAACATTCTAACAAAAGGGTGACATTTTCGATTTCGCAACAATTTTATTGTATAATTACAACAATAAAATATATTACACATGTACAATTAGTGATACAGCTTATTGTCATAGATATGCGTCACTATTGCACTTAATACACTTTGAAGTCTATTCAAATGTGCTTTATCAACTTTTGCAGCGAAGCATAATTGATCCTTCATTTTAAATTTGCTCAAAGATATCACATATCCTGCATATACTTCATCCCGTGCCAGACAAAGCCGTGATCCTCTCGTGATTTCCACCGCAATGTTTGGTGCTCTTGTATCATTGCTACCAACTCCACTGTCAACTTCTAATAGTGTAAACATTCCAATTATTATTAAAAATATATCTTAATGATTAAAGTCAAACTTTTCTCACTCCTTGAATTATATTCTCACACTAATAACAACTATAACAAAAATCTTTCCTTATATTCACTGCAATCATGTACCGTTAGTGTTTCCGACTCCCTGATTGGCCTAGAAAAAGACACGTGATCATGTCGCGTTAGAATATGGAATTCCCCGTCAATTATGTAATAAATTTCCCAGAAATCTAGTCTGATCTTGCGGATCATTAACATTGTCATGCTCATATTCAGTGAAGATATTGCGTCACTCCTGTCTGTATTAAATTGGCTTAGAAAAATCCCCTGATTGACCTTGAAAAAGGTGTCACTGACCCGTTAGACTCGATTATAGATGGCATTAGTAGTTCCCCGTAGCTCTGGCACTGTCATCCCTACTTATAAGGTTCCGTATTCTTGTGGGAAGTTTTATATTGGTAAAACTCACCAGCAATTTCTTGAAAGATTTATTGAGCATTGCAATTCAATAGAAAAACCCAGCAATTAACCAAGCCTCCTGAAATATTTTTTTCAGCTCTAGCAGAACATATTTTCTTTCAAACTGAACATTTTGTACAATTTGGTGAGGCCACAGCTATTTCTAATGGTTAGGTTTTTCCCAGTGAGCGAGGGAGATTAAATGAAGATTAAAAATTTCGCTAATCTTTCGATAAATAGGGTTACGGGAAACTTAAATATTGACTTAATTTATGAAAATCTTTTAAAAGTGAACAAATAGTAAATAAGGGAATTAAGATTTTAAATAATCACCAGGGGACTATGTTACCTACTAAACCAAAACGAGTTGCTTCAGTAATAGCTAACAAGAGGATTATCTCGGAACAGAATAATTAACTTAATTTCAATTTTTAGATCTTTACCTCAGTTGCTTTGGTGTTCCCATCGAAGTCACTCGTGGCTTTTCTTCCCTGCTTGGATCAGTTGTGACTATTGTATTTTATTGGTGGTGGTTTTATTTGTTTGTAGTTTTTTTTTATTTTTTTTTGTCTTGTACTGAAGGCGACTAGTTTGGATACAGGCGAAATATCCGCGTTGTTTTAGTTTTTAATCTTTTCTCTGTACTGGCAGCTTTCTCGTTTTTCATTGAATTTTTTTCTCTCTTTTTTATTTTTCAGAGTATTATATAATTATAAAATTAGAGTATTGTAAACGTGCGTGTTCGTTTCCAACTCAATGTGATTATCACTGAAGATTTTTCCATACCTTTTGCTTTAGCTGTTGTGACTCTCACTTTTGTTTGTTTTCTAATAGCATTTATTTGTGCTTCGTTTTCACTAAGCATCCCCTTAAATATTTATTCCATGCCCTTCGTTTTACCTAGTTGGATGCGTCTTTTTCATTTTTGATGGCCCGGGCTGTGATACAAAAGTGCATTACTGTTGTTAAAAAAATGTATCCTTTTCAATTACTGTCAGATGCATCATGTCATTTTGTTTGTACATTGTTTAAGGAAATGTACTTTAAATTAGAAACAGCGCCTTTGTAAAATTAGAACTTTGTTTTCTTGATTTCTCGGGGTCTATTGGTTCAATCTCTATGTCTTTTATTGCTGGTTGTGTTCTTACCACCTTCTGCTTCAGACTTATCTATATATTTACATCCTTTATCAACATCCTTTGAATTACCACGTCCTTAGTTATTGCTATTTCTTCACTAAAAGTTTTAACATGAAGCTCACCAGCATTTGATGCAGTATCAGGCTCTTCGTTCTAAACATCATTGTCTATATTTATAGCTATTTCTAGAAAGCTCTTATATCGTTATAAGCTCTTGCAAGATATTGAGCGTCTTCATTTACTGCTACTTCTCCTATTGGACCTCTAACTTTTGCTTCGGCTTGTCTTTTGTATTTATGAAAACATAACACCAAATTTTTGTATTTTAACAGAGGGTGATGCTATATCAGATTCTTTGTTAACGTCCTTGTAAACTCCTATGTCTTTTTATAGCTATTTCATCAACTGGAGAAATGTTGACCGTCTTTATTTACAGCTTTTTCTTCGATTGGATCTTTAACTTCTGCCTCGGCTTGTCTTGTCATAATGAAATACATATTGCCGAACCCTTTTTTTGACAAATGCAGGGTAAGCATTGGTGATCTCATCTATGTCAAAATCAAAACGTAGTTATCGTCGTTATCATTTTCAAATGTGGTATTTTATTCTTCTCCTTTTAGTCTCATTTGATGGTCTAGGTTGTTAATTTTCACCCATTGTTAATTTGCATGGTTCAGGTACTTTGTTTTTATAAGATGAATGACTTCACTGAAACATACATTACGATTTAAGTGATTTTTAATTCGACACCTTTTATGGCAGTTACATGTATGAAGACTTTTTATATTATGAAGGCATATATAAAAATCTATATATGCACACATAAATACACACATACATAAATATGCTATTACTGCTCATTTAAATAGATAAGATATACGGAACCACGAGCCGAGACTTCGCCTAGGCTTAAGCATTTTGCACGCGACAGGCTTGTGTATGTCTGAGTTTTAAATCATGAGGTGTCAAGTCAGCCATTTCAATTGAACTAAGAAGTTCTTGTGTGAATTCAATTCCTCCTCCCTATCAAAGCAAGTAGTCTAGTATCCCCTCTATTTAAATCGACAGATAGGGGGTAAATTATTATGTATTTTGTAAGAACATTTTGGGATTTCTTAGGATGTAATTTTGTTTTTGAGAATAATTTTTGTTTTATAAGAAGTTTTTATTGTTCTGTAATAAGTATTTTGTATTTTCTTAGAACAATCTATTACAAAACACAAAATATCTCTGATTTTTTAGGATGCATTTTTGTCTTTTTAAGAATTATTTCTTGTTTTGTAAGGAGTATTTTGTATTTTGTAAGAACAATTGATGAGTTTTTGGAATGTATTTTTTTTGTAAGAATAACGTTACTGTTTTATAAGAAGTATTTTTTATGTTTTGTAAGAAGTATTTTGTATTTAATAATAAGAATTTGAGATTTTCTTAGGAGGTATTTTTGTTTTGTTCACAAAAAGTATTTTTTGTTCTGTAAGAAGTATTTTGCATTTGGTAAGAACAGTTTGTACTTTCATATGATTTATTTTTGTTTTGTAAAAACTATTTTTTTTGCTTTGTAAGAAATATTTTGTATTTTATAATAAGAATTTATAATTATTTGAGATGTATTTGGTTTTGTAAGAATTATTTTTGTTTTTAAGAAGTATTTTGTATTTTGTAATAGGAATTTGTGATTTTCTAGGATGTATTTTTGTCTTTAAGAATTATTTTTTGTATTGTAAGAACTATTTTTTTGTTTTGTAAGAAGTATTTTTTATTATGCAAGAACAATTTTTGACTTCTTAGGATGTATATTTGTTTTGTAAGAATAATTTTTTGTTTTGTAAAGAAGTATTTGTAATTTTTTAAGAATAAATTATGATTATTTAGGATACATTTTTTTGAAAGAATTATTTATTGTTTTGAAACAAGTATTGTGTGTTTTGTAAGAATAATTTGTGATTTTTCGGCATGTATTTTGTTTTGCAAGAATTATGTTTGTTTTGTGAAAAGTATCTTGTAATAACAACTTTTGATTTTCATGGATTGATTTTTGTTTTTGTAAGAATTATTTTTTGTTTTGTATGAAGTATTTTATATTTTGTAATAAGAATTTGGGATTTTTTAGGATGTAATTTTGTTTTATACAATTTTTTGTAAGAAGTGTTTGTTGTTTTGTAATAAGCATTTTGTGTTTTATAAGCACAATTTGTGATTTCTTAGGATGCATTTTTGCTTTTGTAAGAATTATTTTTTATAGAATTTTGTATTTTGCAAGAACTATTTTGATTTTCAAGACGGTATTTTTATTTTCTTAAGAAAACTTTTTTGTTTTGAAGAATTTGTGATTTCTTATGTTGTATTTTTGTTAGTTAAGAATTGTTTGATTTTGTAATGACGATTTAAGATTGTTAGGTTGTATTTATGTTTTGCATGAAATATTTGTTTTGTTTTGTAAGAAGTATTTTGTCTTTTTTAGGAAGAATTTGTGACTTTTTAGGAGCTACTAACTACTCAAGACGTTATTAAGCGCACCCGGGTCTTGCGCAATACTATAGTAGCCTACACATATATATTACGAAATACTAAATTACACCTGTTTTTCACATAATAGGAATTGTTTGTTTCCTTATGCGAAAATCCCAAGTTGTTCTTAAAAAAAAAAAATACTTGTTACAAAAATTCTTACGAAAAAATTCTTACAAAACAAATATACATCCTAAACATTACAAATTGTTTTTACAAAATGCTTCTCACAAAGAATAAATAATTCTTACAAAGCAAAAATACATGCTAATATATCACAAATTGTTCTTACACATACAAAATACTTGTTACAAAACAAAAAATAATTCTTAAAAAACAAAAATTCAACCTACAAAATCACAAATCACTCTTGAAAAACAAAAAAAAATTCTAAGTAACAAAAATACAATCCAAAAAATCAAAAATTCTTCTTTTAAAATACAAAATACTTGTTACAAAACAAATATAATTCTTACGAAACAAAAATAAATCCTAATAAATCACAAATTCTTCTTACAAAATCCAGAATACTTCTTACAATACAGAAAATAATTGTTAAAAAACAAAAAATGCATCCAAGAAATTCACAAGCTGTTCTTACAAATATAAAATTCTTATTACAAAATAAAAAATAATTCTTATACATTCTGAAACAAAAAGACATTCTGAAAATCCCAAAATTGTTCTTAAAAAATGCAAAATACTTCTTCAAAATCAAGAAATAATTCTTTCAAAGCGAAAATATATCCTAGAAAATCACAAATTGTCCTGAAAAAATTCAAATTAATTCTTAGAAAACAAATAATAATTCTTTTTTACTACCCAAGTACTGTCATCTATTTTAATATAGGTATAGATGCAGAACAATTGTTTTTTACCTGCATCCGGATACCTGCAGGCAACTTGCTACCATGTATTCCATTATGGTTGTCTGTAACCGTTGGGTTCAGTAAGCGTATCCGGATGCAGGTAAGAAAATCAGTTATTTTTCTATTTATAACTATATCAGAATAGATAGCAGCACTTGGGGCAGTAATAAAAGAGTTATTCTGTTTTGTAAGCAGTATTTTGTGTTTTGTAAGAAAAATTTGGGGGTTCTTAGGATGTATTTTTCTTTTGTAAGAAAAATGTTATGTTTTTGAGAACAACTTGTGATTTTTTATGATGTATTTTTGTTTTGTAAGAATTATTTTTTGTTTTGTAAGATATATTTTGGAATTTGTAAGAAGAATTTGTGAATTATTAGCATGAATTTTTTTTTGTAAGAATTTGTTTTTGTTTTGTAATAAGTATTTTGTATTATAATCTGTGATTTTCTTGGTTGTATTTTGTTTTGTAAAAATTATTTTCGTTTTGTAAGAAGTATTTTGTATTTTTAAGAATGCTTTATGATTTCTTAGTATTTATTTTTGCTTTGTAAGAATTATTTGTTGTTGTAAGAAGTATTTTGTAAGAACAATTTGTAATTTTTGGGATGTATTTTGTTTTGTAAGATTGTTTTTTGTTTTTTAAGAGCTATTTTGTATTTTGTAAGAACAATTTGTTATTTTTAGGATGTATTTTTGTTTTGTAAGAATTTTTTTGTAACAAGTATTTTATTTTTTAAGGACAATTTGCGATTTTTTAGGTTTTATTTTTGTTTTGTAAGGAATATTTTGCATTTTATAAAAGCAATTGTGATTTATAGGATATATTTGTGTTTGTAAGAATTATTTTTTGTTTCGTAAGAAGTATTTTTTGTTTTGTATGAAGTATTATGTATTTTATAATAACACTTTGTGTTTGTTTAAGATATATTTTTGGTTTGTAAGAATCATGGGCATAGGCAGCATCTTGTGTAGGGGGGCAGCCGCTTCTGTGATGTAGGGAGGAGGGGTCCTACTAATACTTCCCGAGGTCCTTTGAATATAGATTTTTAGAAACTAGTCATTCTATATTTCACTAAAACTCGGCCTTTGACATTTTCCATGTTCTACTTTTCCTGCAACAGTATAACATAAGAGACCCACTATCCTACTTCCAATTTCCAGAAAACATAAACAACACAAAAGTGATTTGACACAATTCACATTATGGTTAGATAACAGTTTCTTCTAAGAATTCAATTCAAAAGTTTACATTTGGGCAAAATTAATAATCAAAATTGGTATAGGGGAGACCGGCCCACATTTAGCCAAAGCAAACAGTTTCAATATAAAAACCTATGGGGCTTCTGGTGGATTATAAAAGCTCTGACAGATGGCAGTGTATGTTTTTTAAATGTCTGACCTTAATTAATACTTTTACCACAAATTTCAGATTGGATCAGGTTTTAGGGTGATTAACTCTGGAATTTTGTTCAATTTTGTCTGAAAGCCTACGCCTAATTACGAATACTAGAAGACTCGTGTTGTAAACTCACATTTTATTCTCTTTTTATTTTCCTGTTTTTGGCAGCTTCCAAGACGTGCCATCTCCACCGGTTTGCTGTTAGTATTTTTTCATCCTGTGGGATAGTGAGCTCCCAAGTTCGGCCACAATACCCAGGGTAAATTCGGCATGCCGTACCAAGGTGTCCAAAAGTGGGGTATGCTTGTAAAAGATGTGTAAACAGCATATTTAAAGGTTGAAGGCAAGCTTAAAACCCAAAACTGTGTTAATTCTGGCGTTGTTTAATCCTGTTAGAACATTAGGTGAAGTGAAGTTCAATTTTTTCCTGTTAAATTCCATTCAAGATAAAATGATTAAAAGTAAAACAGAAGAGAAAAGACAGAAAGGTGGCTGTGATCCGGAAGAAAGTAAGATAGCAGTTTTTTTTGTGTTATTCTACAAGAAGTCAGTTGGATTCTCTGGAAGTACCATGGGTGTCCCTAGAGGAACGCTGCAAGACTACAAAAAAAAGTGGAGGAGCTGAATACCCCTCTAAAATGTCTGGACCTGAATTTCCTTACACCCTGTTACAACACATGATAAATATTTACAGAGGAACAAGAAAAAAGACTAAAAACTTACTTGTAACCGATAGCTGATATGCTTTCGACTGTATTCCCCTGGAAGCGTGTACATTTGCATACGCTTATGCCATTATTAAGAGCATAAAAGTACCAGATAACGGAACTGCAAAAGCAGTGGAGGAAATACAGGCAAAGATGATTACCATGGTTTCATGGATTGCCTTAAAACTCTTTCAGTAAGAACGTCAAAAAGTACAAGCCTATGACGGACAACTGCTCTCAACTGTCACAGTGTAGGAGCTTTCTTTAACAACCTGGATTGAGGCCTATATAAACACATGTTCAGACCACAAGACATCTGAAGTTTTGACGAATCAGGTCTGAAAAAATCCACAAGCCTGATAAAATAATTGCACAGCAATGGCAAAAGTAATGAGGGAAGGTCACGTCAGCAGAAAGAGGTCAGTTGACCATGATTTGTGCTGGTGTTAATGTGTTGGGAACACAGTCCCTCCTCTACTTATTTCACCACAAAAACAGTGTCTGGAAATTTTACTCAGGAGAACTTTACCAGGAACCATCACAATCAGCTCAGAAAATACTTCTGGCTGGATGACTGCCTCTCATTCTTTGCTTTACTTGCAGCATTTTAACAATCAAGTCGAACCCAAAAAATCAACAGGAAAAAATATGAAAAAGTCAGAAGTGCTCACTGACACCCCCATGAAAGAATGCATTACTGCTAGGATAAAAGCTGTATCTGCCAAAAAGCCCTAGTCCTGGGACGGAAGAAAGTCAGACAAGAGAAAAGACTAAAAAGCATAAGGCGTGGCTCTCGCATTAAGAGTTACAGTTAGAGTGACGATTCTGACGTAGATAATCCTGTATACAGCAACTCTTCATACCCCAGCATAGACATTGAATACAAGCCCCCTACTAGCAACTTCTAATTTGACACTGAGAAAGTCAAGGCTGGCGATAACATTCTGATTGAGCTGAAGAGCAAGAAAGGATATTCTGTTCACAATATTATCATTATCAAAAAGTAGCAACTGAAGAACTTAAGGTCCAGTTTTGGAAGGAGACTGGAGCAAGAGACTTTGCACTAACTGACGAGATGGATAGTGTCTTAAAGACAGAAGTTGAAATAAAACTGCCACCACTGAAAGGTAGAACACAAAGACTAGCAGAGGGGCTTACTTTTGGTGTTGATCAGTCAATGTATAATTTGAAATTAACACTCTTTAGTTTTTTTTAAACCTTAATGAAATTCATTTTGTGGTTTTTATGCTGACCTTATTCTTTCTTAATTTTATAGCCGAAAAACAAGCTTTAATTTTCCCCTGGTCACTTTTCTTTTTCTTTTGTCCAGTGGCCAAACGTAAGCTAGAGACGACCGAACCAGTGCTGGGGTGGCCCAGGTTTGTCACTCTTGATCACTTGGATAGAGAGGCATCCAGGTGGAAAAATGGTGGAGTATTACTAATTGTCTTATTCAAGGATGGTATTGAATGAGTTACTTTTGCTTTGTCATGCTCAGCAAATTCTTATACCTTGAATCAATTCATGGAGAATTAAACAAGTCAAAATCAGCCAATCGTGGGCCAGTCTCCTATCTATATATCGGACCGAAAATCAATATTGAAGATGAAAACGTAAATGTTGATATCGCAAACGATATGTGGAAATTTCTGTTTATTTCCAGCTTTTTTAACCATCTACCAGGTAACATCCAACAAAAAATTCCAACATACAAAAAGTTCTCGCTAATATCTATCGTAAATATGAAGTTCTAGGGGGGGACAGCTGCCCTCCCCTGCCCCCCTTCCCTACGCCCATGGTAAGAATCATTTTTTGTTTTGTAAGAAATATTCTCTATTTGCTAATAAGAATTTCTGATTTTTGTAGGATATATTTTTGTTTCGCAAGAATTATTTTTGTTTTGTAAGCAGTATTTTCTATTTTGTAAGAACAATTTGGATTTGTTAAGACAGTTTGTGATTGCTTAGGATGTAATTTTGTAAGAAAAAATTAGTTTTTTTTTAAGAAGTATTTTGTATTTTGTAAGAGGGATTTGTGATTTTTTTGGTTGTATTTTTGTTAGTTAGGATTTTGATAGTAAAAACGATTTATGATTTTTCTGGTAGTATTTTTGTTTTGTAAGAATCTTATTGTTTTGTAAGACGTATTTGTTGTTTGTAAGAAGTATTTCCAATTTTTTTAGACAGTTAGTGATATTTTAGGATGTATTTTTGTTTTTGTAAGAAATATTTTTGGTTTTGTAAGAAGTATTTTGTATTTTGTAAGAAAAATTTTTTCATTTCATAGGATTTGTTTTTGCTTTATGAGAATTATTTTTTCTTTTGTAAAAAATATTTTGCGTTCTGTAATAAGAATTTGTGATTTCTTAGGATGTATTTTTGTTTTGGGATAATTATTTTTTGTTTTGTTAGAAGTATTTTGTAAGAACAATCTCTGATTTTTTTGGATGGTGTTTTTGTTTTGTGAGAATTGTATTTTGTTTGTAAGAAGTATTTTGTACTTTACAAAAACAACTTGTTATTTTCTGCGATGTATTTTGTTTTTATATGATTTTTTTTTGGTTTTGTAAGAAAGATTTTGCAAGAACAATTTTTCATTTTTTTTATTGTATTTTTTGTTTTGTAAGAATTATTTCTTTGTTTTGTAAGATCTATTTTTTAAGTTTTGTAAGAAGTATTTTGTGTTTTGTTATTAAAATTTGAGACTTTTTAGGATGTATTTTTGTTTTGTAAGAATTATTTTTTGTTTTGTAAGAAGCACTTTTTGTTATGTATGAAGTATTTTGTATTTTGTAAGAACAATTTGGGATTTTTATGATTTATTTTCGTTTTGTAAGAGTTATTTTTTTGCTTTGTAAGAATTATTTTTTGTGTTGTATGAAGTATTTTGTATTTTGTGAGAAGAATTTGTGATCGGTCAGAATTTTTTTTTTAAGAATTAGTTTTTGTTTTGTAAGAAGTATTCTGTATTTTGTAAGAAAAATTTTTTCATTTCATAGGATTTGTTTTTGCTTTATGAGAATTATTTTTTCTTTTGTAAAAAATATTTTGCGTTCTGTAATAAGAATTTGTGATTTCTTAGGATGTATTTTGTTTGGGATAATTTTTTTTGTTTTGTTAGAAGAATTTTGTAAGAAAAATCTCTGATTTTTTTGGATGGCCTTTTTTGTTTTGTGAGAATTGTATTTTGTTTTGTAAGGAGTATTTTGTACTTTGCAAAAACAAATTGTTATTTTCTACGATGTATTTTGTTTTTATATGATTTTTTTTTGGTTTTGTAAGAAAGATTTTGCAAGAAACAATTTTTCATTTTTTTTATTGTATTTTTTGTTTTGTAAGAATTATTTTTTTGTTTTTTAAGATCTATTTTTTATGTTTTGTAAGAAGTATTTTGTGTTTTGTTATTAAAATTTGAGACTTTTTAGGATGTATTTTGTTTTGTAAGAATAATTTTTTGTTTTGTAAGAAGCCCTTTTTGTTATGTATGAAGTATTTTGTATTTTGTAAGAACAATTTGGGATTTTTATGATTTATTTTCGTTTTGTAAGAGTTATTTTTTTCTTTGTAAGAATTATTTTTTGTTTTGTATGAAGTATTTTTTTTTTGTGAGAAGAATTTGTGATCGCTCAGAATTTTTTTTTTAAGAATTAGTTTTTGTTTTGTAAGAAGTATTTCTTATGTTTTGTAAGAAGTATTTTTTAATTTGTAACAAGAATTTGAGATTTTTTAGGGTGTATTTTTGTTTTGTAAGAATGATTTTTTGTTCTGTAAGAAGTATTTTTTTATTTATCTTAATTCTTGAAGAAGAGATATTATAGCATAAGAGAGACACAAAAGGAAGTTACACTTTTTATCGCCAAACTTTGTAATAGTAACAGCCATTCAGTTAAATTTACTTCAAACAACACAAATGGTTTCTATTATTTTCTAAGAAAATTAGTAAATAAGACACTTAGAATTACCCGAAGGCTGTATTTTTGGAATCTAAATATTTTTAGCAAAATACTTCTGCTGAAACATTTTAGTAAAATACTTGAAGTTTCTCTACTCTTCTTTTAGAAACTTTTTTTTATAAGAATTTAGTGCACAAACTTAAGCTACAAGCAGAATCCTACTAATTTAATTTCTACTTTCTTTCTTACTTACTTTCTTTCTTTACTTCCCAACAAATTACTTGGACTACTCTCGAAAAAAACGAGTCTCGTCATCAAGGAAACGATACAGGGCATCTGCTTTTTGTTGTGCAATGCTGGGTTTTCCTCATTTCTTGACTTAAAATCAACGGCTACATTCCGATTAACTTCCGTCATCATATCCATTAAATGGGTGTTTTCACTTTTTTCTTCTAGTACTTTGCATATATTTTGAATAAATGTCGTGCCTTTACTATTTCGAAACGATTTAAAACCTATTGAAAGAAGTAAAATTTAATAAAACTTGTGGTAAGCAAAAACTGTTACGTCAGCCTATTGTTTTTAAATAAAAAAAAACAAATTTTTCTACTTAAAGTAAGGAGCAACATTAAAATTCAAAATGAAAAGAAATTATTCTAAAAATGAAGGGGTTGCCCCCTTCTCAATAACTTGCTCTTCATGCTAAAGCCTTTAGTAGTTTAAAAACAGCTTCCTATTCTAATCAAAAGACCCTTGTGTTTCAGAATTTGTTCTGGCAAAATCGGGACAAACAGTCAAATTTTAGCGTAGATAGCAAGGTACTTAAGAGGGGGGCATCCTCTTTATAAACAGAACAATTTTTCTTCTTTTTGAGTTTAAATGTTGCTCCTTACTTTTGGTTAAAAACATGATTTTTTATAAAGTTTCTGATTGTCTTCAAATAATGGCAATAAACCCTGGCTCACCCTCCATGAAAAGTTACCTTCCCTGAAGAAAAATTCCCCCATGGAAAGTTCGTCTCACGTAAAAAAACACTCTTTGTAAAATCCCGCTGAACAATTCCATCCTCGCTGAAAATCTCCCCGTAAAATCTCTTGCAGATGATTCAGCCTGAAATACTTCCATTTGAAAACGATTTTTATTTTCAGCATGAAATACTTTCATTTGAAAAAGACTTTCTGATAATCCCGATCTTTAATCCAATAATCCTGAAAATCGGCCAACACGTTTCTTCCTGGATATCAAAACCCTCTCAAAAATTCCCCCAGACAATTTCTCCGACACGTCTCCACAAGCAAAATTGAGTTAGCAAAGAGAAAGCAAGAAAAATCGAAAGAATTTTACACAGGTTTTCGTCATATCCCCCCATTGTATAATGTCCCTTGAAAAGTTCACCCCCGGAATTTTCCTCCTCATAGAAAATTCTCCCCATGGAAACCCAGCCCAAATACAAACGCCATCCCCTCCCCTCCCCATGAAAATGTCTGTATACTTCCCAATAACAAATACCAAACGCAAACAATGGGCAAATTTCATAGCTTGCAGGCCTTTCTCCAAGTGGTATGGGGCTACTTTTACTTCTAAAGGCATAGTAATTAGATCTTTAAACTATGTTGAAAAAGTTGGCTATCTCAGAATCTTGATCAGAGGGATATCGGAAAAAAGGCTTGGGAGGGGGGCTAGTTTCCCTTGAATCTCATTGGTTGCTTAAAATGGACACTATAACTTTTAATTTCCTTTTGAATACAGCGTTTCCCGATCTCTTAGGCCGTTATGGTCACCCCTGGAAGGAAAATAAAACAAGTAAAGACGCATCCGTGATGTTTTTTCTGGCAAAAATCTAAAATTCCACATTTTTGCTTAAAGAAGCTTAAAACTTCTACAGTGACACTACTTTATCGTCTGATATACTAAATCTGATGGTGTGATGTTCATTAAGATTTGTTGAGTTCTAGGATGTGCCTTCCTTCTTTTTCGAATAAATTAAAAAAACAATTTATGTAAAAAAAGTTTTTCAAAAAAATAAAGGCCATATTAAACCTAAGATCCACAGAAATAAATTCGTATAATAATTTAAACCCAAAACGAACAGAAATTAATGAAACCCAAGACGAATAGAAATTAAATAAAGAATAATCGCAAACAAACATACATTAGGTACTAATATAAATTAATAAATGGATCTTAAAACGAGTATACTTAGATTGAATGTGCAGATCAATCGTTGTATGGAAATAAGGCCTTTAATGCCATGCCCTCCAAGAATTTTAAAGACATGCCCTATTTTAAAGTCATCCCTACCCGTAATATTAAAGTCATCCCTATACACATGATCAGCAGGTGTTACATCAATGTTTACATTGGGAAGACACGTCTCCGGAATAAAACCGGTACTTATTTTATAATGACCATGTCTTTTGTAACAGAGGATAATGCAATCTTGTCTAACCTTGCTTCAGTATTAGAAGAGAGCTCAGTGTGTCAAAATCGAAAGATATTATAATGCATACTTTTATACTATTGGATATTGAAGGCACTAGCAATAGCAAAATGGAGCCTAGAGTGCCTAAAGTAGCAGTGGATATTACAAGAGATTGCCGACTAACCCTATAATGGGACAAGATGTTTCAGGGATATGTTAAATCATTAAGCAAATTCGAGTCGAAAGAACAATTTATTGTTTGCAGCAAATGTGAATATAACGCGTATACAAAGATTAGAAGACGGATTAAATGCATTAGCGAAATATATTGAAGAGAAAAATCTGAATAAATATATAAAAATGGAGTAAGTTTATTACTAGCGAGATTCTTAGTCTATAATTGGTAGTGAGAGTGTCAGGATAAAAAATGACTAGATTTGAGAACCAAAAAACTGTTTCGGAATCTAGTAAAATTGGAAAAAGTGGTTAATTTTAGATGATGATTTTCTAGAGTTATCTCTTTAAAGGAAATTATTTGTCAAGGAATGCCTAGCGATATAATGGGAACTTATTACTCATCTTTGGACTATTGCATGAGACTTTTACGCTGTGGCTTGGATGAATTTACCCAATTTATAGATATATTAATTGTAGCATACAGAGAAAAAATGTAATATTTTGAAAGAAAACCTTGTTCTGAATGAGTATCACTTACCTTAGTTATTTTTTCAGCGATTAAATTCTGATTTTATTCTCTCTATAACAAGCAATAGTAAAAAAAATCTTCACACTTGAGCTAGAAATGTTTTATACAAGGGCGTTTGAATGTATTACAAGGACACCCTGAAAAAAGAGAATAAATTCGAGTTTAATAGGCAAAGCATAATCGAAAAATATGACTTCAAAATAGGTTCCAAGAACATGTCTGTAGACTTTTCTTGTTTCCCCAGCCTAAGCCCATTTCAACGCTCCCTTTTGTCCATATTTTGTCCAATCCAAAGGGACAAAATCAAATTTTGTCCCTTTTTTAGGAATTCCCAGAGCTTCCCCGCCATCGAAGAAGGCAAGACAACACGAAGCAACTCCTGTAAGGGTAGCAAGGCCGTCAGTCATAAGGTATGCCGGCCCTACCATCCATGTTGCCCCTCAACATGCGATGGCCGTCCCTTCCATGCAAGTTTCCCCACATCATGTGATGCCTGGCCCTTCCAGACAAGCTGCAACCCAATAATTTGATGCCTGGACCTGCGAGGCAGGCCTTAGGTCGACCATTGGCCCCCTTCAATCGATGCCCGGCCCTTTTATGCAAGTTACCCCCAGTATGCGATGCCTGGCCCTTCCAGGAAGGCCCTGGGCCAACCCTTGGCCCCCCGTCAAGCGATGCCCGTCATTTCCATACAAGCATCCCCCCATCATGCGATGCCTGGCCCTTCCAGCCAGGTCCTAGGCATACCCTTGGATCCCCATCAAACGATGCCTTGGCCATCAGTAATGCCCTCAATGCAAGACCATCAAGCTGTTGGCTCATCAGTGCAATGCGAAGATGTAAGTAAATTTATTGATATTCTTTCATAAAGCTTAGTCTTTTTACTTTATTTTTAATTTTTTTTTTGTTAACCCTAAATTAAAAGTTTTTCAGTCCGGCAAAAGTTTCGAGAGAAGATCTCCATCCTAAGAGAGAAGGAGCTAAATAAGAACTTCTTTTTAGGGAATAGTATTGAAACTTTTTAGTGGAAGGGGTTCAAAATGACCCCTGGAACCTCATTAGTTCTGAAGGCTTTTTCAACATAATAGCGACAGTCTGCCGTTAGATTAACATTCTCTTTTTCGCAGCTAAAAATCATAAATACTTCAAAGGGAATGTATTTTTTATTCTTTCTTCATTCCGCAGCGCATGTTGATTGCATCATTGCCAATATGATCGTGGATTTTAAGATATAGGAGCTGTACCATCTAACGAGACCTCTTACGACATACTGGTATGGATTGAGGACATGTTCACAAAATGGCCAGAGACAATCTCTTCTTCGGTATGACTCTTTAAAACGTAATTGAAACGTAAGCTTTAAAAATTCTTCCAGCTCTTATATTCTCAACTGCTATTAAGGGGTCTATGGATCCAAAGGAGGGTCCATGTATGTACGCTCCAAGGCATAAGCTCTCAATACCTCCAAAAGACGGTCTTTGGGGGCTCATTACATTTATAGCAAGTAGTGTGGGTTTTATCAGTCTGAAGGGTCACATTGCCCGTCTATGGTCATAATACATCCAAAGGAGAGCCTTTGGAGGGTCATTAAATTATAGTCAGTAGTTTGCTCTAATACGTTTTAAGGTTCTCATTGCCAATCTATGCAGATTCGTAACTATTCTATTTTCTTTCATAGGATGATGTGTTCCAGTGAGCTATTAAGCTCCTATTATTGTTAAGGTTTACAAACCGACATTATCACCTGCTCAAGGGGCCTACATTGACGACAAGGAGACTCCTATCCTGTCGCCACCAACCCATATCCATGACAGTCTCTGTGTCGGCACGGTTCCCATGGAAAGTAAACTTGAGGGGGTTTGAGTTCCGGGGTGAACCCGCTTAGTATAATATCCCCAGACAATGATTTAGACACTTTTTTGAGGGATCTTGGCCTAAGCAGTGAATTGTCGATAATATATTTATCAGTTACCCGTAAGCAAGGTCAAGAGGGTACTAGAAGATCAAGTACACACACCTCACAGTGATATGGGGGAAAAAGGTTGAGCTGGCTCACCCCCTATTTTGCGAGAGTTCTATTTAGCCATTACCGCTTTGCGTAATATTTACGTTTTTAGCCCTTTGTTTGGAGACCCCTTCATCACTCTTACAAGTAGACGTATATACACGGATCAAATAGATATAGTCAACTCGCATGTCAGCAAGATTCGGGCGCTTGTTGAAAAACATATTCGGGGTGCAGGAGGGCGAGACAGCATAAAGCATCCAGGACACTTAAAGTAATTTTTTTAAGAAAAAACTGGTGATTTGTACACACTTCACCTGCAAACGGCGATGTATACATTTAACTCTGACTTACAAAATTTTAAGGGGGGTTTTTCGGATTAGGGGGGGGGGGAATAGTTTTAATTGGATGGAGGGTTATAATGGGAATGGAAGTGGGTTGGTTGTTTTACTTATTGAAAAATTAGAACTAAACTTCACAATCTTTAAAAAGGATTTTGTTTTAAGAGGTGGGAGGGGAAGTTGGAAGCTTAATTTTAGAAAATATAACAAAGATTTCAGGGGGTCGAGAGGAGTAAAACATTTTTGTTTTGATACGGGCTTAGAGTGTTTCAAGTATTTAGTCCTTGTCGCGGGCCATAAACCCATGAGAGAGGATACTACTTAGATGTATTTGGACAGTATGGCAGTTAATTGGGGTTAGGAGGGGGAAAAATTTCCTAAAGTAGATTTTAATTGTTTAAAAGGGCAATATCCTGTAACACTTAAGGGGATTGATATTTTTTAGAGGGTAAACGAGCATTGAACGAGGATGATTGAGGTTACAGTGTTATAGTACGATAAAGAATATGAAGAGAGTGAATTTAAGATAAAAAGAGTGTTTTATATTCCGTAAGGGTTCTGTCCATTGAGTCAGTAAGGCACTAGGTATGGCCTCTCTACAAGCATGCTAAAGATCCTGATTCAATAGGACATTTCTGTCCTCTTACAAATATTAGCCGGGTTCCACTTGAGAGTAAAGAGAACAAAAGGGGGACCTGCTATTACTTTACAATGTGTCTACGAAAATTTGTAGTGAATTAAAAATAAAAATCACTTGAGATACTGCAAGCGTCATGGTTACCATTCGGTGGAGACGGTTTCGGGCAAAAATGCCATCTTACGCTTCAAAAATTTTAAGAACTTGTTCTTGCAGAGCAACAAGATGGCATTAGACATAGAAGACAAACTCATGGATGTGTGCGATCCATCAAATTTGAATCGAGTTTAAGAACACGAAGCCATTGCGGTCTCTTTTGCCCACGCACGAAGGGACTCAAATAATACTATGCAATTGGTAGATGTAGTTAAGTCACTGGGTGGGGAAGATTACGTTGGTACAGCTAAACAGCTAATAAGTCAATTCCACGGCTGCGCAAGACACAGTATTCAATGACTCTATCACCAGAAGACGAGTTGGCTTTTAAAAAATAAAGATACAAGTTAGGTTTGCAATAAAAAAATTTTTCAGGGTAGTTGGGGATGAGAAATTCCGTGATCTTGATCATTTAGAGGATTCTGTTCTATTGGGAGGCAGTAACTTTCGAGGGAATGTCCATAAATCGTGTAATGTAAATGCCAACCAACAATACTTTCTACCGGTTTACATGTACAATCCCAGCTATGATTTGAAATTCATATTTCCAGCGTTTGCACGTTTGCAGAAAGGTGAAGTTATAGATGGCGCATGGGAAGATGGTTCTTTTCATATAACATCATATCCAAATCATTTGAGAAGTTCCTAGGTTTAGAATTCAAATGGGTAACAATTGTAGGTAATGAAACGTATTTGAATAAAATTTCTTTTTAGATTTCTTCCCCTAATCCCTTGATCAACTCTTTAAAGTACAAAAAAGTGATGATTTTAATAGTTCCCCTCCCTTAATCAGCTCTTTCAAGATGATAAAATGTATAATTTATCAACTTGTAACGGCATATACCCGTATGAGTACTAAAACTCCACCTCAAGGCTAAGTGAGGAAAAATTACCCCCCCATCCAAGAATTTTATGATTTACTCACGATCATCAATGCACCATTGCCGATTATTAATTTGCTAAGAGGGTTTGGGCTAAGGGAGGGTGTAAAAATTGGAAGGATTATTTTTTCAAATCTACCTGGCAAGTGATGTATTGACGTTGTTGGATATTACGAGGAATTTGGGTTGGATGTAGAGTTTTATTTTGCAACTCCTCATCTGGTGAAGGATTTAATTCTAAAAATATGTCATGCTAAAATAGGTCTGATCACCGATATCGATCAGCCATTTATTTGTAGAGACATACAAGCGGGGATGGTTTGTTTTTCACGGGGATTGTATCCTTGAAACCAACCCGACTAGACAACGCATTTACAACGCGTTGACAACGACTAAACTAGACAACGACTAGACAACGACATTAAAATGAATTTAAATATCTGTTTTTCAACCTGTTTTTTTTTTGTTTCAGATCATTTCTTGACAAAGGTGCCAACAGACACCTTCATATAAGGCTCTTGATCGAATTGGGGGGCTCTATGAATCTTTGTGACATTGAAACCGTTGGCCAGCATCCACCGCAAAAAAAACAGGATGAACAACAATATTCTGTTTGGGATGATTGTCGGCAATAGGCTTTTGTTTTTAAGGTGTCCAGTGCATACCCCCATCCTCTACTAAACATAAATTATAGGGACTCAGAGTCCCTAGGAACTGGTCTATTTAAGCACATGAAAACAAAATCCTTTACTGAGTCATGAAGTTCCAAAGGTATTTCAACGTAAATTTCAAAAAACCATCCTTGTGTTCCATTCTCCTCAACACTGTAAATGTTGGGGAAATTTTGAGCAGAAGGATCATCCAGCCATTGGTAATTCCCACACGGCAAATAAAAGTGAGGCATTGCAGACGGATAAAGAGCGTGAATATCCATGAAAACCGCATTCGACTTTTCACCGATGCGTTGTCTAGTCATGTTGGTTTGAAGGATACAATCCCCGTGAAAAAATACCCTCCCTGCTTATATATCTCTACAAATAAATGGCTGATCGACATCGGTGGTCAGACCTATTTTAGCATGACATATTTTTAGAATTAAATCCATCACCAGATGAGGAGTTCAAAAATAAACATTTACATCAAACCCCAATTCCTCGTAAATATTCAACAACGTCAATACATCACTTGCCAGGTAGATTTAACAATAATCCTTCCAATTTTTACACCCTCCCCTAGCCCAAACCCTCTTAGCAAATTAATAATCGGCAATGGTGCATTGATGATCGTGAGTAAATCATAAAATTCTTGGATGGGGGGTAATTTTTCCTTACTTAGCCTTGAGGTGGAGTTTTAGGACTCCTACGGGTATATGCCTTTACAAGTTGATAAATTATACATTTCATCATCTTGAAAGCGCTGATTAAGGGAGGGGGAACTATTAAAATCATCCTCTTTTTGTTTTAAAGAGTTGAACAAGGGATTAGGGGAAGGAATATAAAAAGAAATTTTATTAAAATACGTTTCATTATCTGCAATTGTTACCTATTTGAATTCTAATATTAGCAACTGCTCAAATGATTTGGATATGATGTTATATGAAAAAGAAACATCTACCCATACGCCATCTACAAATTCAACTTTCTGCAAACGTGCCAACGCTGGAAATATGAATTTCAAATCGTAGCTGGAATTGTGCATGCAAACCAGTAGAAAGTATTGTTGGTTAACATTTATATTACACGATTTATGCACATCCTCTCGAAAGTTACTGCCTCCCTATAGAACAGAATCCTCTAAATGATCATGATTTCGGAATTTCGCATCCCCACTACCCTTAAATTTTTTTTTATTGCAAACCCAACTTATATCTTTATTTTTTAAAAGCCAACTCGTCTTTTTGTGATAGAGTCATTGGATTCTGTGTCTTGCGCAGCCGTGGAATTGACTTTTAGCTGTTTTAGCTGTACCAACACAATCTTCCCGACCCAGTGACTTAACTACATCTACCAATTCCATGGTATTATTTGAGTCCCTTCACGCGTCGGCAAAAGAGACCGCAATGGCTTCGTTTTCTTAAACTCTATTAAAATTTGATAGATCGCACACATCCAAGAGTTTGTATTCTATGTCTAATGCCATCTTGTTGCTCTGCAAAAACGAGTTCTGAAAATTTTTGAAAGGTAAGATAGTAACCATGACGCTTGCAGTGTCTCAAGTGATTTTTTATTTCTAATTCACTACAAAATATTCGTAGACACATTGGACAGTATTAGCAGGTCCCCCTTTTGTTCTCTTTACCCTCACGGAGAACCCGACTAATATTTGTAATAGGACAGAAATGTCCTATTGAATCAGGATCTTTAGCATGCTTGTAGAGAAGCCATACCCAGTGCCTTACTAACTCAATGAACAGAGGCCTTACGGAATATAAAACAATCTTTTTATCCTTATATTCCCTCTCTTCATATTCTGTATCGTACTTTAACACTCTAACCTAAATCATCCTCGTTCAATGTTCGTTTGCCCTCTAAAAAATATCAATCGCCTTAAATGTTACAGGACAGTGCCCTTTTAAACAATTAAAATCTACTTTAGGAAATTCTGCCCCCTTTTCACCCCAATTAACTGCCATACTGTCCAAAAACATCTAAGTGGTATCCTCTCTCATTGGTTTATGGCCTGCGACAAGGACTAAATACTTGAAACACTCTAAGCCCGTATCAAAACAAAAATGTTTTACCCCTCTCCACCCCTTGAAATCTTAGTTATATTTTCTAAAATTAGGCTTCCAGCTCCCCCGCTCACCTCTTAAAACAAAATCGTTTTTAAATATTGTGAAGTCTAGTTCTAATTTTTCAATAAATAAAACAACAAACCCAATTAAAACTATTCCTTACCCAATCCCAAAAATCCCCCTCAAAATTTTGTAAGTCAGAGTTAAGTGTCTACATCGCCGTTTGCAGGTGAAGTGTGGAAAAATCACCAGTTTTTTCTTTAAAAAAATTATTTTAAGTGTCCTGGATGCTTTATCCTGTCTCGCCCTCCTGCATCCCGAATATGTTTTTCAACAAGCGCCCGAATCTTGCTGACATACGAGTTGACTATATCTATTGGATCCGTATAGATACATCTATTGGTAAGAATGATGAAGGGGTTCCAAACACAGGGCTAAAAACATAAATATTATGCAAAGCGGTAATGGCTAGATAAAACTCTGGCAAAACAGGGGGTGACCCAGCCCAACTTTGTTCCTCAATATCACTTTGAGAGGTGGGTACTTGATCTTCTTGCACCCTCTCGACCCTGCATACGGCTAACTGATAAATAGATTATCCAAAACTCACTTCTGAGGCAAAGATCCCTTGAAAGGCCCCTTGAGCAGGTGATAATGCCGGTTTGTAAATCTAAACAACAATAGGAGCTTATTAGCTCACTGGAACACATCATCCTATGAAACGAAAATAGAATAGGTACGAATCTGCGTAGATTGGCAATGAGAACCTTTGAATGTATTAGAGCAAACTACTGACTATTAATTTAATGACCCTCCTAAGGCTCTCCTTTGGATGTATTATGACCATAGACGGGCAATGTGACCCTTCAGACTGATAAAACCCACACTACTGGCTTTAAATGTAATGAGCCCCCAAAGACCGTCTTTTGGAGGTATTGAGAGCTTATGCCTTGGAGCGTACATACATGGACCCTCCTTTGGACCCATTGACCCCTCAATAGCAGTTGGGAATATAAGAGCTGGAAGAATTTTTAAAGCTTACGTTTCAATTACGTTTTAAAGAGTCTTACCGAGGGGAGGATTGTCTCTGGCCATTTTGCGAGCATATCATCAATCCATACCTGTAGGTCGTCGGAGGTCTCGTTAGATTGTACAGCTCCTATATCTTAAAAATTCGCGATTATAATGGCAATGATGCGATCAATATGCGCTGCGGACTGAAGAAAGAATAAAAAATACATTCCCTTTGAAGTATTTATGATTTTTAGCTGCAAAAAAAAGAATGTTAATCCTACGGAGGCAAACTGTCGCTATTATGTTGAAAAAGCCTTCAGAACTAATGATGGTCCAGGGTTCATTTTGAACCCCTTCCCCTAAAAAGTTTCAATATTATTCCCTAAAAAGAATTTCTTATTTAGCTCCTTCTCTCTTACGATGGAGATCTTCTCTCGAAACTTTGACAGACTGAAAAAACTATTAATTTAGGGTTAAACAAAAAAAAAAATTAAAAATAGAGTAAAAAGACTAAGCTTTATGAAAGAATATTCCAATAAATTTACTTACATCTTCGCATTGCACTGATGAGCCAACACCTTGATGGTCTTGCATTGAGGAAATCACTGATGGCCAAGGCATCGTTTGATGAGGATCCAAGGTTATGCCTAGGACCAGGATGGAAGGGCCAGGCATCGCATGATGGGGGGATGCTTGTATGGAAAGGACGGGCATCGTTTGACGGGGGCCAAGGGTTGGCCCAGAGCCGGCCTCGAAGGTCCAGGCATCGAATTATTGGGTTGCAGCTTGCCTGGAAGGGCCAGGCATCACATGATGTGGGGAAACTTGCATGGAAGGGACGGCCATCGCATTTTGAGGGGCAACTTGGATGGTAGGGCCGGCATACCATATGACTGACGGCCTTGATACCCTTACAGGAGATGCTTCGTGTTGTTTTGCCTTCTTCGATGGTGGGGAAGCTCTGGGAATTCCTAAAAAAGGGACAAAATTTGGCTTTGTCCATTTGGATTGGACAAAAGGGGGTGTTGAAATGGGCTTAGGCTGGAGAAACAAGACAAGTCTACAGACCTGTCCTTGGAACCTATTTTGAAGTCATATTTTTTGATTATGCATTGCCTATTAAACTCGAATTTATTCTCTTTTTTCATGGTGTCCTTTCTTATACATTCCAACGCCCTTGTATAAAGCATTTCTAGCTCGAGTGTGAAGATTTTTTTTAATATTGCTTATTATAGAGAGAATAAAAGCGGTATTTAATCGCTGACTAAATAATTAAGGTAAGTGATACTCATTCAGAACAAAGTTTTCTTTCAAAATATTCCATTTTTCTCTGTACAATTAATATATCTATAAATTTGTTAAATGCATCCAAGCCACGGCTTAAAAGTTTCATGCAATAGTCCAAAGATGAGTAATAAGTTCCCATTATATCGTTAGGCATTCATTGAGAAAATAATTTCCTTTAAAGAGATAACTATAGAAAATCATCATCTAAAATTAACCACTTTTCCAATTTTACTAGATTCCGAAACAGTTTTTGGTTCTCAAATCCAGTCATTTTTTATTCTGACACTCTCACTACCAATTATAGACTAAGAATCTCGCTAGTAACAAACTTACTCCTTTTTTATATATTGATTCAGATTGTTCTCTTCAATATATTTCGCTAATTCATTTAATCTGTCTTCTAATCTTTGTATACGCGTTATATTCACATTTGCTGCAAAGAATAATTGTTCTTTCAACTCGAATTTGCTTAATGATTTAACATATCTCTGAAACATCTTGTCCCATTATATTGTTAGTCCGCAATCTCCTGTAATTTCCACTACTACTTTAGGCACTCTGGGCTCCATTTTGCTATTGCTAGTGCCTTCAATATCCAATAGTATAAAAGCATGCATTATAATATCCTTCGATATTGACACACGGAGCTCTCTTCTAATAATGAAGCAAGGTTAGACAAGATTGCATTATCCTAAGTTATATAACACACGGTCATTATAAAATAGGTACCAGTTTTATTCCGGAGGCGTGTCTTCCCAATATAAACATTGATGTAACACCTGCTGGTCATGTGTATAGGATGACTTTAAGATTACGAGTAGGGATGACTTTGAAACAGGGAATGTCTTTAAAATTCTGGGAGGGGATGGTATTAAAGGCCTTATTTACATACAACGATTGATCTGCGCATTCAATCTAAGTATACTTGTTTTAATATCCATTTATTCATTTATATTAGTACCTAATGTATGCTTCAATAAACATTGCCAAAAATCAACGGTGATTGGTTTACAATGAAGAATTTTCAACTTATCAACTCCATTTACAATGCTGAATTGCAAAAAAAATTAAGATCTGTGGATAGATATGTAATAGTTTTTCATTACCATGCTATCAACTAGCCAACGTTCGATTAATTCAACCTTACAATATTTCTTTTCCAAGATAATAATCCCTTCTAAAGCAAAGTTAAAAAGTTCTTAACAGGTCAAGAGACTGAGTGATACTGATGAATTTTCAATTAGTAGAACAACATTTCTTTGTTGTGTTTCTAGTCTTAGGAGAAATTCGTATAAACTGATTCGTATAAATATGCATAAGCTGATCGACATAATGGCTAGTGAAAGACTATTTGGAACCTTATTAATTATTTATTTTATTTTTGTAGGCTGATTGACGACTATTTGGCCACACAGCTGCATGCCTTTTTTGGATTGGCTTTGTGTCTCCGGTAAAGTGCTTTGATTTAGATAACCCAAAACTACCAAAAATGCTGACATTTACTTTAATTGCACTAATTTTAACACTTTATTTACATAGACTTAGGTTATAATTTTAGTTCTTTTAAGTTTCAATTTAATTTAGCTTTCATTGGAATTTAGTTTTGGTTATACCTGGAATGGTTGAACAACAGATCATAAAGTCAGCCTGATTTGGAATTGTAAAAGAGTCTGAAAAAGTTGTCGTGTTCGCTGGTATTTGGGGGTTGCGTACAATTTTACCGTCGCATTGGCTATTTTCACGATGCAGAGTCGTTCCATCGGCACAGGAATCACCCTGGCATGCCTATAATGAAAATTGGAAAATTAGGAGAATTATCAACAAGTCATTTGTAGCAAATACTCTTTTATAGTAAATAAAACTTAATTTTTCATAAACCTTAATTCATCTGTTTGTGATAATGAACTATAAGCAAAGGCCAAACTGCATAAATAGTGAACAAGCTATAAAAAGTGGATATAACATACATAAAGATAGTGTTTTTATGGTGATCAGAAGGATGTAAAAGTCATTAATTTGGAATTACCCATCAATGGTTTAGAGTTTAAGACAGTTTGCATGGTTAAGAAAAGATAGATTTAACACCCATTGGGGAAGTAATCAAGTTGAAAATCTCATCGTCAGGTTTGCAATTTCGGCAAATCTGCCATTTGCCACTCTATTTCGGTTTCACTCCCCCATTTGCAAAACAAACAAAATTTAATTTTTTTGTTTTCCAGAAGGATTGCCATGGAGGCGTGTTAATTGATTTGTTTGTATTCTATTTTCCCAGGGTTGTGGAACCAGTGGTCCTAAAATACCAATTCAGAGGAAATTAAAAGCTATACTACGTTTTTTCAGTAGTAAAAACGATAGTGGCACAATAAAGAGGCACAATCGGCCATTTTGTTGTATAAAAGAACAAAATTAGCTGTAAGAGGGCTAAAAACGCAAACTAATAAAATTCTAAGTTAACCAATCAATTTAGAAATATTGAAACGTTACATTTTCAGCTTACCAGTTTCAGTGGTCCCAATACCATGCAATGGCTAGTTTGTTCCTAAAGATTCACAAAATGTACAAAATATAAGTTGTTATTATTAACAGTTATTTCCGAGCTTCATTTAACAGTGTTCATTCACTGTTTTATTGAATTAAATTAAATAAAAAAGCAAGTTTTTTTAACTGAAAGGAGCGAAATTAAAATTTAAAGCGAACAGAAATAGTAAAAAAGATAGTGGCACAATAAAGAGGCACAATCGGCCATTTTGTTGTATAAAAGAACAAAATTAGCTGTAAGAGGGCTAAAACGCAAACTAATAAAATTCTAAGTTAACCAATCAATTTAGAAATATTGAAACGTTACATTTTCAGCTTACCAGTTTCAGTGGTCCCAATACCATGCAATGGCTAGTTTGTTCCTAAAGATTCACAAAATGTACAAAATATAAGTTGTTATTATTAACAGTTATTTCCGAGCTTCATTTAACAGTGTTCATTCACTGTTTTATTGAATTAAATTAAATAAAAAAGCAAGTTTTTTTTTAACTGAAAGGAGCGAAATTAAAATTTAAAGCGAACAGAAATTATTCCGTATATGAAAGGGGCTGTCCCCTCCTCAACGCCTCGCTCTTTCTGCTAAATTGTTTTATTGTTTTAAAAAATAAAGTTGTGAGACAGAGTCAAACTTTACCGTAAAGAGCGAGGCGTTGAGGAGGGGACAGCCCCTTTCATATACGGAATAATTTCTGTTCGTTTTAAGTTTTAATGTCGATCCTTACTTTCAGTTTAAAAAACTTGTTTTTTTATTTAATTCCTGATCGATTTTAGTTAATGCAGCTTTTATTTTGGCTCACCGTCATTGAATAAACAAACAAAATTTGCATAGAAAATTTACTTTTCTTTTGCTAAATGGATGTCTCTAAATTTGGTTATGACGTAAATTACAAATTAACTTACGTAACTAACTTCTATATTCGTATATTTTTCTGATTCGTATATTTTTCTTTGAGGATGATTAAGTCATCTTCAAAGATATAGTTATTATACTTTTAGACTATGCTGAACGAAAAAGCTAGATAAAAATTTTGATCCGGTGACTTTGAGAAAAAATTGAGCACAGGAGGAAGAAAGTTTCGGTTACTATAAAGTTTCGGTTACTATTGAGCCGGGTCAAACCTTACTTACAGTTCGTTACCATGAACTGTTTGATATGTGTATGTAGTTGTGTATGAGCTACTGAAGCCAAGGCATGAAACCCAAAAATGTATTTCTTAGGCTAACATCCTCTAAATTTCTGTGATCATTTAGGCAAATATTTAAGGAGTAGGTGGATCCAATTATTCGGTCCTAGTCTACCTTAATTTTAAGGAATCATTGTGTAACAAGTCAGTAACACCAGGCCCGGATATAGGGGGCTAAAGGTGGCAAGCACCTCGGGCGGTAAAATAAGCTTAAATTGTAATATTCTTGGAAAAATTTGTAATATTTACATTATTGATGGTGCAGCAGGAGGCGGCGAAGTCCAAATCCCTCCGGAGAAAAACCTAACTCCGGCTCTGTTTAATATTAAGTGTGGCGGGGTGACAGGTTACTCTTTTTTGGAATTACTTTAGGTGAAACATAGAACATTGGCCTCTTTTACTAACCATCTCAAAAAGGTGAGGCGAAGGGGATGTATCCTTGTAGAAAAAAGTTTTCGAAGAACTTCCATAGAAACCCAAAGAAACAAAATTCCAAAAATTTGTTTCGATATTTCAGACCCCCAAGGAATCTCTTATAAGGTTCAGATTTTTCAGATAGGATTTGTAAGATTTTTACTATGAATATTAAACATTTAAAATAGGCATTTAAGGGGGAGAGTTGTAACATTTTGTTCTTTTGAGAGAGTCCTGAACCAAACAGCTACTCTTGCAAGGCTCTAAAAAAATAAGATTGAACTAAATTACATGCATAAATATTGTCTATTACTTAAGGTTAACCTAACATTTTTTGGTTTATTTTTTGGAGGATGGGTCACAAATAAACGAAATTTTAGCTCTATAGAAACCTTTTTTTCATTTGTGACTAGAAAATCTTGATCTAAGTCTTACAGCTGCGAAATTTAAGGCAATGGGTGTAAAGGATGGTCGTTTTTGAACCTCTACCCTTGGCAAGGTATGTGCACTTTCCTTTTCATGACCTAAGGACATACGGTTTAAATTTGAAGTCGTTCAGAAAATGAAGTTCTTTTGTGCTCATTATAGATTCACTGGTGGTGAACCATTTTTTTATTTATCTGCTATTGCACTTGGGCTTTATTAACGCAAACACTCACAGATACAAGATCCAAACAAATCCAGAAGTTATTATCCTTGCTTAGTATTAATTTTCAGAACCTGTTTTCCCAATCTATTTAGAGAATTTTGCTTCTTTCCAAATGACTTAATACCATAACCCTAAAAGAAAATAACATTATTCCATTTGCAAACAGTAAAGGCAAGTGCGTAAGAGCCTTGAAGGGAAAGTACCCACCCCCCATCCAACATGTTTTATGAAGCACTATGGATTTTTTTATGGATTAGCACTAAGATGAACTATACAAGGAAACTTACGCCTGGGGCATGGATATGTGTGCAGTTTGAAGAACACATTGCAAAAAGCGACCAATCCCTTTATATTATGGACCTATAAAGCTATCAAACATGATATATATGGAATTAGGAACAAGATTGTGTAATGCAATCAGACTGGTTTCTGAGCTAGCACGCATTTTCTGGTCCAAACATGGGCGTATAATGAGTTATACAAGAATATATTTCCAGTATCGTCGGTCCATGCACCTACCCTGAATATATATATTTCACGACTATAGGCATTATCAGACTAATTTTTCCTGGGTTCAATACCCAAAACTTGTTTAGTCATACCGTATATTCAAAGATGATGTTTTTCTAGAAATACTGGTTTTCACCTTGGGGGCTTATAATCGTGTTTTGTTTTACTATAAATATAGAGAAAATTATTCTTTCTTTATCAGTTGAATAATAGAACTTGTAATAAGCCTTTTACAGTTAAATTTATTCGTTTTTTCTAATGGAGAACACCAAAAGAATCTTGATGGTAAGTAAATATACATTATTCTTGAATTATCATAAAAAGCGTGATTTTTTTTTATAGGTATCTGCCAAATGTCTTTCGGACTTGGTTTGATTTGGTGATTTATAATTAACATCTGACGATATCCAAATCTGGGTTTGCTTTAAGCAGCGGCAAAAGGTTTTTCGTTATAGCTGGCTTATAACTATCTGTCATATTGGTTTTCTGATTGACAAAGGACCGCATATTTTTTTGCTAGTTTCATATCAGCTGTCCAGGTATGTAGGTATTTGCCTGAAATAGCTAGTTCGCAAATACATATTCTATTTTAACTAACAGATAGCAATTATGGATTAATCCAACTTAAAAATTGCCGTTATTGTCAGCGATTGCTAAAAAACTATGAGACCTGAATGTGCGTGTGTTACAACTCATGGGGTATTATCAGGGGTGAAGAGGGGGAGGGGTAGGAAAAAAAAGTGTTTTTTTCTTTATGTATCGTATTTAAAAATATGTTTTATGCTAGTCATATAGATATAGGCTATTCGGCTCAAAATGCTTCCTAAGTACCATACAGAAATAACTCTTTTTAAGACTAAAATTGAACAATACGTCTCCTTTAAGTATAAGCATTATCAGTAGAGTGCTAGGTACTATTTTGCCGAGACATATAGGAATCTCCATGCTATTTGCCGAGACATATAGGAAAAACATTTCCAGAGCATGTACTTATGAATTTGCTTGCCTTATGTTCCTTGGTGTCTTTCCAGAGCATGTACTTATGGATTTGGGTGGATTATGTTCCCTCCCATGCTATTACAAGGGCTTATGTTTCCTCCCATGTTATTCTAAGGGTTTATATTCCCTCCCATGCTATTTTAAGGGCTTATGTTCCCTCCCATGCTATTATAAGGGCTTATGTTTCCTCCCATGTAATTCTAAGGGTTTATATTCCCTCCCATGCTATTTTAAGGGCTTATGTTCCCTCCCATGCTATTCTAAGGGTTTATGTTCCCTCCCATGCTATTCTAAGGGTTTATGTTTCCTCCCATGCTATTATAAGGGCTTATGTTCCCTCCCATGCTATTCTATAGCGCTATGTTCCTTCCTATGTTATTCTATAGCAGCTCTACACCTTTTCAAAGAGAGTGAGTTTCCACATGCATATAGGTAATACTTCTACGGGACGTATACACCTTTTCAAAGAGAAAAGCTGGCACGGTTTTTGTTATTGATAAAAATTGTTTGACGTGCAAATTGCAAAAAAAATTAAGTTTTGAGGAGATTACGTTCCTTGGCACCTTTTCATGTTTTCAATCAGATGGGTTTTGAAAGCACAGTGTGTACATGTGTGTAGGCTTTGTTATTTAAAAAATTGGACGCTACAATCAGAATTCTTTGATTGACATTTGCAAAAAGGGGTTTAGCATTTGCAAATTTGATCCTATTAAGGTGAAAAAAAAGAGTTTAGCATTTGCGAATACTTCAGAGCCGTCTTGCTGGCGAAAAACCCGTGTGATTGACTTGAAATAAAATTTTTTTTAACAAGAAATGGCTGAAAAGTGTTTTGGGGGAGATGGGATGATTGTGTACTGTATAATACACAAGTGATGTTTGGACTGTGTTGTCAATTTAAAATAGTTTAACGTTATACTATACGAAGAAGTAAAACGATTTTTTTTTGTTAAATAAGTAGTTCTTGTATCTTTTAAAAGAGCTTTACGGAGTTTGAGAGACTCGGTTACCTGATTCCGTGTGGTTTTTCTTTACTTGGTGCCAATTAAAAACGAATTTTTTTTTTGTTAAATAAGTAGTTCTTGTATCTTTTAAAAGAGCTTTACGGGGTTTGAGAGACTCGGTTGCCTGATTCCGTGTGGTTTTTCTTTACTTGGTGCCCATTAAAAACGAAATTTTTGTGTTAAATAAGTAGTTCATGTATCTTTTAAAAGAGCTTTACGGGGTTTGAGAGACTCGGTTGCCTGATTCCGCGTGGTTTTTTTTCTTGGTGCCCATTAAAAACGAAATTTTTGTGTTAAATAAGTAGTTCTTGTATCAATTAAAAGCTCATTAGTTTATAAGACGGATCGTAAAAATCCCAAGGTTTTGTGTACCAAGAATGGAACGGAAACAACTTCAACCGTGCCCAGCCCCCCGCGATCAGAAATTAAATTATAAAAATGAATTAGTTGAAAATAAAGTTTTAACAAGAAATGTCTGAAGAGTATTTTTTTGGTGGGATGGAGCGATGACAGATTGGATGTCTCAGACTAGTGATAGTGCTGTACTGTGGTACGAATTGCTTGTGAAAACCCAAATGAATGACTTGAAATAAAATTTTTAACAAGAAATTTCTGAAAAGTATTTTTTTGGGGGATGGGGCGATGACAGAGTGGATGTCTTAGACTAGTTATAGTGCTGTACTCTGGCATGAATTGCTTTCGAAAACCCAGATGAATTAGTTGAAAATAAAGTTTTAACAAGAAATGTCTGAAAAGTATTTTTTGGGGGATGGGGTGATGACAGAGTGGATGTCTTAGACTAGTTATAGTGCTGTACTCTGGCATGAATTGCTTTCGAAAACCTGGATGAATTAGTTGAAAATAATGTTTTAACAAGAAATGTCTGAAAAGTATTTTTGGGGGACGGGGCGATGACAGAGTGGATGTCTTAGACTAGTTATAGTGCTCTACTCTGGCATGAATTGCTTTCGAAAACCCGGATGAATTAGTTGAAAATAAAGTTTTAACAAGAAATGTCTGAAAAGTATTTTTTGGGATTTGCGAATTGGAGTGTAGGATTTGCGAATTTGATCCTATTAAGGATTGACTTGAAATAAAAATTTTTAACAAGAAATGGCTGAAAAGTGTTTTGGGACAGATGGGGTGATTGTGTACTGTATAATACACAAGTGTGTGTGTCTCTTGGGCTGTTTGAGTCTTTTTGGTCTGTTTGTGTCTCTTTAGGTTGTTTGAGTCTTTTTGGTCTGTGTTTGAAAGAAAAAAAAAACCTAAAATAATGTCGTGAAGTCATTTTCAACACTCAGAGCAGGGGGGTGTTGGGATTGAATCATAGAGAAACAACGAATTTACTTTTTTTAAAAAATAAATCATTTTCAACACTCAGAGCAGGTGGCTTGTTGGGATTGAATCATAGAGAAACAACGAATTTACTTTTTGAAAAAATGTGACTCAAAGACGTTTCGTTCTTTTCACTGGCTTGAAATTGCATACAGACGAACAAATCAGATGTTACAATCCTTATGTTTGCTCAAAATTCGACAAAGTAACGACGGTTAGGCTACTCTATTTTGCATGTTATTTCTAAAGCCAATTAAGATGAAGAAATGTCTTCAAAGTCAAGGCTATAAGAAAAAAAAAGTTCTGGATATTTTTGTCAGTTTGTAGTTTACGCACTAATATCAATATCAGTAACGATTCTATTTGAACTTTCTCCAAGTTGATCAAATTGGTCTCTAAACAGTTCATGATAAAAAAAATAGTTTGGGACAAGAAAAAAAAACAAAAATAATGTCGTGATATCATTTTCAACACTCAGAGCAGGGGGTGTTGGGATTGAATCATAGAGAAACAACGAATTTACCTTTTAAAAAAATGTGACTCAAAGACGTTTCGTTCTTTTCACTGGCTTGAAATTGCATACAAACGAGCCAATCAGATGTTACAATCCTTTTGTTTGCTCAAAATTCGACAAAGCAACGACGGCTAGGCTAGTTTATTTTGCATGATATTTCTAAAGCCAATTAAGATGAAGAAATGTCTTCAAAGTCAAGGCTATAAGAAAAATAAAGTTCTGGATATATTTGTCAGTTTGTAGTTTACGCACTAATATCAATACCAGTAACGATTCTATTTGAACTTTCTCCAATTGATCAAATTGGTCTCTAAAGATTCATGATAAAAAAATAGTTTGGGACAAGAAAAAAAAACCTAAAATAATGTCGTGAAATCATTTTCAACACTCAGAGCAGGAGGGTTTTGGGATTGAATCATAGAGAAACAACGAATTTACTTTAAAAAAAAATGTGACTCAAAGACGTTTCGTTCTTTTCACTGGCTTGAAATTGCATACAAACGAACCAATCAGATGTTACAATCCTTATGTTTGCTCAAAATTCGACAAAGCAACGACGGTTAGGCTACTTTATTTTGCATGTTATTTCTAAAGCCAATTAAGATGAAGAAATGTCTTCAAAGTCAAGGCTATAAGAAAAAACAGTTCTGGATATTTTTGTCAGTTTTGTAGTTTACGCACTAATATCAATATCAGTAACGATTCTATTTGAACTTTCTCCAAGTTGATCAAATTGTCTCTAAACAGTTCATGATAAAAAAAAATAGTTTGGGCAAGAAAAACAAAACCTAAAATAATGTCGTGAAATCATTTTCAACACTCAGAGCAGGGGGTGTTGGGATTGAATCATAGGAAACACACTCAGAGCAGGGGGTTTGGATTGATCATAGAGAACAACGAATTTACTTTTTAAAAAATGTGACTTAAAGACGTTTCGTTCTTTTCACTGGCTTGAAATTGCATACAAACGAGCCAATCAGATGTTACAATCCTTTTGTTTGCTCAAGATTCGACAAAGCAACGACGGCTAGGCTAGTTTATTTTGCATGATACTTCTAAAGCCAATTAAGATGAAGAAATGTCTTCAAAGTCAAGGCTATAAGAAAAATAAAGTTCTGGTATTTTTGTCAGTTTGTAGTTTACGCACTAATATCAATATCAGTAACGATTCTATTTGAACTTTCTCCAAGTTGATCAAATTGGTATCTAAACAGTTCATGATAAAAAAAATAGTTTGGGACAAGAAAAAAAAACCCTAAAATAATGTCGTGAAATCATTTTCAACACTCAGAGCAGGAGGGTGTTGGGATTGAATCATAGAGAAACAACGAATTTACTTTTTAAAAAAATTGACTCAAAGACGTTTCGTTCTTTTCACTGGCTTGAAATTGCATACAAACGAACCAATCAGATGTTACAATCCTTATGTTTGCTCAAAATTCGACAAAGCAACGACGGTTAGGCTACTTTATTTTGCATGTTATTTCTAAAGCCAATTAAGATGAAGAAATGTCTTCAAAGTCAAGGCTATAAGAAAAAAAAGTTCTGGATATTTTTGTCAGTTTGTAGTTTACGCACTAATATCAATATCAGTAACGATTCTATTTGAACTTTCTCCAAGTTGATCAAATTGGTCTCTAAACAGTTCATGATAAAAAAAATAGTTTTGGGCAGAAAAAAAAAACCTAAAATAATGTCGTGAAATCATTTTCAACACTCAGAGCAGGGGTGTTGGATGAATCATAGAGAACACACTCAGAGCAGGGGGGGGGGGGGTTGGGATTGAATCATAGAGAAACAACGAATTTACTTCTTTAAAAAATGTGACTTAAAGACGTTTCGTTCTTTTCACTGGCTTGAAATTGCATACAAACGAGCCAATCAGATGTTACAATCCTTTTGTTTGCTCAAAATTCGACAAAGCAACGACGGCTAGGCTAGTTTATTTTGCATGATATTTCTAAAGCCAATTAAGATGAAGAAATGTCTTCAAAGTCAAGGCTATAAGAAAAATAAAGTTCTGGATATTTTTGTCAGTTTGTAGTTTACGCACTAATATCAATATCAGTAACGATTCTATTTGAACTTTCTCCAAGTTGATCAAATTGGTCTCTAAACAGTTCATGATAAAAAAATAGCTTGGGACAAGAAAAAAAAACCCTAAAATAATGTCGTGAAATCATTTTCAACACTCAGAGCAGGAGGGTGTTGGGATTGAATCATAGAGAAACAACGAATTTACTTTTTAAAAAAATGTGACTCAAAGACGTTTCGTTCTTTTCACTGGCTTGAAATTGCATACAAACGAACCAATCAGATGTTACAATCCTTATGTTTGCTCAAAATTCGACAAAGCAACGACGGTTAGGCTACTTTATTTTGCATGTTATTTCTAAAGCCAATTAAGATGAAGAAATGTCTTCAAAGTCAATGCTATAAGAAAAAAAAAGTTCTGGATATTTTTGTCAGTTTGTAGTTTACGCACTAATATCGATATCAGTAACAATTCTATTTGAACTCTCTCCAAGTTGATCAAATTTATCTCTAAACGGTTCATGATAAAAAAATAGTTTGAGACAAGAAAAAAAAACCTAAAATAATGTCGTGAAATCATTTTCAACACGCAGAGCAGGGAGGGTGTTGGGATTGAATCATAGAGAAACAACAAATTTACTTTAAAAAAAAAATGTGACTCAAAGACGTTTCGTTCTTTTCACTGGCTTGAAATTGTATACAAACGAGCCAATCAGGTCTTACAATCCTTTTGTTTGCTCAAAATTCGACAAAGCAACGACGTTTAGGCTAGTTTATTTTGCATGATATTTCTAAAGCCAATTAAGATGAAGAAATGTCTTCAAAGTCAATGCTATAAGAAAAAAAAGTTCTAGATATTTTTGTCAGTTTGTAGTTTACGCACTAATATCAATATCAGTAACGATTCTATTTGAACTTTCTCCAAGTTGATCAAATTGGTCTCTAAACAGTTCATGATAAAAAAATAGTTTGGGACAAGAAAAAAAACCTAAAATAATGTCGTGAAATCATTTTCAACACTCAGAGCAGGGGGTGTTGGGATTGAATCATAGAGAAACAACGAATTTACTTTAAAAAAAATAAATCATTTTCAACACTCAGAGCAGGGGGCTTGTTGGGATTGAATCATAGAGAAACAACGAATTTACTTTTAAAAAAAATGTGACTCAAAGACGTTTCGTTCTTTTCACTGGCTTGAAATTGCATACAAACGAACCAATCAGATGTTACAATCCTTATGTTTGCTCAATATTCGACAAAGCAACGACGGTTAGGCTACTTTATTTTGCATGTTATTTCTAAAGCCAATTAAGATGAAGAAATGTCTTCAAAGTCAAGGCTATAAGAAAAAAAAGTTCTGGATATTTTTGTCAGTTTGTAGGTTACGCACTAATATCGATATCAGTAACGATTCTATTTGAACTTTCTCCAAGTTGATCAAATTTGTCTCTAAACGGTTCATGATAAAAAAATAGTTTGGGACAAGAAAAAAAAACCTAAAATAATGTCGTGAAATCATTTTCAACACGCAGAGCAGGGGAGGGTGTTGGGATTGAATCATAGAGAAACAACGAATTTACTTTTAAAAAAAATGTGACTCAAAGACGTTTCGTTCTTTTCACTGGCTTGAAATTGTATACAAACGTGCCAATCAGGTCTCACAATCCTTTTGTTTGCTCAAAATTCGACAAAGCAATGACGGTTAGGCTAGTTTATTTTGCATGATATTTCTAAAGCCAATTAAGATGAAGAAATGTCTTCAAAGTCAATGCTATAAGAAAAAAAAGTTCTAGATATTTTTGTCAGTTTGTAGTTTACGCACTAATATCAATATCAGTAACGATTCTATTTGAACTTTCTCCAAGTTGATCAAATTGGTCTCTAAACAGTTCATGATAAAAAAATAGTTTGGGACAAGAAAAAAAAACCTAAAATAATGTCGTGAAATCATTTTCAACACTCAGAGCAGGGGGGTGTTGGGATTGAATCATAGAGAAACAACGAATTTACTTTAAAAAAAAAATAAATCATTTTCAACACTCAGAGCAGGGGGCTTGTTGGGATTGAATCATAGAGAAACAACGAATTTACTTTTTAAAAAAATGCGACTCAAAGACGTTTCGTTCTTTTCACTGGCTTGAAATTGCATACAAACGAACCAATCAGATGTTGCAATCCTTATGTTTGCTCAATATTCGACAAAGCAACGACGGTTAGGCTACTTTATTTTGCATGTTATTTCTAAAGCCAATTAATATGAAGAAATGTCTTCAAAGTCAAGGCTATAAGAAAAAAAGTTCTGGATATTTTTGTCAGTTTGTAGTTTACGCACTAATATCGATATCAGTAACGATTCTATTTGAACTTTCTCCAAGTTGATCAAATTTGTCTCTAAACGGTTCATGATAAAAATAGTTTGGGACAAGAAAAAAAACCTAAAATAATGTCGTGAAATCATTTTCAACACGCAGAGCAGGGGGGGGGGTGTTGGGATTGAATCATAGAGAAACAACGAATTTACTTTAAAAAAATGTGACTCAAAGACGTTTCGTTCTTTTCACTGGCTTGAAATTGTATACAAACGTGCCAATCAGGTGTTACAATCCTTTTCTTTGCTCAAAATCCGACAAAGCAACGACGGTTAGGCTAGTTTATTTTGCATGATATTTCTAAAGCCAATTAAGATGAAGAAATGTCTTCAAAGTCAATGCTATAAGAAAAAAAAGTTCTAGATATTTTTGTCAGTTTGTAGTTTACGCACTAATATCAATATCAGTAACGATTCTATTTGAACTTTCTCCAAGTTACTGATATTGATATTAGTGCGTAAACTACAAACTGACAAAAATATCTAGAACTTTTTTTTTCTTATAGCCTTGACTTTGAAGACATTTCTTCATCTTAATTGGCTTTAGAAATATCATGCAAATAAACTAGCCTAACCGTCGTTGCTTTGTCGAATTTTGAGCAAACAAAAGGATTGTAACACTTGATTGGCACGTTTGTATACAATTTCAAGCCAGTGAAAAGAACGAAAAGTCTTTGAGTCACATTTAAAAAAAAATAAATTCGTTGTTTCTCTATGATTCAATCCCAACACCCCCCCCCCTTCCTGCTCTGCGTGTTGAAAATGATTTCACGACATTATTTTAAGTTTTTTTTTCTTGTCCCAAACTATTTTTTTATCATGAACCGTTTAGAGACAAATTTGATCAACTTGGAGAAAGTTCAAATAGAATCGTTACTGATATCGATATTAGTGCGTAAACTACAAACTGACAAAAATATCCAGAACTTTTTTTTCTTATAGCCTTGACTTTGAAGACATTTCTTCATCTTAATTGGCTTTAGAAATAACATGCAAAATAAAGTAGCCTAACCGTCGTTGCTTTGCCGAATATTGAGCAAACATAAGGATTGTAACATCTGATTGGTTCGTTTGTATACAATTTCAAACCAGTGAAAAGAACGGAACGTCTTTGAGTCACATTTTTTTAAAAAGTAAATTCGTTGTTTCTCTATGATTCAATACCAACAAGCCCCCTGCTCTGAGTGTTGAAAATGTTTTATTTTTTTAAAAAGTAAATTTGTTGTTTCTCTAAGATTCAATCCCAACACCCCCCTGCTCTGAGTGTTGAAAATGACTTCACGACATTATTTTAGGTTTTTTTCTTGTCCCAAACTATTTTTTTATCATGAACTGTATAGAGACCAATTTGATCAATTTGGAGAAAGTTCAAATATAATTGTTACTGATATTGATATTACTGCGTAAACTACAAACTGACAAAAATATCCAGAACTTTATTTTTTCTTATAGCCTTGACTTTGAAGACTTTTCTCCATCTTAATTGGCTTTAGAAATATCATGCAAAATAAACTAGCCTAGCCGTCGTTGCTTTGTCGAATTTTGAGCAAACAAAAGAATTGTAACATCTGATTGGCTCGTTTGTATGCAATTTCAAGCCAGTGAAAAGAACGAAACGTCTTTGAGTCACATTTTTTTAAAAGGTAAATTCGTTGTTTCTCTACGATTCAATCCCAACACCCCCCTGCTCTGAGTGTTGAAAAGGATTTCACGACATTATTTTAGGTTTTTTTTTCTTGTCCCAAACTATTTTTTATCATGAACTGTTTAGAGACCAATTTGATCAACTTGGAGAAAGTTCAAATAGAATCGTTACTGATATTGATATTAGTGCGTAAACTACAAACTGACAAAAATATCCAGAACTTTTTTTTTCTTGTAGCCTTGACTTTGAAGACATTTCTTCGTCTTAATTGGCTTTAGAAATAATATGCAAAATAAAGTAACCTAACCGTCGTTGCTTTGTCGAATTTTGAGCAAACATAAGGATTGTAACATCTGATTGGTTCGTTTGTATGCAATTTCAAGCCAGTGAAAAGAACGAAACGTCTTTGAGTCACATTTTTTTAAAAAGTAAATTCTTTTTTTCTCTGTGATTCAATCCCAACACCTTCCTGCTCTGAGTGTTGAAAATGATTTCACGACATTATTTTAGGTTTTTTTTTCTTGTCCCAAACTATTTTTTTATCATGAACTGTTTAGAGACCAATTTGATCAACTTGGAGAAAGTTCAAATAGAATCGTTACTAATATTGATATTACTGCGTAAACTACAAACTGACAAAAATATCCAGAACTTTTTTTTCTTATAGCCTTGACTTTGAAGACATTTCTTCATCTTAATTGGCTTTAGAAATATCATACAAAATAAACTAGCCTAACCGTCGTTGCTTTGTCGAATTTTGAGCAAACAAAAGGATTGTAACATCTGATTGGCTCGTTTGTATGCAATTTCAAGCCAGTGAAAAGAACGAAACGTCTTTGAGTCACATTTTTTTAAAAGGTAAATTCGTTGTTTCTCTATGATTCAATCCTATTAGTGCGTATACTACAAACTGACAAAAAACTAGAGTTTGCGGTCAAAAACCCTTATTAGCTTAGATTTTTCACTAGCAACTCGCCCTCCACTATGACTTCGCTAATACATCCTTCTGCCAATCGACCCACAGCCCAAAGAGACATCCACAGTCCAAAGAGACACAAACAGCCGAAAGAGACATACACTGTCCAAAAAGACTCAAGCAGCCCAAAGAGAAACACATAGCCCAAAGAGACACATACAGACCAAAAAGACTCAAACACCCCAAAAAGACACACAGTCCAAAGAGACACACACAGCCTAAAGAGACACACACATCACAAAGAGACACCCACAGTCCAAAGAGACAAATACAGCCCAAAGAGACGCACACAGGCTAAAGAGACACACATAGCCCGAAGAGACAAACACAGACCAAAAAGAATCAAACAACTTAAAGAGACACAAACAGACCAAAAAGACTCAAACAGCTCAAAGAGACACACATCCCAAAGAGACACACACAGCCCTAAGAGACATAAACAGCCCAAAGAGACACACACAGCCCAAAGAGAAACACAACCCAAAGAGACAAACACAGACCAAAAAGACTCAAACAGCCTAAAGAGACACACACAGCCCAAAGAGACACAAACACCCCAAAGAGACAAACACAGCCCAAAGAGACAAACACAGACCAAAAAAAACTCAAACAGCCCAAAGAGACGCAAACAGCCCAAAGAGACAAACACAGATCAAAAAGACTCAAACAGCCCAAAGAGACACAAACAGACCAAAAAGACTCAAACAGCCCAAAGAGACACACATAGTTCAAAGAAACACAAACAGCCCAAAGAGACATAAACAGCCCAAAGAGACAAACACAGACCAAAAAGACTCAAACAATCCCAAAGAGACACAAAAAGACCAAAAAGACTCAAACAGCCCAAAGAGACACACAGCCCAAAGAGACACACATAGCCCTAAGAGACACAAGCAGCCCAAGGAGACACACACAGCCCAAAGAGAAACACAACCCAAAGAGACAAACACAGATCAAAAAGACTCAAACAGCCCAAAGAGAAACATATAGTCCAAAGAGACACATACAGACCAAAAAGACTCAAACACCCCAAAAAAAGACACACAGTCCAAAGAGACACACACACAGCCTAAAGAGACACACACATCACAAATAGACACCCACAGCCCAAAGAGACACATACAGCCCAAAGAGACGCACACAGCCCAAAGAGACGCACACATCAAACAGAGAGACACACACAACCCAAAGAGACACACATAGGCTAAAGAGACACACACAGCCCGAAGAGACAAACACAGACCAAAAAGATTCAAACAACCTAAAGAGACACAAACAGACCAAAAAGACTCAAACAGCCCAAAAAGACACACACACTTGTGTATTATACAGTACACAATCACCCCATCTCTCCCAAAACACTTTTCAGCCATTTCTTGTTAAAAATTTTTATTTCAAGTCAATCCTTAATAGGATCAAATTCGCAAATCCTACACTCCAATTCGCAAATCCCAAACAATAATTTTCAGACATTTCTTGTTAAAACTTTATTTTCAACTAATTCATCCGAGTTTTCGAAAGCAATTCATGCCAGAGTACAGCACTATAACTAGTCTAAGACATCCACTCTGTCATCGCCCCATCCCCCAAAAAATACTTTTCAGACATTTCTTGTTAAAACTTTATTTTCAACTAATTCATCCGGGTTTTCGAAAGCAATTCATTCCAGAGTACAGCACTATAACTAGTCTAAGACATCCACTCTATTATCGCCCCATCTCCCAAAAATTACTTTTCAGACATTTCTTGTTAAAACTTTATTTTCAACTAATTCATCCGGGTTTTCGAAAGCAATTCATGCCAGAGTACAGCACTATATCTAGTCTAAGACACCCACTCTGTCATCGCCCTATCCCCCAAAAAAATACTTTTCAGACATTTCTTGTTAAAAATTTTATTTCAAGTCATTCATTTGGGTTTTTCACAAGCAATTCGTACCACAGTACAGCACTATCACTAGTCTGAGACATCCAATCTGTCATCGCTCCATCCCCAAAAAAAAGCTTTTCAGACATTTCTTGTTAAAACTTTATTTTCAACTAACTCATCCGGGTTTTCGAAAGCAATTCATGCCAGAGTACAGCACTATAACTAGTCTAAGACATCCACTCTGTCATCGCCCCCACCCCCTAAAAAAACACTTTTCAGATATTTCTTGTTAAAACTTTATTTTCAACTAATTCATCCAGGTTTTCGAAAGCAATTCATGCCAGAGTACAGCACTATAACTAGTCTAAGACATCCACTCTGTCATCACCCCATCCCCCAAAAAATACTTTTCAGACATTTCTTGTTAAAATTTTATTTTCAACTAATTCATTTTTATAATTTAATTTCTGATCGCGGGGGGCTGGGCACGGTTGAAGTTGTTTCCGGTCCATTCTTGGTACACAAAACCTTGGGATTTTCACGATCCGTCTTATAAACTAATGAGCTTTTAAAAGATACAAGAACTACTTATTTAACACAAAAATTTCGTTTTTAATGGGCACCAAGTAAAAAAAACCACACGGAATCAGGCAACCGAGTCTCTCAAACCCCGTAAAGCTCTTTTAAAAGATACATGAACTACTTATTTAACACAAAAATTTCGTTTTTAATGGGTACCAAGCAAAGAAAAACCACACGGAATCAGGCAACCGAGTCTCTCAAACCCCGTAAAGCTCTTTTAAAAGATACAAGAACTACTTATCTAACAAGAAAAAAATTCGTTTTTGGGCACCAAGTAAAGAAAAACCACACGGAATCAGGCAACCTTGTCTCTCAAACTCCGTAAAGCTCTTTTAAAAGATACAAGAACTACTTATTTAACAAAAAAAATTCGTTTTACTTCTTCGTATAGTATAACGTTAAACTATTTTAAATTGACAACACTGTCCAAACATCACTTGTGTATTATACAGTACACAATCATCATATCTCCCCCTAAACACTTTTCAGCCATTTATTGTTAAAAAATTTTATTTCAAGTCAATCAAACGGGTTTTTCGCTAGCAAGTCGGCTCTGAAGTATTCGCAAATGCTAAACTCTTTTTTTCACCTTAATAGGATCAAATTTGCAAATGCTAAACCCTTTTTTGCAAATGTCAATCAAAGAGTTCTGATTGTAGCGTCCAATTTTTTAAATAACAAAGCCTACACACATGTACACACTGTGCTTTCAAAACCCATCTGATTGAAAACATGAAAAGGTGCCAAGGAACGTAATCTCCTCAAAACTTATTTTTTTTTTTGGCAATTTGCACGTCAAACAATTCTTATCAATAACAAAAACCGTGCCAGCTTTTCTCTTTGAAAAGGTGTATACGTCCCGTAGAAGTATTACCTATATGCATGGGGATACTCACTCTCTTGAAAAGGTGTAGAGATGCTATAGAATAACATAGGAAGGAACATAGCGCTATAGAATAGCTTGGGAGGAACATAAGCCCCTATAATAGCATGGGAGGGAATATAAACCCTTAAAATAGCATGGGAGGGAACATAAGCCCTTATAATAGCATGGGAGGGAACATAAGCCCTTAAAATAGCATGGGAGGCAATATAAACCCTTAGAATAACATGGGAGGAAACATAGGCCCTTATAATAGCATGGGAGGGAACATAAGCCCTTAAATTAGCATGGGAGGGAATATAAACCCTTAGAATAACATGGGAGGAAACATAGGCCCTTATAATAGCATGGGAGGGAACATAATCCACCCAAATCCATAAGTGCATGCTCTGGAAAGACACCAAGGAACATAAGGCAAGCAAATCCATAAGTACATGCTCTGGAAATGTTTTTCCTATATGTCTCGGCAAATAGCATGGAGATTCCTATATGTCTCGGCAAAATAGTACCTAGCACTCTACTGTTATCGTTAATGTATTTGGAGTGGGCTTTGGGGAGGTGGGAGGGGTGCAAACCCCCATTAATATTCTAAATAAATATCAAACGTAGGTAATAGTCAATTTTTTTTTATTTTTTCTTTATCATCTGTTGAAGTGGCGTTCTTTTTTCTCTATGTGTTTTAGGACGATATGGGGTTTGAGTCTATAAGGGCACAAGTTACATAGTGAAAAAAACAAAAACAAACTGAAATTAATTTTTATTGAAGGACGTTGGTAATCAAACTCCAGGCCAAAAGCGAGCAAAGTTAGATCTCGCCCCCGAGAACACTGACACGGACCTAATCAGATCATTGAACTCAATTAGGCAAACTATAATCAATACGCAAGACGTTCAGATGGACAAACAGTTTCTAATTACATACCTGCGATTTCTAGGGTAAGTTCAATTTATCTGGTAGTTTTCAAATTTATAATGCGCTCATAATTTCGCAAAAGCATATTCTCATTTAACTAACAGATAGCAATTATCTTCGCACCTATTAGTCAGCATTACATTCTAAATACACTAAAGGATTAAACCAAGTTAAAAATTGTCATTATTGTTAAAAAAAACTATGAGACATGAAGGTGCGTATGTTGCAACTCATGGGGCATTATTAGAGAAGAAGAGGGGGATAGGAAAAAAAGGAGTAGGGGTACTGAAGAAAAGGGGTGGAGGGATGGAAAAAGCGAGGAAAAAAAAACCTTAATCAGATAGTGTCTTAACTATGTTACATGACTTTTGGTACTTATTTAGTACCTGGTAAATATGAGAGTGGAACTATATTGAAATGCTTCATGAGAAATAGGTTATCGCATCCTAGTGAGATATTGGCAGGTCTATGAGAGATATTTTTTTTATTATTGTACTTTATTGCTATTACCCAAACGTCCGTTGTGTGTGCCATACCAACTAGTGAATATGTATCGGGCTTTTTTCGGCTTAGTTATTTTCAGTGAAATTAATATCATAAAAATGGTGAAATATAAAATTGATTAAGCTCTATTTGGCTACTTTATATGGGTAAGGGGTGGGGCAAGTATTTAGCCAATATAATACTAAGAGGGAAATTAAGTTTTCAGGGGGGTGAAAAATTGATATAGTCTTTTAACTTTATAAAATAGTGGATATTGCACATGGAAAATAAATTCTATTCTTATAGACTAAGAAAGTAAAAAACTAGGTAGTATTAAGTACTAAACTAAACTAAACTACTAAAGTAAAGTGCTAAGCAGGAAAAAAAAGTGTTTTTTTATTTCTTTATGTATCGTATTTAAAAATATGTTTTATGGTAGTCATGTAGATATATGCTATTCGGCTCAAAATGCTTCTTAAGTACCATACAGAAATATCTCTTTTTAAGACTAAAATTGAACAATACGTCTCCTTCAAATTTAAACAATATCGTTAATGTATTTGGAGTGGACTTTGGGGAGGTGGAAGGGGTGCAACCCCCCATTAATATTCTGAATAAATATCAAACGTAGCTAATAGTCAATTTTTTTTATTTTTTACCTTTATCATATTTTGAAGTGGCGTTCTTTTTTTATGTGTTTTAGGATGATATGGGGTTTAAGTCTATAAGGCTAAGAGTTACATAGTAAAAAAAAAACTGAAATTAATTTTTATTGCAGGACACTGGTAATCAATCTCCAGGCCAAAAGCAGGCAAAGTTAGATCTCGCCCCCGAGAACACTGACACGGACCTAATCAGATCCCTGAACTCAATTAGGCCCACTGTGATACATTAAGCACGCCGTTCAGATGTACAAGCAGTTTCTATCGACATACCTGCGATTTCTAGGGTAAGTTCAATTTATCTGGTAGTTTTCAAATTTATAATGCGCTCATAATTTCGCAAAAGCATATTCTCATTTAACTAACAGATAGCAATTATCTTCACACCTATTAGTCAGCATTATATTCTAAATACACTAAAGGATTAAACCAAGTTAAAAATTGTCAGCGATTGTTAAAAAAAACTATGAGACATGAAGGTGCGTATGTTGCAACTCATGGGGAATTATTAGAGAAGAAGAGGGGGATAGGAAAAAAAGGAGTAGGGGTACTGAAGAAAAGGGTGGGGAATATGGAAAAATAGAGGAAAAAAAACCTTAATCAGATAGTGCCTTATTTATGTTACATGACTTTTGGTACTTATTTAGTACCTGGTAAACACGAGAGTGGAACTATATTGAAATGGTTCATGGGAAATAGGTTATCGCATCCTAGTGAAGTATTGGCAGCTGTATGAGATATATTTTTTTTATTGTACTTTATTGCTCTTACCTAAACGTCACGTTGTGTGTGCCATACCAACTAGTGAATATGTATTGGGCTTTTTTCTGCTCAGTTATTTTCGGTGAAATTAATATCATAAAATGGTGAAATATAAAACTGATTAAGCTCTACTTGGCTACTATATATGGGTGAGGGGTTGGGCAAGCATATAGCCAATATAATGCTAGGAGGGAAATTAAGTTTTCAGTGGGGTGAAAAATTGATATAGTCTTTTAAATTTATAAAATAGTGGATATTGCACATGGAAAATAAATTCTATTCTTATAGACTAAGAAAGTAAAAAACTAGGTAGTATTAAGTACTAAACTAAACTAGACTGCTAAACTAAAGTACTAAGTAGGAAAAAAAGTTTTTTTTTATTTCTTTATGTATCGTATTTAAAAATATGTTTTATGGTAGTCATATAGATATAGGCTATTCGGCTCAAAATTCTTCTTAAGTACCATACAGAAATATCTATTTTTAAGACTAAAATTGAACAATACGTCTCCTTCAAATTTAAACAATATCGTTAATGTATTTGGAGTGGACTTTGGGGAGGTGGAAGGGGTGCAACCCCCCATTAATATTCTGAATAAATATCAAACGTAGTTAATAGTCATTTTTTTTTATTTTTTACCTTTATCATATGATGAAGTGGCGTTCTTTTTTTTATGTGTTTTAGGAAGATATGGGGGTTAAGTCTATAAGGCTACAAGTTACATAGTGAAAAAAAACAAACTAAATTAATTTTTATTGCAGGACACTGGTAATCAAACTCCAGGCCTAAAAGCGGGAAAAGCTGGATATCGCCCCCGAGAACACTGACACGGACCTAATCAGATCCCTGAACTCAATTAGGCCCACTGTGATACATTAAGCACGCCGTTTAAATGTACAAGCAGTTTCTAATTACATACCTGCGATTTCTAGGGTAAGTTCAATTTATTCTGGTAGTTTTCAAGTTTAAAATGCGCTCATAATTTCGCAAAAGCATATTCTCATTTAACTAACAGATAGCAATTATCTTCACACCTATTAGTCAGCATTATATTCTAAATACATTAAAAGATTAAACCGAGTTAAAAATTGGCAGCGATTGTTAAAAAAAATATGAGAAATGAAGGGGAGTATTTTGCAACTCATGGGGAATTATTAGACAAGAAGAGGGGGGACAGGAAAAAAGGAGTAGGGTTACTGAAGAAAAGGGTTGGGAATTGGGAAAAAGAGATGAAAAAAAGCCTTAATCAGATAGTGCCTTAACTATGTTACATGACTTTTGGTACTTATTTCGTACCTGGTAAACACGAGAGTGGAACTATATTGAAATGCTTCATGGGAAATAGGTTATCGCATCCTAGTGAAGTATTGGCAGCTCTATGAGAGTTTTTTATTGTACTTTATTGCTCTTACCCAAACGTCACGTAGTTTGTGCCATACCAACTAGTGAATATGTATTGAGCTTTTTTCTGCTCAGTTATTTTCGGTGAACTTAATATCATAAAAATGGTGAAATATAAAACTAATTAAGTTCTATTTGGCTACTTTATATGGGTGAAGGGTGGGGCAAGTATTTAGGCAATATAAAACTAGGAGGGAAATTAAATTTTCAGTGGGGCGAAAAATTGGTATATTCTTTTAACTTTATGAAATAATGGATATTGCACATGGAAAATAAATTCTATTCTTATGGACTAAGCTCACTGAACTAGCGCCACCATCAGCTCAAGAAGCACCTATTTGTAGTGCACCTGCGCCAGCCATTGCACCGCCAGTGGAGTTTAGGTATGAAATACTCTAGTTGTTAATAATATGGAGTGGAAAAGGGGATTTTTAAATAAGTGTGTTGGGGACATGGCCAGCCTAGATGACTTAACTTGTGACATAGATATGGTGGAGGACCTGGAATGGACAAATCGATTTATGAACGAGTATTTAGGAGATGGTAGTACAAGTACATCTAAACTGTGTCCTCATAAAGAAATTCCGTCACAAGACAATACAGGCTGGCTTGATCAGCTATCCCCAAATACACTGGAAGCCATACTAAGTTATTTGGGTGATTTCACACCAGGGCCCACTAATTCTATTGAACAGACTGGGGGTGGTGCTATTGACGATTCTATGCCACCCCCCACCATTGAGGTTAATGATACTACAAGTAACGAAATAATACCTACACAAGCATTTACACTGGGATAACTGGAATTGGAAACCCTTTATTATCTTTACTATGCATTGTTTTACTGGCCTATAATCCTTTATCCGACCATAGGAATAGAAATATCGATTCTTTGAGCTCATTCATGTTTTTCTCTAGTCTTGTTACTTGTTGAAACAAGGTCTCGAAGGGTTTGGGGTCCAATTTCATAAAAATTTTCCATGCATTATGGCTAGCTAGCAATGAATTTTCATGCTTGAATATTACTCCTTTCTTTACGATATCTTGGGTGGCTGCGTGAACAACGAGGATTATGATGATATTTTTAAGCCTTATCTTTTTGTTTGTTTATACAATTAATTTATCATTAATTTTACCCATTTTTGCAAAATTCCTTTATTTACAATTTTATTATTATTATTTTATATCAATTCAATTTTCGAATTGCTTTATGGCATTGCCCAAACAAAACTAAATTATGAACGCAAAACAGAATTTCTTTTTATGAATTATATCTTGGGATTAGAATGGTTACAGAAGTTTTACCTTTACTCTGATTATGATATGCCTTTATGAGATATACCTTAAAGACTTAGTTAATAATTATTATACGACTTAATTTTATATAATATTTTTCGAGTAAGCAACATATGAATAAGTGATCAAGCAATATATAAATGCACTGGTAACATATTTTCATTATAAGCCTTTTAGTAAGATTATTTTTGTTATTGCAACTAGAATTATTGGAATCTGCACTAAGACGAAATAATTTATATATATGACATTAATTTATTCCACAGTTACATATTCCTATTATTGATAACTAATAGGTAGTTTAGAGTTTAGAATTTTCTCTTAATTTTCTTGTTATTATTTTTATAGGTGTCTCTTTTCTTTGATGTGTTTTCATACGTTTCAGAAATAATTTACTACCAAGGGATTTGTATTCTTCAGATTCAGGGTCGAATAAAAATTGTTTATAATATTGAATTTCTGCTAAAGAATGATGTATGCTTTCATATTTGACACATTGGGGATTTTTTCAAGATTATAGCAAATTCTGGGGGCTCTGCATTTATCAAGGAGTAAAAGGTCTGTTTGAGTGGGTCCTTTAGAATAGAAATACTTGATATTGAGGTTCTTTTGTAGGCGTCTTCTTAACAATTGTAAACAGCCAAGTTGTTTCGAGCTTCTTTTTCTATATTTTGTTTTGACTTCCCCTCTAGCCGGACGATACTTGGGGGTATTCGCGAGTGCTAATCCGTACTTATAAGTGTGGGGTGCATACCCTTTAAAATTGTAGGGTAAATCCCATTCTTTCGCATATATCTCATTTCCTTGTTCGTCAACCACTAACATAGCTGCCGAATATATAATGTTTTCCTTCGCATTCGTTATTGTGATAAATTCAGTATTGTAGGTTAAATTGTAGGTTAAATCCCATTCTTGCTTATATATCTGATTTCCTTTTTCGTCAACCACCAATATAGCTGCCGAACATATAATGTTTTCCTTCGCATTCGTTATTGTGATAAATTCAGTATCGATTATCACCTTACGGATAGGCTTTGAATCCGTTGCCATGATATATATCTGAAAGCGATCAGTTTATCATTACACACTTTTACACTGGTAATTTTTGTTTTGGATAATATCAATCTTTGTTAGGACATGGGTCGATTTTTCATAGGAAATCCGAGGACGAGCACGCCCACAACAAACCAAACGCTGTCCTGAAGGCGAGCTCCCCCCAGACTTCCCACAAAACGTGGTCCAACACCACTTTTCGTCATCAGTCGACCACGAGCTTCCTGAATCAGGCCTTTCTTGTTAGCCACTTATATTTTGAACTAAACTATATTGCTTTACGGTTGATAATCCTGCTTTGGGGAGTACAATTTGAGACATTGTCATTTATGTGAAAATTCTTAGCCCGACCTTTGGCTTTCTTATAGTTAACAGTGCTTCTGCAATTTTTCAATTTAATTTCACTTGAAATGTTCTTTGGGATTGGGAATTGTCCTGGAGTTGGGAGAATTAGGAGCCAGTCTGTCGGCTCGAAATGTGGCCTGGGAAACTTCAATATCATTACCCACCACACTCCAAACCGCCAGGCAACATTCCGGCTTCTTTCAGTTGGACTGGATACATCGTACTGGAATGGTATGGGTAGACTTTTTATATTAAAGGAAATTATTCGAATTAAATATATGAAATGTGACTTTTAATTAGAATTTGTTTTCGTGAACTGATATAAATTGAACAAATTGTTTCTATAGCATTTTTGTAGTTGTGTGATTTTCACCTGTGAGCCAAAAGTTTTTAAATTATTATTCCCTTATGATGCCTATCCATTAAAATCTCTTAATCCTGTACTGACTAAGGGTAATTCCATCTATCAAGTTTTTTAACCGTTCTACCCGATTGTGTCGTTACTTTTTCCTCGACTTCTTGCGGTTTTTTCTTTTTCGGTTTTGCTAGCGAAATAAGATCAAACTTTTTGTATTGTTTTTCAACAATTCTTGACCTTTTAATTTAGTTTCTTTCGCGTGCACGGCCGCTGAAGTCGGTTTTGATTTCCCTATTTCGTTAACTACCATATGGTCTGATTCGCCGTCAGACTCTTCGGAACTGGTTTCCGATGATTCCACATTAGAAATTTTAGAAGTGGCACTTTGCGTTTTTGAGGTATCACCTGCCCTTCCTTCGTAAATTTCTACTCTTCTAGAAGTAAAAGGTTTATTCTCTAAGTACTCGCCTTGAGTTTTCAACTCGGTAGACTTGACAGATTCTTGAGAGCTTTGAGAGGAATCAAAAGTTTTTTACGGGGTTCCTCCACTCTTTAAATGCCATGTCTGCGGGGGGATGGGGCCTTTTTTGCACTAGTGTTTCCCTCCATGAAGTCCATTGCTTAGGTTTGACCTTGGACACGGTTATATCATGATACTGTCCTTGCTGGTCATCCTTGGGAGTTTGATTCCAAGGCAACGTACTTTGCCTCGTTTTTATGGGGAAATTTATTAAATCCATAGCTTCTCGCAGATTTGTCTTAATTGAATCTTTGGGAGGAGTTTTCTTTACAGTAATACCTGGAGTTTCTACAGCTCTGTTCAATTCCTCTTGTAGCGACAGGGTCTCTCTATTGGGGTTGATGGGGAAACAATATCGTCTGGAAATCTTTTGGGGTTGACAAGGGGTCAAAATTCTATCGGAAAAAAATTGGTTTTTCGGAGATATCGTATAGTCTAATTCTTCTGCGCTCTCTGATGATGAGCTTTCTGGACTTTTTTGGCGATTTTATTCTCGCCTTTACTAGGGGTTTTCTTTCGGGAATAACTAGATTCTTCATAGCTAAAAATTCTTCAAAGTTTTCTTCGTCACTATCAGTCTCCGAAATAGTCTTGCTTGAAATTGAAGGGTTTTAGCTCTGCCAATCTTGATTTAGGGGGCTCGTTTTCTGTGTCTGACGAATCGGTAGACGAGGAACGCGATACCCATCTTTCCGGGAATTTGGCTCTTTTTATTCGGCTAACCTTTGCCTTGTAAGTTCTTCCATTATCGGGGTTCACCATTTTAAAAGTAAAATCGTTATCATACTTTTTGACTATTCTGTACGGTCCAGAATAGTTATTGGAAAGTTTCTTGCCTTCCGCCTTTGCCTCAGTTTTTAGGTAGACGCAATCTCTTATCTTAAAGTCAATAGTCCCTTTGACTTTGGATTGGTATCTTAGCTCTTGGTTTATTTTACATTTTTACAACTCTTGTTTTACTATTTTATAATTTTTCCTCATCCTATTTATGAATTCTTGTTTGTAATTCTCCGAGCTATTACAATATTGTCGGGATTAAAGAATATCATGATACGGTATTCTGAAGTCACGACCAAATAATAAATAAAAAGGGTTTTCTTTGGTTGTTTCTGAATAAGCAGTATTGATTATGTTGGTTAAATAAGGTAAGAATTTATCCCAATCGTTCCTGTTGTCTTCTGTATAAATGCTTAATAAATTCGAAAATATTTTATGCCTATTTTCTATTTTACCATTAGCTTGTGGGTGATATGGGGATGTCACCAATTTCTCTATGTTAAGAAAACTCATTAAGTCTTTTGTTACTTTTGAAACAAAATTGCTTCCGTTATCACTTATAACCTTATTTGGAATGCCAAATTTTAAAAATAATTTCGCTAATGCCTTACTCGTGGCGTACGCGCCTTGATTCTTTAATGCTTTTGCAAAAGTGAATCCGGAAAAGTGATCTATACTTACAAATTCTTTAAGTTTTGTTACTGCCGACGGCACGTAAAAATATTGTTTTAATTTATGGAAAGTTTTCGTTACTCCTAAATGTCCACCTATATCTGAATGAAAATATTCGAATGCAGGTATTATTAAGTTTTGGGGTAATACAGGTATTATTGAGGTTTGGTTTCTATTTGCCTCAGCAGTCACGATTCTGCATAGTATTTCTTCATCAAGATCATAGTAAAAATAATCTATCTCTTTTCTAAGAGTTTTGAATTTATCTGATAACGCATCATCATTCACAAAATAATTAATAAGTGCTAAACACATTTTGTCCTTTTTTGATTTCTTTTTATATTTTCTAAAGACAAGGAACAATGGTTATACTTATTTTCTTTTACTGTGTTTTAGTGTTTTTTCTTTTACTTTTACTGTGATTGGCCCAACTCCTCTGGAGGGCCCGCTACCTTGTAATTATGTTTGCAAACTAAACTCCTTATGCTAACTCATTGCCCAATAATTTATTTTCAATATTCTGATGATTTAGGCGTTCACATTCCTTTTATAGTTTAAAACTTCCTGTGAACTTTATATCTCGTAATTTTTTTATTGCCAAGTATCTTTGCGAAATTCAAAACCATCTTCCCTGTCTATCTGAGAATAAAATGCATTTTTTCTTTTGCTGATTAAGAATTTAGACTCAAGTTTGAAACGGGATTTAAGCTTAATTAGGGAGAGTTTAGTTTATGTCGGAAGTATCCTTAGAAATAATTTTATTTTTTTGTATTTTAAATTAATCACATATTACTTACGGTACAATTATTTCCAGTGCGGGCTCCGTCAATTGATTCAGTGGAGCATTGGGGTTGATTTCTATACACGCCACCCACAAAGCCTGATTCAGTTGGACATTTTAATCCAATTACAGATATTAGTAGGGTTTTGGGGGAGGATAAAAAACAGAGTGCACGTCACTATTGTCCAACATGCCTGTCTAGCTTTGGACTGATTTAAAGTTAGAGCATCACATGAGACACTGTGAACGTCATGGATACCAGGCTGTGGAGACGGTAAGAGGAGATAGAAAGATCTGACGTTTTAAGAATTTCCAGAACATGCTCCTACAGAGCAATAAGATTTTTTGGACTGCGAGGCAAAACTCACAGACGTGTACGATTCGTCAAATCCAAATCGTGTTAAAATACATGAGGCCATAGGGGTCTCTTACGCTCCTATGCAACGAGATTCCAGTAATACCATGCAAGTGCTGGATATAGTGGAGTCAGTGGGCGGTGAAGACTTCATGCGCTCGGCATTGGTCAGTCTAATCAAAAAAGTGAACGGTGCAATTTGTCGCCTTCGTTACACAAACTATCTTATGCTCCTATCACCAGATGACAGATTGGCCATTGAAAATCGTAAAATATGTTGGGTTTGCAAGGGAGAATTTGATGATGGTGTTGGGAATGGGGGAAAGAGGAAGGTGATCGACCATGATCACTTGTGGCAGGATATTACATAAGGAGGGAGTAACTTTAGAGGGGTTGCACATCAGTCGTGCAATCTAAACGTTAGACAGCAATATTTCGTACCGGTTTTTATACACAATTCCAATTACGAATTAAAGTTTATTTTACCGGCATTGGCCCGCATTGCCAAGGGAGGAGTTGTAGATGACGCATGGATAGATGGTTCTTTTTCATATAATATCATACCCAAATCATCGGAGAAGCTACTGCTGCTAATGCTCAATTGATTCAGGTACAGAAAAGCGACAATTTTGATAGCTTCCCCCTCCTTAAACAGCGCTTCCCCGATGATGAAATGTATGATTTATTAACTGTAAGGGCATATATGCATATGATTATTACAACTCTGCCTCGAGGCTAGATGAGGTGTCATTACTGCCCATTGAAGCCTTTTACAATTTTCTTACTGAGAGTGAGTGCACCACTAACGACTATGAATTTGTTAGGAGGGTTTGGGCAAAGGCGGATGTAAAAATGGGTGGGATTACTGTAAACTATACTTAGCCAGTGACGTACTCTCTCTTCTGGACATTATGTGCAAAAATACGGACAAAATCTATGGGGAATTTGGGTTTGATTTAGGGTATTATTTCTCCACTCCTCATCTGTTGATGGACTTGATATTTAAAATCAGCAAAGAACAAATAGGTCTGATCGGCGATGTGGATCAGTATCCGTTTGTAGAAATATCAATGAGGGGTGGGTATGTTTTTCACTGGGATCTTGGGACCGGAAAGCACACCGATAAAAGTCAGACGCAGTTTTTTTATATGAATTCCCTTTACCCATCGGCAATGTCTCACTACTGTTTGCTGTATGGAAATTATAAATGGCTCAACAATCCATGTGTTTCGAATTTCCCCAACATTGCTAGCGTTGAGGAGAATGGGGCAAAGGGATGGTTTTTTTTAAATTGACGGTGAAATACCCATGGAAATCCATGACTCGATAAAAGACTTTGTTTTTCCGTGCATAGATAGACCGGTGGGTAGGGACTCTCTGAGCCCCTACAATTTATCTTTAGTAGAGGATGGGAGTATGCCCTGCGTGCCTTCAAAGCAAAAACTTATTGCCGACCTCAACCAGAAACAGAATATCGTTGTTCATCATGTGCTATTGAAATGGATGGTGTCCAATCGTTTCAAGGTCACAAAGATTCATAGAGACCTCCATTTTGATCAAAAGCCTTACATGAAAACGTTTATTGACACCTTTGTCAGTAAACGTTCACAAGCGAAAACGAAGGTTGAGAAGGAAATCTGTAAACTCATTTTAAACATAGCCTTCGGTAAAATGTGCCAAAGTGTACGAAACAGAAGTCGATGTGACGTTGTAACCAATCCCAAAGATTGTGCTCGAATCATTGCGGACCAAACTTCACATCGTTCACTGTCATAGACTCTGATATGGTGCTCCTACATCGTAAGAAAAGAAACATTGTTCTAACTAAAAATATTGCAGGTGGGAGTGCAGTAACGGAAATATCTAAGAAACTCATGTTGTCATTTTATTATAATGTATGCAAGGTACAATGGCCAATTGATGAACAAGTTCAAGTGTATTGCGGGGACGTTGATTCACTCCTGATAAAATTTAAAACTGAAAATTTATTGAATGATTTGGAAAATGGCGAGTACATTAGCTCACGAATGGAAAACACCAATTGGAATGAATCCCTCTACCCAAAGCTAGTGAAACGCAAGGCCCCAAATCAATTGTTAATGTTAAAATCTGAAACGGGCAGCGATCTGATATCCCGTGGTGTCTTTCCTGTGCCGAAGGTATACTATGTTGAAACGCACAACCAAGATATCAAACAAGTTTGCAAGGGGGTTATTACACACTTTGTAAAAAATAATTTCGACATGAGTGTCTATAGAAACTGTGTGGAACGTAGTTTAGTCCCAAGAGTGAAAATCATGGCGATTCGCTCTTTACAATTAAAAAACTACACAGTTAGAGTTGAAAAAATCCAAGTACTTCAGGATGGTGTGAAGGTACTACCACACGGTCACTATTTAATTTCAGACCGAGTTGAATGTGTAGAGTATAGAAAACAACTCGGTCGGAAAAAATTAACTTAAATTCTTTAATGGTACAAGGTGGGTGGGTGGGTGGTGATGGGTGTTTTAAAACCTGTTTTCTTTTTATCAAACAATTTACAATGTGTGAGTGCAAGGTAGAGCAGTTACTTCTTCTTCTTCGTAAATTCCACTATTTAGTTATTTAATGCCCCTCCGGCCCCGGCCTGGCCCGCCGTAGAGGGCACCGAGGTGCTTCCCGGCCGTCGCAGTAGATGCCCTAGGCCTTCGGCCACCGCAGCGTTCGCCCCCTGGGGGACCCAATTTCAAATTAAAAATGTGATATTATTCTAAGTGTATTGTTCAATAAATGTTGTATTTTTTATCATTAAAAAAAGTGTTTTTATTAAAGTATTTTTTCTAGTGCTTATTTAAAATAAATGTTGTGTTTTTGTTATAAATCAATAAAAAAAGTGAATTTTTATTGTTTAATGTGCTTTTTTCTTGTTCAATGTATTATTTATGAAGTGCTACTTTTATGTATATAATAAAAGAAAATATGATTCTTTATTGATTTTATTTCTCATTATTCTTGAACGGACTAGTAGTACTAATAAGGGAAATTATTTAGTCATTAGACATCTATGTCTACAGTTAGTTGTAGGCGAACTGTTGAAGGGAACATGTATCAATTTAAAACACCATTCAGATCGTTTCTATGTGGACCATACATGTCAGGCAAACCGACACTCTTAACTAAAATAAGTAAAATTGCGATAAAATATTTGTGGAAAAGCCGAAAAAAATCTACTATTGTTACAGTATTTGGCAGGAGCCATACGATAAAATAAAAGCTATTGCTATATCGGGTGTGCAGATACAATTCATACAGGAACTTGATGTTTCCAACAAAATTGAACCAAACTCTTGGCTGATTATTGACGATTTAGCTGAATCTATTGAACAATGGTCCCAGGAAATGCTACAATTGTTCACTGTTCGCTCTCATCATGAACAGATTTCCGTTACTCTGGTTCTACACAACCTCTTTCATCAGAGCAAATGCATGCCAGCACTTGCATTGAAATGCACCGACTATATCATCTACAGAGTTTTTAGTGATTCTAGCTCGCTAATAACTCCCAATAAACAAATATACCCCGGCGCCCCCAAATTTCTGCTTTCAGCATACAATCAGACAACAAATAAACCCTACGGCTACATCCTATTTGATCTTAATCAAAAGACACCCGAGGATCTGCGTGTAGTCACAGATATTTTTGACAATGAAATTACATTATATCTCCCCGTGAATAGTAAAAAAGGCTATTAGTGCCATCAAGACACTGAAGAAACTACATGAAAATAGACATTTATTTTCCGTTCTATGCACTTCAAAACCCCAACATAGAAAAGCCATACTCAAACAAGGTATTGACAATGATTTCATTAATCTAATATCTGAACTTTGTTTATATTAACCGAGGGTAATGTTCAACTGCCAGAAGTAGTTAAGCAACAGGCAAAACAACATCGTTCCATTGTATGTACATTGGCCTGTAAAAAGAAAGAAAAGAATTTTAAAAGGAAACGTCTTCTTCAGGCGGGCAGTAGCTTTTTCACACTTTTACTGCCAATAATATCAGGACTTGTAAACAGTTTTCTCGAGATTGCTAAACCCTATAAATTGACTCCAATAGAACTCGCTCTCTCACCCATGGAACACTTTGAGGACAATCTGAGTAAATTCATTGACAATGAGAATATTGAGGATGATAAAAAACTGCTTTTACTTCAAAATGCACTTCGCCGAGTGGACAAACATAAGCCCTATCTTGCGAGAGTCATTGGTATTGATCACAAAAAAGAACCCCTCAGGATTCTTCTGCTATCACTGCTGGAACACATTTAAAGAAGGAGGAATTGGATTCAATAGTGTCGAGCATTGGAAATCTAATGCCGCACTCATATCGTGAACAAAGTAAACGACTCATAACATATCTCATGGAAAGTGGTCAAGATCATATTCAAGTTGATAGCAATGGGAAAGGGATTATAATTCAGGGCAAGAGCTATATTCTACTTGATTTAATATACGATATGGTTACAAATCGAAAAGGACTATTATCATTTGACGCTCATCTATACAACTTTCTAAATACATAAAACTTCCTCAAAGGCCTTATTAGCAATAGGCAAATTCTAAAAAATTAAATGAACATGCACCCTCATCGTGGTCGTCGTCAACACCATTATAACATGAACAAGATGAAGAAGAAGGTTCTAAATCAATCTTGGAAAATACTAGCACACCTATTGGAAACATTGATTTGACAATGATGAGTACCCCACTGATATCTAGACAAAAGCGAAGACGTATCGATTCAACGTCACCACCACCATCAACCACTAGTATACAAAAGGGTAATGGACGTTACACTACGTGTTTACGTTCAAAACGGTTGAAGTTCCGAAACATGTTTATGAAAATATTGATGAAGTGGGAAGTTTAAGTTCCCCCACCACTCTTTCCAATGTCACTGGTATTCATACTAAAATTGTACAAGGCTATTTATAAAATGAAACAAGTTACACTCTGCATAAAAATCATAGGCTTCGTGATAATCATTATCGAAAAACTAAAGCCGTTTTCCCATTGCATATAATACAAGTAGATCTCTTAACTCTAGATGAGATTCAAAGGCGTTACAATACACCGTACAAGTACATTCTACTTGCAATCAGTGTTTATAGTCGCTATGCATATGCCATTCCATTTCGGTGAAAGAGAAGTGTTGAAGTTGCTCAGGCTATTGAAAGTATTATCGAACAGGGTTCGTATAATAAAATTAAAACCGATCGCGGTAGTGAATTTGTTAAACCCCATGTTGAAAAGTACTAATGAAATATAATACATTGCTCTATCATAGTCATAGTCCTATAAAGGCTGCATTGGAGGAACGATTGATAAGAACTATTCGACTTTTAATTTCAAGATACTGTACATTGAAAAATACACCTGCTTTTATTCATGATTTAGATAAAATCATGTTGATTTATATTCAACGACCTCATCGATTATTGTCCAACTCAACCCCAACGGAACTTCATCATTCTGATCATGATACAATTGATACTTTTCTTAAACAATATTCAAATGAAACGATTGTGAAAAAGAAAAAATTCAATGTTGGTGATACTTTGACTTAATAGAACAACTAATGTTTTTGAAAAGGGTAATCACCTGTGTTTCACTGAACTTTTTAAATTGGCAAAAATCCTAGACACTAAACTCATAACTTATCGTTTGTGCGATACCAAAGATGAAGAGGTTCTCGGCGGCTTTTATGACTATGAACTACTAAAAGTTAAAAATAATAGTGAAATCTATCAAATTGAAAAGATATTAAAGACTCGTACTCGCAGGGGTAAGAAACAGTTACTTGTTCGGTGACTAGGATGCAACTCTGATTTTGATTCTTGGATGGGTGTTGAAGATATTGACAATGCCCAATGATTTTTATGTAACATTTATGTCCAACGTCTCCGACCCTCTCTACAATGACTTGAATAAAACAAGTGATTTTTGGACGAAACTCTCCCCAGCCATTAAATTCGAGGATGGAAAGCATGAACTGGCTCATGTCGACTGTATTCTCAAAAATACCTATGATATCCTGAGAAAGGATAGTGCGTATGAGATAAAAGTTATACCATTCGATTGGTCACCCTTTTTCGAGTATGAATGGAATTAAGCATTTAAATCTAGTGTCTATCTGGATGTTACATTGAAATATAAAGAATATGGATCTATGACGGATTTATATCGTGCAATCAATAGAAAAATCTCATATCGTAGGAAAGGTACATTCCATTTGAATTATTCAATGGAGCACGATAGGATTTACATTACTTCACCTGTTGACACTGAAATGATTCATCTCAATGATAATCTGAGAGATGTTCTTGGCTTTAAACAGAATATGATCAATGGAAAAAACGCTGGCACTGTAAGCGGGATGGATAAAGTTATTTTTGCTGATTATCCACCTGGTCTCGCCTCAGACTCTTGTATATTTCTGTATGCATCCTTTGTGGAAACATCGAGAGTTGGTAATTCAAATGTCCTCCTCCTGCGTGTTCTTGAATGAAAAACATCCCATGATCATATCCATCACTATAATATAAAGCATCTTCAGTATGTTCCTGTAAACACTTCGTATTTGGAACTCTGTCAGTTAACACTAAGATGTGAATTGGGTGATCCTCTAGCAATAACAAAATGTTTAGCTGTGATTACATGTCATTTTCGACCCATCGTCGTCGTCACTGCATAATAACGAACAATAGAAGAATTCCATTTGTCTGTCCTGATATCAATTGCTTTGTTGGTGCTTTGAGTCCACGTCAAATAGGTCATAGATTGGACTATTACAAAGTGCGTACTAAAATGTCTGGCTATGGTCTTGGTAGCTGGTTTTTTAGGCTATTTCGTCCTGCACTACCCCTTGCCAGAAAATATCTTGTACCTGCTGCATCATATTTTACTGCCTCAACACTACAGGACTGGGTGTCGGGTAAAAATTTCAACGAGAGTGTTAAGGAAAATATTAGATCTTCAGCAAGAGCCGTTGGTGAGCAATTAAAATCTCAGCAAAATGGGAAGGGATTAAAAAGGATGCGTGGAAGTCATTCACTCATCAGTCTCTACCCAAGCGGGAAGCTAAGGACATCAACAAGGAATTTGAGGAATAAAACGAAGAAGACCAACAAGAAGAAAAGAAAAAGATTGTTAGATCAAAGAAGGATTTCTTCTCTTAAGATGACTTATCTCCCCCACAAGGAATCACATCCATCAATCAGTTCCTCATTGAATCTGTTCAATGCTGAAAATGTTGATGTCAGTGTCAAGTATGGCTACTATGAACACTTTCATCCTCAGCAACCCCTGTCGGAAAATATACAATTTCAGATATTTCCCAATGAAGACTATTTCATTGATTTGTCATCAACATTTATTGATTTAAATGTTGCGGTGAAGAAAAAGCTGGAAATTACAAATCCAACTGCTGCCGATGGCCTGTCCTATGAAAACTGTATTCTACACAACCTGTTCAAACAAATTAATGTATTTATTAATGGAACATTGGTGAGCACTAGCAATAATTTATCCAACTATGCTAGCTACATGCAATTTATGATGATGACACCAAAGGCATATAAGGAGTTGAGAGGACAGTCATTGGGCTATGAATATCGATCAGGTGTTGATACTGACGGTGAGTTAACTAGTGCAGTGGCCCAGGAGTATCATTTAGTTAGAAAATTAAATCATGAGATATTCAATATATCCTAATGGTTACCCCCCAATGTCAAGATTGACATAATGTTGCAACTAGCTCTCTCGAACTTTACTTTGAGATAAACACTTGCTGCGGCACCTGATACAAATTTCATTATCACTTTGGCAATTGTTCCTGTTCGAGAGCAACAGGTTGTGAGCTCTGTTGCATTGGCAGTGGAAAAGCTAAGAGCCAATGGCAACAACATTAAACTTCTTGTACCCCATACGATCACCAATCGACGTCACATTACCACTGGCTCTCGTAGTTATTCCGATTCATCATTTATCAATGGAGAAATCCCATCAAAACTCGCTTTGGCCTTTGTGTAGAGTGCCAGTGCCGTTAGATCCTGGACTGCATCCCCCCATGATTTTGATTTTTTTTTGTCTATCTAGCCTTGTGTGTAAAGTAAATGGTATTCCACTGTACACTCTATCATTTTATAAAAAAAATCCTATAGAACTCTGTATGAGTTGACCATGCAATCCCTAGATCATGACTCTCAGCTATTTGAAAATGGAATAACCGATTCAATGTTTTCAAAAAATCATGGTGTAATTGTTTTGGACCTGTCTGGTACCCAGGATATGAGCTTAGTACGAACAGGGAATGTACGTTTAGAGTGCACATTTGCTGATGCTTTGACTGAGAGTATCAAGCTGATATCATTGAGTCAATTCGAAACCTAATGGGAAACCACACCCCACGGTAGTGTTCTACTAGACCTAGCACCTTGAACACAAACCAAATAATGAGCGTATTTAATATGGATCCATACATGTCCCAGTAAAAGTCCTATTGCATACCCTTGGACTTCATTGAAAAAATTCAAAGTGTTAACAACGCCCTAATCATTGTTAATAGCAGTCCATCAACTTTGACGACAGGTCATTGGCTATGCATCTTTCAAACAGCGAAGAATGTTGAATTTTTTTATCCTCTTGGCCTATCATATAAATTCTACACTCCACACATCGGCAACTTTATTGAGAGCAGTGGGAAAACTGTTATTCAAAATCAAAAGAGAGTACAGGATTTAACGACTAAGACATTCTGCTTTCATACACTACTCTTTTTCATGTTCAGATGTCGTGGCTATACCTACAAACAGTTTCTCAACATTTACGTTGACTTTCTCGACTGAATGACTTTCTACTGGAAAATATACTTATAAGCGTGTTTACTATTGATTTTAGTGCTCTACGAATAAAATGTTCTAAAAATGTATGTGAAATTGTTTATTAATAAAAATAATGTATATAAATGATAAAAACAACTTTTTTACTCTTTAGATTTCATCTTGTACTACGTATAGATACTTGTCAAGATAACTAATGCAGGTAGATTATCTGACTACATAGTATACTGGTCCTGATGTGCTGCAATGTCAGGGTCATATTTTCTACAGTAGAGTGTAAATTCACTCTTACCATATATCTTTGTGTAGTCAATGATGCTAATCTCATTCATTTTGTAGAACTCGCATGTTTCAATTTGCTTATCTGAAGCAATGTCACAATCAGTGTCCTCAAGTGGCGAATCACATTCCATCACAGCCAAATAAAAATCAGTGGGCTTATAATCATAGTAGCCATTGTCTTCATATCGATGACGGAGAAACCAAATTCTTTTGTTGTTTTTGACCTGGTTCCTCCTCCCAGAACAATCTAAAGCCATGACGATACCAATCTCTTAGAAATAAACTAAAATCACACTTAGGATTCTTTCCAATCATACCAGGATATGTATTCTCCCACTGATTACATTTATCATAGTGGCAATTAGAGCATAGGTGCCTTCTAGTATGAGAGTCACACACCCCTTCAAGACAGGAGTTAAAACCTTTAATTTGTACAGCATATCCTCTATGCAATTTACACGGGTTGCATACTTTGCACTTTTCATCATACTCATCAATCATTGTACAATTCTCACATGATGACCAGCTGCCCAGTATATACATGCATAGTGGACATGTATGGAACATTTTTTCATGTGTTGACACTCTCACCGCCAAAATGAAACTGAGTTACTATCAACAAATTGAGTGGGATAGAGAGAGAGAGAGGAGCAAATCATCCTTGAACAACATCTTTCTCATGAAAAAAGTCCAGAATTTCTAAGCTAGTGTTTAAAAGCATATCCACAATACCATTTTGTTCTGTTGGTATTAATATGTCAATAAATTGTGTAAATGTCTTTGGACCATGATGTAAAATCTTCATGCAATAGTCTAATGACGGAGGATCAGTTTTCATTATATCGACAAGCATTGCCGGAGAAAATATCTTAATTTGAATGGACAACTCCAGAAAATCACCATCTAGAGTCAAAGGTTTTTCCATAAACACAAGATTCCCCATGATTCGTTCTTTCTCAAATCTATCCATTTTTTAGAGTCTTAACACTCTCATAACCAACTTCAGAATAACCTGGATTCTTTTTTTCTACTCTAAAAAATATACGCTAGCCTACTATAGAAAGAAAATATTTTCGCTTTAGAAACAATTTTATTGAACATAATTACAACAATAATAATCACTGATTCAATTTGTTCTCCTCAATATATTTCACTAGTGTAGCCAATGCTTGAAGTCTGTTTTTATGCACAATGTTCAGTTTCGCAGCAAAGCATAATGGCTCCTCCAATTTAAATTTGCTCAAAGATATCACGTATGTTGCATACATATCGTCCCATTCAAGGCTTAGTCTACATCCTCGTGTTATTACCACCACCACGTTTGGTACTCTCATTCATATACCATAGCTGCTACCCGCCCCACCATCAAGCTTCAATAGTGTAAATGTTCCACTCATTTTCTTTACTAATAACGTCTCAAATAAACTATTCTCTCTGAATTCAATTCTCCTACTAATATGAACTACAATGAAAATCACTCCTTATATTTGAATCCAATTACTAACCAAGTTACCATATGTGGAGTACCCTTCGCTCTCTCTGATTGGCCCAAAAAAATGGATGTTGCCTCAGAAACCCGTCTGGTAAGACATGTACCGTCTGTAGTAATAGGCGACTGCCCCCCGGTAATGTGTGTAGGTGTGAAACTGCACAAGTATCCATACCTCAGGCGTAAGTTTCCTTGTATAGTTCATTTCAATAGGGGCGTTACTAGTCCTAAGAGCTATAGCACATCTAACAAGACTACTTCTTCGACACTTTATTCATATTTTTTTTTTTTTTAAATTTAATGATACTTCACCTCTACCACAAGACTGGGTTTAAGCCTTCCTGCTATTTTTTTAATCCTCATTTTTAACTGTATTTTCATCTTTCAAATTTCATTCTGAAGTCTTTTAATCTTCAGATTTGTGCAACTAAACTCATCAGTTGGTTTGGTATGCATATATCGTACCTTAACAAATCTTTTCTCGTTCGCATTGTTTGCTTATATTGGTTTCTTTGATACTATTGTAAAATTAATGGTACCTTACATCTCCCCAACAGATTGGTTAAAGCCTTTCTTCTATTGATATTTCCATCCTCAATGTAAACTTTACCGTTTGTAGCTTTTACATTTCACTTGTAAGATTTCTAATTTTCATATTTTTACAACTAAACTCTTAACATCTTTTTCCTTTTAAATCTTCTTTAAAAATTAGTCACAATTACACCTAAGCATTACAAGAGAAAATAATACACCTAAGCAGGCTTTTATCCTTTAAAGTCTTTGAATTTTCTGATTTTTAAAACAAATCCTTTCGTATCTAAGAAATCACAGCTTTTTTTCAAAATTCTACATTTCTTCACTCAAACTTCAAATTTGATAATACAAAGCCTTCACATTTAAAAAATCTTAATAATTTTTTCCTTTTTTTTATTTGAATAATTTCCCAACCAATTTTTCCCTTTTTGGAAAAGAAGAATTAGAATTGATATATTTTGTTTTGTTGGTAAAGCCAGACAGAAAAATCCTCTATTTTATGCATAAATAATATGAAAGTGAAGATTTTATTAACAATTCTCCCTCCAGATTATGCCCATCCCTTTCCTCTATTTATTTGCTTAATATTAAACTTTATCTTCCTTTCAAGACTTAGTTTTCTAAGTATTAATGCAAGCTAATCCGAACAACAAGCGCGAAGAATCATCGCACAAACTAGCTACGATTTTATCACCTTTAAAAATTTTTGCTTCTTATGAGCATAGTTTTACCTTCTTTTCAAATTTGATTAATTAAAAAAACTTTTCCCACAATTTAAGCTTCTCAAAGAAATGTAAAGAACTCCATTAAACCAAAAATTAGCAAAAATTAAATCAAATAATCTACCAAGCGTGAAACTACCACAAATCAGCATCGATAAATAAATGATGCCCAAAACGAACAGAAATCAAACAGTTCGTTGTAACGAACTGTAAGTAAGGAGCGACCCGGCTCAATAGTAACCGAAACTATAAAAAACTGAATTTTGATACCAATAGATACATAAGAAGAATCAAATTTTAATGCTGATTTCAAATATATAAGTTTCATCAAGGTTAGTCTTACCCATCAAAATTTACGAACAAATTTTACCCCGAGAAAATTTGCCTTATTTTCGAAAAATGGGGAAACAACCCCTAACAGTCATAGAACTCTAACGAAAATCACACCATCAGATTCAGTGTATCAGAGAACCCTACTATAGACGTTTCAAGCTCCTATCGGCAAAAATGTGGAATTTTGCATTTTTTGCCAGAAGAAAGATCACGGATGCGTGTTTATTTGTTTTTTTTTTCCGGGGTGATCGTATCGATCCAGTAGTCCTAAAATATCGTGAGGGGGGCTCATTCGAGTGGAAATTAAAAGTTCTATTGCTTTTTTTAAGTGACCAAAAAAATTGGAGGGAAACTTGGCCCCCTCCCACGATAATTATTTTCCTGAAAGTACCCAATCAAAATTTTGAGATAGCCATTTCGTTGAACATAGTCGAAATTATAATTAATATGTCTTTTACAATGACCTAATCCCCCACAGTTCCCGGGGGAAGGGCTGCAATTTATAAACTTTGCCCATTGTTTACATATAGTATTGGTTATTAGGAAGTATACAGGTGTTTTCAGGAGGAAAATTTTTCTAGTGGGGGTCCGGGGTCGGAGTAGGGGTTACGGGGGAGGATCTTTCCATGGAGGATATTTCCTTGGGGGAAGGAACATTTCCATGAAGGGGGCGCCATATTTCCCAGCATTATTTAAAAAACGATCAGAAATAAAAAAAACAAGTTTTTTTCAAGTGAAAATAAGGAGCAACATTAAAACTTAAAACGAACAGAAATTATTACGTATATGAGAGAGTTCGCCCCCTAGTCAATACCTCGCTCTTTACGCTAAAGTTTTTTAGTACTTTCAAAAGAGCTATCTATTCTAATTAACCGGCCTTTGTGATTCAGGGGCTTGTGATTCGAACAAAATTCGAACTGTAGCGTAAAGAGCTGGGTATTGACTAGGGAGCGAACTCCCTAATATAAGTAATAAAAACATACGAATATAGAAATTCGTTACGCAAGTTAATTCGTAAGTTACGTTAGAGCAAAATTTCGAGAAATCCAATTAGCCAAAAGAAGGAAAATTAATATGCGAACTTCGTTTTAAATATTCATTTACGGTGAGCCAAAATCAAAGCTGCATTAATTCAAAATCGTTCAGAAATAAACTGAAAAAAGACAAGTTTTTTTAACTGAAAGTAAGGAGCTACATTAAAACTTAAAACGAACAGAAATTATTCCGTATATGAAAGGGGCTGTCCCCTCCTCAACGCCTCGCTCTTTACGCTAAAGTTTGACTCTGTCTCACAACTTTATTTTTTAAACCAATAAAAAACTTCAGCTTAAAGAGCGAGGCGTTGAGGAAGGGACAGCCCTTTTCATATACGGAATAAATTCTGTTCGTTTTAAGTTTTAATGTTGCTCCTTAATTTCAGTTAAAAAAAACTTGTTTTTTTTAGTTAATTACAATAAATAACGAGCAAAAATTAACATGGCTAGGGCTCGAAACCTCTATGCCTTCCCAAGGCCAGATAATAATTTGCATTTTACTGAAAAAATATTACTGAACAATAAATGAAACCCGAAACGAACAGAAATTACAATAAATAACAAGCAGAAATTAATATGGCTAGGGCTCAAAACTCATATGCCTTCCCAAGGCCAGAACATAATTTGTACTTTACTGAAAAAATATAAATGTTTTACTTTTGTAACTTTAATAAATAAATTATATTAAAATTTTGATTACTAAATATCAGTAGGCTATATATATATTAAACTGACAATGCATTTTTATTTTTAACTTACAACCCTTGCCCTGAGGACTGTGGGGGAATGTCCTCCTCAAAAACACGATTTCTATTTAGAATTCAATTATGCCGAACAAAATGGCAATTTCAAAATTTTGATTGGATGTGTTTGGGGAAATGGTGGGTGTGGGAAGTGTGTCAGTTGCCTTCCAATCACTTTCGACTATTAAAAGGGGCACACGCCACTCCAATTTCCAATCGAATGAGCCTTTTTTGAAGTTTCTACGACAACTCCTTCGATACGAAGTGAAGAAATTCTTATGATAATATAAAAGATTGGTCCAATTACTTACTACAGTCTAATCACTGTTTATTTACTTGTATTTTCTTTCAAGTCTGATTTGGTCTTTCTTTCGGGTCTGATTTCATTTAAGTGCTAATGAAAGTAAACCTTGTGAAAATATGATAGATATTCCTTTGTTCTTACTCCAATCTAATTTATTTCTGCTTGATTCGATATTTTCGTTCAATTGTAATTTTGTCTTTCTTTCAAATCTGCTTTTATTTAAGTGTAATTGAAACGTAGTTTCGTCATCTCAAAAAGGTTGATTATAGATACTCCCTTCCAGAATTCTTAACTAAAAAAAAAAAAAACAAAAGACGTTCCAAATCTGTTGGATAAAAAACAAAAGACGTTCTTAAATAAAAAACAAAAGACGTTCCAAATCTGTTTGGTCAGGTTGATTTTTTCTTGATACACTTTGTCAAAATTCAAGCTTCTCGAGATATTACGGAAAACTTGGCAATGGGAGAGTCAGAATACATGTATATAGAAACATCTTAAAATCAACCAATTATCACTCCCTGCACATCTAAGCTTAGTTTAATATCTTTAAATCTTAAATAAAAACACCAAAATCCATTAAAAAAAAATCTAATATTACAAAATTAATCCTCTTGAGTCAACAGCCGAAATTACAAACGGGAATCCCAACATCAGAAAAATCAGCAAAACTCTTTAACTTTTTAATTAATAAGTCTTTAATTAAATTTTGAATTATTTTTAATTAAATGTAATTACATTTAATAACATTTAGTTTTAATAAAATTAAATAAATTCTAAGTTAAATAAATAAAATATTTGATTAATTAAAGTTTTCTAAATTTATACACAGGAAAATATTTTGCGCCTAAAAAATTTGATTCAAGGGAATTAGGAGTAGTAGGAATTCTTTTATGCTCAGACTTTTTTCAAACTTTCCAATTCTAAAATTTTTAGGTGAAAAAATTAAATCTAACCTGTATGAAAAATATTTTTGGTTTTCCAGCTAGCGATGGGCACTTATCAGCTGTGAAGTGATACCATAGGATATTGATGCTGTATTCACCATCATATGCCAATAAAAGGCCCAAATCTCCATGCGTAAGGACTACAATCAGCAATGCATCTCAATCTGTGTGATCCTCGTTGGATACTGAAACAGATAAATGTCACAGTTGTACGAGTAATTTTACCAAAATCACAGTAAGATGATCAAAACAGAGGATTGTAAGACCATTTAGAAATCTAACTGGTTTTATCATCTTATTGGACAAAAAAATATAATAAACTGAGAACAAATAGATATACAAAGATTATTACTCTAATTTATTTATTTAAAAGTCTTCAAGTTAAAGAAGGCAAGTATGAATCATCAAAATTATTTTTCCTAGAATCTTTATCGGGATCTCCAAATTAATCATGGGTACGATTCCATCATGGTGATCCTAGTGTGTTTCTTTCGAAAGTATTTATTATTTTTGAAAAAAATTAAATCAGCCCCTTGGATTCATTTTTATTGTTATTTTCCAATTTTGCCCTGTTTCTTTTTCAGGATGTTTTTGTTTGTCTTTTTTCTACCTGTTTTTCACCCATGTCCGCATATTTTTTTTGTGTAAAAATCCACTTGCTAGTTCAAGAACTCTCTTACTTGCGTAAGAGAGTTCAAAGAGTTCACACAGAACTTCGAAATTTTTGTTTGGCAACTGAGCTAGTTCAAGCTGATAATCACATTTCAACATGCTTTTTCTTTAGTCTTTAAAACATATTAAATAAAAAAAAACAAGTTTTTAAACTGAAAGTAAGGAGCGACATTGAAACTTAAAACGAACAGAAATTATTCCGTATATGGAAGGGGCTTTCCCCTCCTCAACGCCTCGCTCTTTACGCTAAAGTTTTTTATTGCTTTAAAAAATAAAGTTTTGAGACAGAGTCAAACTTTAGCGTAAAGAGCGAGGCGTTGAGGAGGGGAAAGCCCCTTCCATATACGGAATAATTTCTGTTCGTTTTAAGTTTTAATGTCGTTCCTTACTTTCAGTTTAAAAAACTTGTTTTTTTTATTTAATTTTTGAACGTTTTTGAATAAATGCAGGTTTTGATCTTGGCTCACCGTACAGGAATAATTAAAACAAAATTTGCATATTAATTTAATTTTATTTGGTTAAATGGCTTTCTCGAAACTTGTTTAATTTTATTTACGAACGTTTTTATTAGTGATAAATATACGTAACTTACGAAATAACTTACGTAACGAACTTCTATATTCATATATTTTTAATACGTATATTAGGGGTTCGCCCCCTAATCAATACCTTGCTCTTTAAGCTAAAATTCGAATTTTATTCCAATTCTTTAAAAATGACCGCTTAATCAAAAAGGCCGTTAATTAGAATAAATAGCTCTTATGAAAGTACTAAAAAACTTTGGCTTAAAGAACGAGGTATTGACTTGGGGGAGAACCCCCTCATATACGTAATAATTTCTGTTCATTTTAAGTTCTAATGTTGCTTCTTACTGTCAGTTGAAAAAACTTGTTTTTTTAAATTTAATTACTGATCGTATTTTAAATAATGCTTGGAAATCCGGCGCCCCCTTCATAGAAATGTCCCTTACCCCAAAGAAACATCCTCCACGGAAAGATTCTCCCGAGTAACCCCCTCTTTCAGCCCCCCCCTACCAGAAAAAAATTCTTCCTGAAAATGTCGGTATACTTCCCAATAACCAATACAATATGTAAGCAATGGGCAAAGTTCATAAATTGCAGCCCTTCCCCTGGGAACTGTGGGGGATTAAGTCATCGTAAAAGACATATTTATTAAATTTTCGACTATGCTGAACAAAACGGCTATCTCAAAATTTTGATCGGGTGACTTTGGGAAAAAAATGAGCGTGGGAGGGGGCCTCGTTGCCCTCCATTTTTTTTGGTCACTTAAAAAGGGCACTAGAACTTTTAATTTCCGTTCCAATGAGCCCTTTTACAATGTTCTAGGACCACTGGGTCAATACGATCACCCCTGGGGAAAAAAAACAAATAAACACGCACCCGTGATCTTTCTTCTGGCAAAAAATGCAAAATTCCACATTTTTGTAGATAGGAGCTTGAAACCTCTACAGTAGGGTTCTCTGATACACTGACTATGATGGTGTGATTTTCATTAAGTTTCTATAACTTTTAGGGGGTCTTTCCCCCTTTTCTCGAAAATCAGCGAAATTTTCTCAGGCGCGTAACTTTTGATGGGTAAGATTAAACTTGATGAAACTTATATATTTGAAATCAGAATTAAAATCTGATTCTTTTGATGTATCTATTGGTGTCAAAATTTCGTTTTTTAGAGTTTCGGTTACCATTGAGCCGGGTCGCTCCTTACTTACAGTTCGTTACCACGAACTGTTTGATCAAACCAAAAAGCAATTACAATATTGCGAATACCAGTAGCCAACTCACCAAAATGATAAACATGTAGTTATGGGTATACTTCAAAAGAAGATTTGAGGGTGATAGATAGTAGAGATGACCCTGTAACTCCCACGCCCACACCATATATGGGCATAGAGTCCCTAGGGAGATGGTTTTTGTCAGTGAGAATGAAAAAACAGGAATTTTGTCACATTTATGGATGTTTCATGGATGGTTATGTGTGTTGGGCAATTTATTTGATGTTTTTCATGGATGTCAACAGTAATTTATGTCTGTTTTATGGTTTTTGTCAGTGAGAATGGAAAAACAGTATTTTTCTCACTTGAAAAAACAGGAATTTTGTTACATTTATGGTTGTTTCTTGGATGGTTATGTGTGTTGGGCAATTTATTTGATGTTTTTCATGGATGTCAACAGTAATTTATGTCTGTTTTATGGTTTTTGTCAGTGAGAATGGAAAAACAGGAACTTTCTCACTTTTCTGGATTATTGAGTCTAATGGGGACAGGTCAATGACACTTCCTTCAAGATCATGTTGTTGTTGTTGCTCGAGGCAAATGTTATGAGTTTCCAGGAAACAGTTAGATCACGTGTCTCCTTCTCAGCCAATCAGAGGGCTTGTTTACATAACAATTCGACCTTGAGCTTTCGTATATAACGGACATGCAATGTGATTAAATTATCAGAAAGTATTTTGACATAGTTCAAACAACAATGGATAAATTTGATGAATTAGAAGCCATGCCAACTTCAATTTGCAATGTAAGTACATTTTTTATTTTCAAAATAAAATTATTTTCCTTGGTCACCCTCCCACCCCCCCCATACAATACAAACATCACTATACAATCTTTATACTCGATGGAAAACATAAAATATGTTCTTTTACCCTCAAAACCTAACCCCCTCCCCCATTGTTTTACAAACAAAATTCTCGCAAAAAGAAACGATTATCTTTTCGTTAACTTTATGCAATTTTAAGTGTTCTATATCCTAGCTAAAAGCGACCACTGACTTCCGTCACTGTTGTTATTAACCCGCTCTGGTTTTGACATAAGACTCCGGCGCGAGGCCTATAATTAGCTCTGACCCTTTTTAAAGCACTTCCTGTAAAAGGTTTCTCAGATCAAAATGGGATGTTTTTCTCCTGTCAAATTAAAACGGTTTCATGCAGACAATTGCAATTTATTAAGCGCAGACGCAATGCGCTATTTTGGAGAAGTAAAATCTCGTTATTTTCAAATTAAGGTCTAACAATATATTTAGGACATTGGCGAAAGGGGGAGGGGGCTATGCCTCTATTCTATCGCCATCATTGTAAAGCGAAAACTTCACATGAAAAGTAAGGGGGCCCGGGATTTCTAAGAAAAAAAGATAGCCTTATTTTGTCTGCAAAATTTACATCCTAGATTGTAATTTAGGCCTATAAGCTGCTGCTGGGTTAACAATCATTTATCTATTTTAAAGTCTACAGACGGGAACATTTTAAAAATTTTTCTGAAAGGTAAAAATAGAAACATTGATTTCTATCCTAAGGCTATAGACTACTGTTTGTCAAGGTTTATTTTTCTCACAAGTTTTCTCACAATATGATTTCCATGCATAGCATATTCTCGTAAATTTTACTTTTTGCATTGCAGAAAAAGGGTGGAGGAGGGGGCTTCTTTGAGATAAATGCTTTTCTAGACAAAATTATATGGATGATGATACTAACTTTCTTTCTGTAAAAAGGGGGAAATTATTTATCATACTAACTTTTTTCTCTTCTTTAAGGACAATAGTGAAGAATGTGCCCCACCTCCCAGTAAGAAAGCAAGAGGGGGTGAGGCAGCCCCTGTAAGAGCATCAGTTGTTCAATATGGGCGTTGGCCGAAACCCCCCAGCTCCACGCTGCCTGCCCAAGTGCAGCCATCTGTGCAAGCCCCTCTTAATCGAGCCTCAATGCTGCCTCGTCAAGTTGCAGCCTCGGCTGCACGAGCCCGCTATATCGCTAGCCCGGCTGCGAAAGATAGTGATGGACATGATATGATCTATTTGAACCCCAGTCATACAGTAGGGCTTTCAGGACAAGATACAATGCCTGGGCCTTCAAGAAAAGCTGTAGGCCAAACATCGGCTCCTTCTCACGCAATATCTGAGCTATCAGCTCCCCACGAAGTGTCAGTGCACTCTCCTCAACTGTCTCCGTCAAGTCCTGAGCCTTCCATGCAAGATAGAAGGGTTGGCTCCTTCAGGCAAGTCATAGACCAACCAATGGCTCCCTATCATGTAATGGTCAAGCCTCCAGCTTCCAGTCAAGTGGTTGATCAATTTGAAGACGTGAGTATTTTTTTTCAATCAAATAAGCTATTTTTTAGCTGTTCGAGAGCCTTTTACTCTTTACTTTTGTCTTTTCACTTTTTTCTATTATTCAGGACCAAGAAATATTTAAACAAACCGATTTTTCAACCTAATACAAGCTTGTCGAAGACATTAAAATGTTATTTTTACTATAATCCCCCCCCCACCCAACATCCCATTTTAAATTTCACTGTTCCATCCACTCAGAGATACCTAAATATAATTTTTTTGCTTGTCAAACTGCTCTTTTTCTAATCTTTACTATTTTCTATGCATTCCCCATATCTCTTCGCCGCTATCATATAATAATAGTTTTAGATACCTTTGAAACTCTGTGAATGCTATTTTTCACATAATTTTAAGAGAGAGATTATTCCTTTTATCCATCTGTCACATATCAGCGTTCTAATTTACACTGAATGTTTTAAAATAGCTTTCTATCGTGCCAAGATTCTAGCGAGGGGAAACCGAGTCAACGGTTCCCAGCATTTTTCTCGTCTGAAGTTCAATCTTGGAAATCAGAACACTCGCGCGCGACAGGTTACAACAATTAAGCTCATGAGTTCACTGAATCTGTATGGAATTAGAAAGAAAGAGTAACTTATGCAGTCTAAGCTAATATTTCAACTTTTGACGGGCATTATGTAAAGGGGAGTCGGGGAGCGCTGTGGGAAGCACCGCGGAAAGCGCTGCGGGATGCGCCGTGGGCCCGAGAAACGCTACATGATGTGTCGCAGGATGCGCCGCGGGCCAGAGAAGCGCCGCAGGATGCGCTGCGGGCCCAAAGAGCGCCGCAAAAAAAAAATGGCTGATTTGAACACTTTGAAATAAACTATTTTTTGAACAATTTACCGCCTTCTATGTAAAGCGATGTTTTAGATTGTAAATATCTTAAGTTGGAAATTGAATGCTTTCAGTTGAATTAACCAAATGCTATTAAGCGTGTTTTAAGCAATAATAATCCAAATTTTAAAAACAGTAGGGTTGATTTGAACACTTTGAAAATAAGCTATTTTTCATTTATAGGTTCGACGACCATTGGTCCCATATTCACCATCGTCATCGAGTGAAGAAGAGGAAGAACTCATTGAAGGGGCAATGGAGTTTCATGACATTCAGGACAATGAAACATCAGCTATCAACGAATGGCATGGTATCATTAACTCTGATGAAATACCTTTTAATATTGATGAGTTTTTAGTTGATTATTTCAATGTAGAACCTAGCACAGTTGAGCAAGGCAATGTTCCTAGTTCAGAGGGGGACTTGCCTTTGCTAAGTCCAAATACCCTACAAATTTTAAACGAATTAACAGGGAACCCTCCTCCTCCAGCCTCCGATACCCTAACGAGTCCACTTCAAACAACTGAAGTGGAGCATAACCCAAATATTGTTGAACAACTTGGGGGAGGGGGTAATACACAAGAGGGGGATACGCCTTTTCCAGACTTTCAATTATCAAATTCAATATTAAATAATATAGTTGTTTTCACTGCGACGTTTGGGGATCCCTTTAATTCACTTATGGGGGGAAATTTTGTGTTTGATCCTGTAGAAATTGTGCATGCCTATGTAGATAAAATTCGTGCACTACTGGAGAACCAAATTCAGTTGTGGGGAGGTAGGGATTCAATTAAGGTTTCTATTGTTTTAAAGGTTTTTTATTTAAATGAGGGGAAAAGTGAAGTTTATTATCATTATATACATTCCGAGATGCGCGTAATTTATCCAAATTTAGAAAATTTTGAGGGTGTTTTCATGAGTGGGTAGGTCAAATTATTGCGCATCTTGAGAACTATAACGAAAATGGGAGCGGGTCTGTAGTTTTATTTATTGAAAATTTAAGTGTAAATATTTGTAAATTTAAGAAAGATTTTATTTTAAGAGGGGGCATGGGGAGGGAGGGCAGTTGAATTAAAATCTAATCCAGATCTAGTAGGTTGTCGTGGTGTCCAGAAGATCTGTTTTGAAACAGGTCAAAAATGTTTCATGTATGCTTTCCTCATATCAGCATTTCAGCCTCTAGCAGATGACGCTACCAAGACGAATTTAGATCACTGGGCTGTACATGGGAAGGACGGGTCCAATTTTCCCATTGTAGATTTCTCTTGTTTAGAAGGAAAATACCCAGTAACGCTACGATCTATTGATATTTTTGAAAGGGCTAATGCCCATTTAAATATTGGCGTTACTGTGGTTCAGAATGAAACTGAATTTGAAGATGGGGTTCGTTCTAAAAAGAAGGGGGTGGTTTTCCCAGTAAGGGGCCCGTCAGTTGATTTGGTCAAACACTGGGTTTGGTTGTTGTATACACCACCTAGTGAACCGAATGCAATTGGCCATTTTAATCCGATTACCGACATTAGTAGAGTTCTGGGGGAGGGTAAAAAGGGCGGGGGTATGTTTCTACTGTCCAACATCCCTCTCTAGATTTTGGACTGAATTAAAGTTGCGAAATCATATGAGACACTGTAGACGACATGGATATCAGACAGTGGAAACGGTTTCTGGGGATAGGGCCATTCTACGCTTTAAAAATTTCCAAAACACCCTCCTCCAATGCAACAAAATATCTTTAGACCGTGAAGCTAAGCTGGTGGAGGTGAACGATCCCCAATATCCAAACCGAATCAAAGAACATCAGGCCATTGCAGTGTCCTATGCTCATGCGCAAAGAGACAGTTCTAACACTATGCGGTTGTTAGAAATAGTAGAAACATTGGATGAGGGGACGAGTGTATGGTCAAGGCACTGACTAAACTAATTGGCACGGCTAATGGTGCTATTTCTCGTTTGAGAAATACGCATTATCCAATGGTGCTGTCTGCAGAGGATCGTCTCGCGATTGAAAATCAAAAAATATGTTAGGTTTGTAAGGGGGAGTTTGTAGAGGAGGATAAGGGGACTAAAGGGAAAAGAGGGGGGAGGGGGAAAGTCAGAGACCATGATCACTTGTGGCAGGAAATATCATCTGGGGGTAGTAATTTTAGGGGGGTAGCGCATCAATCGTGTAATTTAAATGTTAGCCAACAGTTTTTTATCCCTGTTTTTATCCACAACTCTAATTATGACTTAAAATTTATTTTACCGGCACTGGCACGTATGCACAGGGAGGGAGGGGGAGTAGACAGTCCATGGGTAAATAATTCATTTACCTATAACATTATTCCCAAATCGGCCGAGAAGTTGTTGCTTCTCGAACTGAAATGGCAGGTAGTGGATAATGGACACACGTGCTGGAATAAAATCAGGTTTTTAGATTCTTTTAGTGTTTTTCCCAAGGCATTGAGTCAATTGATTCAAGTGCAGAAAAGCGACATTTTTGATAGCTTTCCCTTGCTTAAACAGCACTTTCCAGACAGTGAAATGTATGACTTATTAACCAGCAAAGGTGTATACGCATATGATTATTACTGTTCTGGCGCTCGCTTAAGCGAGGTGAAACTACCTCCAATTGAAGCTTTTTACAATTCACTGACCAACAGTGAATGCACAGCCGAGGAGTATGAGTTTGCCAAGAAGGTGTGGGCTAAGGGGAATTGTAAAAATGGGTGGGATTATTGTAGACTGTACTTGGCCAGTGACGTTTTAACTCTGTTGGATATAGTCTGTAAAAACACAGACCAAATCTATTCAGAGTTCGGGTTAGATATAGGCTATTAATTTTCCACACCCCATTTAGTGATGGATTTGATTTTAAAAATTAGTAGGGAGGAAATAGGCCTAATCACAGATGTAGATCAACACCTTTTTGTAGAGCGTTCAATGAGGGGAGGGTATGTTTTTCACGGGGACCGCGTCTTGTCAACCGATCCGAGCGGACAAAGCACCGGTGTAAAGTCAAATGCAGTGTTCTTGGACATGAACTCGTTATACCCCTCGGCAATGTCCCACTACTCTTTGCCGTGTGGGAACTATCAATGGCTTGAGAATCCTTGTGAGTTCCCCGACAGTACCAGCGTCGAGGACACCGGGCCACAAGGATGGTTCTTTGAAATTGACGGTCACATTCCGCTGGCGCTTCACGACTCAGTCAAAGATTTTGTTTTTCCCTGTATCAATCGACCAGTGACCAGGGACTCGCTGAGCCCCTACAATCGATCATTGGTTGAGGATATGGGGATGCATTGGACCCCCTCTAAACAAAAACTGATTGCTGATTTGGACGCAAAGGAGAATATCGTTGTTCACCATGTGCTTTTGCGCTGGATGGTGAACAATGGTTTCAAGATCACCAAAATACATAGGGTCCTGCAGTTCAATCAGCGACCATACTTGAAAACGTTTATCGATACTTTTGTCGATAAACGCTCTAGGGCAAACTCCAAGGTAGAGAAGGAATTGTACAAGCTCATTCTAAATTCAGCGTTTGGCAAAATGTGTGAAAGCGTACGTAACAGATCTCGCTGCGACGTCGTGACTGACCCTCTAGAGTGTGCACGAATTATTGCCGATCCCAATTTTACATCATTCACGAGCATAGAGGCTAGCATGGTTCTTCTACACAGGAAAAAGCGAAATGTGGTACTGAACAAGAATATAGCAGGCGGTAGTTCAGTACTAGAAATTTCCAAAAAGCTCATGTTGTCGTTCTTTTACAATGTGTGCAAGGTGCAATGGCCACGGGAGGGGGAGGTTCAAGTTTACTATGGGGATACAGATTCTCTGCTGTTAAAGGTAAATGGGACTGAAGATTTATTGGGTGATTTAGAAAAGGGGGAACACATCAGCTCGCGGATGGATTTCACCAACTGGAATCCATCCCTCTACCCCGAGTTGGTGAAATGTCAAGCCCCCAACCAACTATTAATGTTAAAATCAGAGTCTGGGAGTGATTTGATATCCAGGGGGGTGTTCCCGGGTCCCAAAGTTTATTGCGTTAAAACACACAGTGGGGATGAAAAGAAGACATGTAAAGGGGTGCCTACACATTTTGTAAAGAGCAATTTCAACATGAGCGTGTACAGAGACTGTGTAGAAAGTAGCCTAGTGCCGAGAGCACAAGTGCTTGCAATTCGCTCTCTACAGTATAGAAATTATACTGTGAGAGTGGAAAAAAATGCAATGTCATGTATATCTGACAAAGTCTATGTGCTCGAGAATGGTGTGAGTGTCCTGCCTCATGGCCACTATCGTATTTCAGACCGAGTTGAATGCATAGACTATCGTAATCAACTTGGTCTGGATAAACTAACCTAACCAACTAACCAACTAACCACCACCACCACCACTGACCCAACTAACCCAATCACTAACCTGTAGCAGTGACGACAACTATTGTTTTCACCTCCGCGGCTCCCGGGGGGTGGGGGGTCCCTTCCCGCGGCCGGCACCGGTGGGGGTGGGGGGGATCCCACCTTTAAATTCACTGTAATGTTCAACTGTGCTAGTTCATGTTCCAAGTGTATTTTGTTGTACAGAAAAGTGTTTAAAGACAATAAGTGCTGTAGATGGACAAAAGTGTTGTACAGAAAAGTGTTTAAAGACAATAAGTGTTATTGATGGACAAAACTGTTTATTTATAAAGTGTTATCATTGTTCATGTTGAACAAATAGAGTTTTCATGTTGACCATGAAATTTTGTCAGGTTCTTGTTGAACAAGTGTTATTTTTATCATTGTTCATGTTGAACAAATATTTGTTTTCATATTGCCGTAATAAATGCTGCCATGAAATATTGTTTTTGTTGTTCTTGAATAGATAGATCTATGTGGAAATTACTACTTATTCATTGGACACATATGATTTACAGTTAGTCATAGTCCGACTGTTGTCAACAGCATGTATCAATTTAAAACACCCTTCAGATCGTTTCTGTGTGGGCCCTCAATGTCGGGGAAAACAACACTTTTAGCTAAAATAATTCAAAATTGCGATAAAATGTTTTTGGAAAAACCGAAAAAAATCTACTATTGCTATAGTATTTGGCAGGAGTCCTATGATAAAATAAAAGCTATTGCCACAACCATACCAATACAATTCATACGAGGACTTGATGTTTTCAATAGTATTGAACCGAACTCGTGGCTGATTATTGATGGTTTGGCTGAATCCATTGAACAGTTCTCACAGGAAATGCTACAACTGTTCACTGTCCGATCTCACCATGAACGCATTTCCATAACCCTAGTTCTACACAATCTGTTTCATCAGAGCAAATGTATGCGAACCCTTGCTTTGAATTGCACTATCTATATTATCTATCGAGTTGTTCGTGATTCTAGCTCACTCATAACTCTCAATAAACAGATATACCCCGGTGCCCCAAAATTTCTGTTGTCAGCGTACACTCAGGCGACTAGCAAGCCCTACGGTTACATTTTGCTGGATCTTAATCAGAGCACGCCCGAGATCTACGTGTAGTCACCGACATTTTCAACAATGAAATTACAGTATATCTTCCGGTGAACAGTAGAAAAGGCTATTAGTTGCCATTATGACACTGAAGAAACTACACGAACAACGGCATTTATTTTCCGTTTTAAGCACTTCAAAACCATTGCTTAGGAAGGCCATACTCAAACATGGTGTTGACAATGATTTCATTAATCTAATATCTGAACTTTGTTTAAATTTAACTGACGGCAATGTTCAACTGCCAGAAGGTGTTAGACAACAGACAAAGCAACATCGTTCCACTGTACGCGCCTTGGCTTGTAAAAACAAGGGAAACAAATTTAAAAGAAAACGGCTCCTTCAGGCAGGCGGTAGCTTTTTCACACTTTTACTGCCAATAATTGCAGGACTTGTAAACAGTTTTCTCTAGAGAATGGCAAAACCCTATAAATTGACACCATTTGAACTTGTCCTCTCGCCCGTCGAACATTTTGAAGACAATCTAAGCAAATTCATTAATGATGAGAATATTGCCGATGACAAAAAACTGCTTTTACTTCAAGATGCATTGCGACGTACGGACAAACATAAACCTTATCGTGAGAGATCCGTCACCGATCCCTCTAAACAAGAAACATCTCCTCAAGATTCTGCACAATCAAAGGAGAAGGAATTGAATTCGATTGTATCGAAAATTGGAAACCTATTGCCACTCACCTATCGAGAACAGAGTAAAAGAGTATTATCTTATCTCGTGTTGGAAACTGGTGATCAAGTTCAAGTCGACAGCACAGGGAAACGAATTATAATTCAGGGAAAAAGTTATAATCTAGTTGAATTAATTTGTGATTTGGTGACGAATCGTAAAGGACTCTTATCCTTTGACGATAATCTATACACTTTTCTAAGTGTATCAAACTTTCCCAAAAGTCTTATTGGCAATAAGCAAATTCTTAAGAAACTAAGAGAATATAGTCCTCCAACAACGCCAAAACCATTTAAAAAAGAACAAGATTCAATATTTGAAAATACTAGCAGCAATGATTTTACAACACCTGTGGCTGCTAGTCAAAAGCGAAGACGAATTGATTCACCCTCCAGTGTGCAAAAGGGGAGTGACATTACACTACGTGCTTGCGTTCAAAATGGATGAAGTTCTGAAAGGTGTCTATGAAAATATTGGTGAAGCGGGAAGATTAAGTTCTCCCAAAACACTTTCTAGAGTTTTCTCCGGCACCACATTGAAAAATGCAAAAGAGTATCTAGAGAATGAACCGAGTTACACACTGCATCGGAATCACAGGCTTCGTGGCAAACAATATCGACAAACTAAAGCCTTTTTCCCTCTGCATATAATGCAAATGGATCTTTTAACTTTAGACGCACTTCAACGGCGTCACAATGCGCCCTACAAATATATTCTGGTGGCAATCAGTGTCTTTAGTCGCTATGCCTATGCCATTCCACTACGGTCAAAGAGAGGTGTTGAAGTTGCTCGGGCCATTGAAAGTATTCTTGAACAGGATTCATATAGAAAAATTCACTCGGATCGTGGCAGTGAATTTGTTAATCCCCATGTGCAAAGGGTTCTATTGAAATATAATACAACACTATATCATAGTCACAGCCCGATAAAGGCTGCATTGGACGAACGATTAATAAGAACGATTCGTCTATTAATTTCAAGATATTGTAGCCTGAAAAATACATCGGCTTTTATTCATGATTTAGATAAAATCATGCAGATATACAACCATCGACCTCATCGATCTCTGTCCAACTCAAGCCCTCGGGATGTTCATTACAGTGAAAATACATTTGATGCATTTCTAAAGCAATACTCCAATGGCAATGAGAAGAAAAAGAAGAAGAAATTCAATGTTGGTGATACTGTTCGAATTAATAGAACCACCAATATTTTTGAAAAGGGGAATTATTTATGGAGCACCGAACTTTTTAAAGTGTCCAAAATCCTAAACACCGAGCCCACAACGTATCGACTACGAGACACTAAAGATGATGAGATTCTCGGCGGTTTTTATGAATATGAACTGCAAAAAGTTAGAAACACTAGTGAAATTTATCAAATTGAAAAGATGTTAAAGAGTCGTACTCGTAGGGGCAAGAAACAGTTGCTTGTTCGCTGGCTAGGATACAACTCGGATTTTGATTCTTGGGTCAATGCTGAAGATATTAACAATGCCCAATGATTTCTATGTGACTCATGTCCAATGTTTCTGATCCTCTCTACAATGACTTGAATAAAACAAGTGATTTTTGGACAAAACTCTCCCCCACCATCAAATTCGACGGAAAGTATGAAGTGGCTCTTGTCGACTGTATTCTCAAAAATACCTATGACATCCTGAGAAAAGATCGTAAATATGAAATAAAAATTAGACCCTATGATTGGCCGCCACCACCAGGTGATCAAGAACAAATTCAAAAAATCAATTGGATGGATTATCCATATATTGAATTACCCTACGAGGAACTCACCTGTATGAGTGATTTATGTCGTACTATCAATAAAAGAATTTCCGCTCGTAAAAAGGAGCTTTTCATTTCAACTATTCAAAGGATGAGGGCAAGATCTACACTAGTTCACCAATTGCCAATGAAAAGATTATTCTCAATGATAACCTAAAGGATGTACTTGGCTTTAAGCTCAATATAATCAATGGTAAAAGTGCCGGAAACACTAATTTCATTTTTGCTGACTACCCACCTGCCTTCTCCACAGACACTTGTATATTTCTCTACGCCTCATTTGTGGAAACATCTCGGGTTGGTAATTCAAATGTCCCCCTCCTACGAGTTCTTGAACAAAAAACCAATCAAGAGCATATTCACCACTACAATATAAAGCATCTTCAGTATATTCCTGTAAACACTTCCTATTTGGAACTCTGTCAGTTAACACTAAGAACTGAATTAGGTGATCCCATAGCAATTTCAAAGGGTTTGGCTGTGATTACATGTCATTTTCGGCCCATCGTTCAACAGCAAGATGTCTAATAGAAAAGTGGTATTCACTTGTCCTGATATTGACTGCTATGTTAATACTCTTGGCCCAAGACAACAGGGCAATGGAATGGACTATTACAACGGTCGCTCGTCAATGTCTGGCTACAGTCTTGGCATTTGGCTTGCTAAGCTGTTTCGCTCTTCACTACCACTGGCTAGAAAATATCTTGTACCGGCTGCGACAGATTTTGCATCCTCTACACTATACGATTGGGGCTCTGGCGAGGATTTTAAAAAAAGTGCTACGGAAAATCTTAGGTCCAGTGCGCGAGCCCTTGGCGAGAAATTAAAACAAAATGGTAAAGGTTTAAAAAGGTCAAGAAACAACGCATCACTCATCAGTCTCTACTCAGGATGGAAACGAAAGACATCATCCCTTTTGTCAAAGAAAAGAAGGAAAAAGCCGACACGTAGTGTAAACAGAAGCCCCAGGAAGAAAATTATTAGATCGAAACTAGATTTCTTCTCTTAAGATGTCCTACCTGCCACATAAGGATTCTCAACCTTCAATCACCGCCTCATTGAATCTATTCAATGCTGAAAGTGTTGATGTGAGTGTCAAGCATGGATACTATGAACAATTTCATCCACAACAACCTCTCTCTGATAATATCCACTTTCAAATTTATTCCAATGAAGACTACTTTATGGACATGTCTTCAACATTTATCGATTTACAAATGAAAGTCCGGAAATCCGATAATACAATGCCAGTTCGAGCCGATGGGATATCCTATGAAAATTGTATACTACATAATTTAATTCGTCAAATTAGTGTCTACATCAATGGTACGCTGGTGAGCAAAAGCAACAATCTCTGAAACTATGCAAGCTATATGCAATTCATGTTGATGACACCCAAGTCATACAAGGAATTGAGAGGCGCCTCCAATGGATATGAATATATTACTAATACTGATAGTACAGATGCACTTAAAAATGATACAACTAGTGAATTACATCTAGTTGGAAAAATATATCATGAAATATTTAATATACCCCAATGGCTGCCGCCCAATATTAAAGTGGATATAAAATTGACGCTTGCACCATCCAATTTCATATTGAGAAAAGAACTTGCTGCCAGTCCCGATGTAAGTCTCTCCCTCACCTCAGCAATACTTCATGTACGCAAACAGCAGGTTATGAGTTCTGTTGCTTTGGCCGTGGAAAAACTGAGAGCCAATGGGAATAATATTAAACTACTTGTTCCTCATACAATCACCAATCAACGTCATATTGCCATGGGGTCACGCACCTTCACCGATTCATCCTTTATCAATGGCGAAATCCCCTCGAAACGTGCATTGGCATTTGTAAAAAGCGCTAGTGCAATAGGATCGTGGACTGAATGCCCACATAAATTCGAGATGTTTGGACTTTCATCTCTTGTGTGCAAAGAAAACGGTATCCCACTCTACAATCTATCCTTTGATAAATCCTATAGAACATTGTATGAGTTGACCATACAAACCCTAGATCATGATTCGCAACTATTTGAAAATGGTATAACCGAAGAAATGTTTGCTAAAACACATGGTATCATTGTATTGGATTTGTCTGGCACACAGGATATGAGTATAGTACGTACGGGGACTGTGCGTTTAGAGTGTACATTTGCCGACCCATTGGCTGAGAGTATTGCACTAATCTCACTAAATCAATATGAAACCTATTGGGAAATCACTCCCGAAGGCAGAGTTCTACTAGACTTGGCGCCATGAACACCAGTCAAATAATCAATGTATTTAATATGCATCCCTACATGTCCCAGTACAAATCCTATTGTCTGCCCTCAGACTATCTTGGAAAAATTCAAAGTGCGAACAATACCTTGATTATTGTTAATAGCAGTCCATCGACTGTGCTGACGGGTCATTGGCTGTGCATCTATCAAACAATGAAAACAATTGAATTTTTTGATCCTCTTGGCCTACCCTATACATTCTACACACCTCACATCAGCAACTATATTGAGAGCAGTGGGAAAACTATTATTCAAAATCGAAAGAGGGTGCAGGATCTAACGACTAAAAGCTGTGGCTTCCATGCACTACTATATTTTGTGTTCCGATGTCGCGGCTATACTTACAAGCAGTTTCTCCACATTTATGGTGACAATCCACGTCTGAACGACATTCTAGTGGAAAATATACTTGCAAGCGTATTTAATATTGATTTCAGTGCCCTAAGAGTAAAGTGCTTAAAAAATGTTTGTGAATTTGTTTATTAATAAAATGTATATATACAACAATGTCTTTAAATCTTCACTTTTAGATTTCTTCATCGGTGTATAGGCAACTGTCGTGAACCACTAATGCTGGTAAATCATTTGGATTCACTGTATATTGATCTTAATTGACTGCAAAGTCAGGGTCACATTTTCTGCAGTACAATGTAACTTCACTCTTGTCATATCTCTTTGTATAGTCAATGATACTATTTGCATTCATATTATGAAATTCACGAGTTTCAATCTGTCTATTTGAAGCAATATCACATACAGTGTTTTCAAGTGGTGAATCACATTCGGTAACTGCCAAATAAAAATCACTTGATTTATAGTCATAATAGGCAGTGTCGTCACAACGATGACGTAGAAACCATATTGTCTTGTTAACCCAACAGTTGAATCGTAGACCAGATTCCTCTTCCCAGAATAATTTAAATCCACGACGATACCAATCTCGTAGCAATAAACTAAAATCACGTTTAGGATTCTTTCCAATCATAGCGGGGTAAGTATTCTCCCACTGATCACATTTATCATGGTGACAATTGGAGCACAGGTGCCCTCTAGGGTGAGAGTCACACACCTCTTCAATACATGAATTACATCCTTTAATTTGTACTGCATAGCCTCTATGTAATTTGCAAGGATTACATAATTTGCACTTTTCACTATAGTCATCAATAATTGTACAATTCTCACATTGAGTCAAACTGCCAAGAGTGTACATGCACAATGGGCATATATAGAACATTTTTTGGTTTCCGATGTCACTTGACTCACTCGCAGCTAAAACGAAACTGAGCGTCTTCGCTCCATAAATTCAAGGTGGAGGAATGGGGAAGAGGAGTAACTCTGTGACGTTACCTCTTTCGAATGACGGGGGAGCCATCTACATTGAATCCATTGGCAATGTTTTCAAAAGTATATCCACAATATGATTCTGCTTTGTTCCAATTATTATATCAATAAATTGAGTATAAGCATTTGAATCACATTTTAAAAGTTTCATACAATAGTCCAATGGGGGAGAATCAGTTTTCATTATATTGTCAAGTGTACCCTGAGAGAATATCTTGCGTTGAAGAGATAACTCGAGAAAATCATCATCCAAAACCAAATGTTTTTCCATAAACACTAGATTTGATCTAATTCTCTCTTTCTCAAATCTATTCATTTTTCAGTCCTTTCACTCTGACTGCTGACTCTAGACTAACCTAGATTCGTTAGACCTAACCAGAAAAGAAAGGGAACATTTTCGATTTCGAAATAATTTTATTGAATAATTACATCAATAATACTATGCATGTACAATTAGCGATAGAGTTTATTGTCTTCGATATGTTTCACTAATGCACTTAAAGCACATTGAAGTCTATTCACATGTGCTATATCAACTTTTGCGGCGAAACATAATTGATCTTCCATTTTAAATTTGCTCAAGGATATCACATATCTTGCATATACTGCATCCCATTCCAGACAAAGCCGCGATCCTTTCGTGATTTCCACCGCAATGTTTGGTGCTCTTGTATTATTAGCATCAACTCCACTATCAACTTCTAATAGTGTAAACATTCCACTATTTATTACAAATATATATCCAAATGAGTAAAGTCAAAACTGTTCTTCTCACTCCTTTGAATTCTATTCACAGACTAATAAAAACTATAGCAAAAATCCTTTCCTTATATTCCCTCCGCCGCTAATATGTAAGCAAGCCCTCTGATTGGCTGAGAAGGAGACACGTGATCTAACTGTTTCCTGGAAACTCAAAACATTTGCCTCGAGCAACAACAACAACATGATCTTGAAGGAAGTGTCATTGACCTGCCCCCTTTAGACTCAATAATCCAGAAAGTGAGAAAGTTCCTGTTTTTCCATTCTCACTGACAAAAACCATAAAACAGACATAAATTACTGTTGACATCCATGAAAAACATCACATAAATTGCCCAACACACATAACCATCCAAGAAACATCCATAAATGTGACAAAATTCCTGTTTTTTTTCAAGTGAGAAAAATACTGTTTTTCCATTCTCACTGATAAAAACCATAAAACAGACATAAATTACTGTTGAAATCCATGAAAAACATCAATAAATTGCCCAACACACATAACCATCCATGAAACATCCATAAATGTGACAATATTCCTGTTTTTTCATTCTCACTGACAAAAACCATCTCCCTAGGGACTCTATGCCCATATATGGTGTGGGCGTGGGAGTTATAGGGTCATCTGTACTATAGATTTCTATTAAAATCAGGCCTTGGGTACCAGGGCTGGTATTTCTTGTTATCGAAAATCGGTTAGCTTGCTAGTTTCAGGACAAAAAAAGTATCCTTAGTCTAGATAGCAGCTTATGAAATACTGTGAGAAAACTTCTTATTCAGACTGTCGAATATCATAATTATTGTTCGTTTCATATTCGTTCATCATAGACAGAGCATAAGCCAAAAAAGAAAAAGAAAGATTGAAGAGTCACAATAGACACAAGTAGCAACAATTACTGGATTAGAGCGGAAGACTAAGGATGGTTCTGCTTCATAGACTAATATTATACTCGGGCAATTGCTTTTCTACTGAGATAACAGGGTCGTCCAAGTTTGCTTTTCTTACAAGATAAGAGTTGCCAATATTTTGCAAACTGAAAGAAAACTGAGTGGAATTTTAGCTTATCTGAGTTTGTAGATATTATCCAAAACAAAGTTCTGCATAAATAGCGTGGTATAGCGACCAAGTTTAAAGGTTTTGAAAAGAGGCGGAGGTTTAAGCGTTGCTTACTTTTACGAAAAATATATAAGATAACCCTCGATGCTCAAATTTGCTGTTAGGCAACAGTTTGACCCTCGATCTGTTAGGAGTTGTCATATATATTTTTTTGAGAAACCACTGGAAAAATCAAGGTAAGTGACGTGGTCAGTTGGATTGATACTACTGTTCCAGAGAGAAATATCCACTGACAGTTCTTGCTTCAAGAAAAGAACACAACTTTAAAATTTTCCGCATTGAATTAAAGACCGAGTTTGGCACACTTGGGTTGTAGTTATGTCCAAATATACAAATGTACAGGATAGTGTGACTCGAGCTCAAAATATCGTCTGCATAGCAGACACGAAAAACGTTATCTTGGGCAAGAATGCAAGACGTGGGAGCAGTGGACTGAGCACTAAGGACTCCATTATTGAAGATTGAACCAGAAAAAACGGCACTTTAAACAGATACATTTTTAACGTCAATAAAAATATCAAGAATATCAGGAATTCATGCATGGACAAATACAAAATGATACATTTGAGGGCCGTCGTTCTAGATGGTGAGTGAATTCTTAGGCAAACTTTAAGACAAAAACGACTGACACAGAAGGCTCTAATATTAAAGAGACAAACCCATGTTTTACGGCATGGAGAAGCATAGCTACACTAATCAGGGAGTCAAACAGTTACGTAAATTGTGTCCTATTAGCTCAAAACTCTCTCCTAAGCCATCAGCATTGGTCAGAGCATTTACAGCATCGAACAGAGTGTGGGTACAGTCGAGACTTAGATGGAAGCCAAATTAATTTGAAAGACCAAAAAATTCACGTTCAGATGGTCGATAAGCAGTAGTTTGAACAGCTTGTAGAAAGTAGTAGCCACTGCTATAGAACAGAATGATTAGCACTGGATCACGAGTTAACCTTCCTTTGGTGCTGGAGTTTTATCTCCTATCGAGAAAGACGAGCAGGCAATTCCTTGGACCAGAATCATCTCTATCAAATGAGCAATAAAGGTTTACCTGTAGTTCACGACTATGCTGAATGAGAAGAGCCCTCACTTTGTGAATGTCCGAATATTTCTTTGGTCTTAGGCAAAGGTATGCTCACACTACAGAATTAACCCAAACAACAAAATTATCGGGTAGGCAACTAAAGAGAATGCATTTAGGTTTTTTTCGTATTCAGACTGAAGGACAGCATCTTGTGGACATAATTTGTCAGAAAAAATGGATTTCAATTGGAATCAGGAATAGGTTAATCACGTAATCGGGACTAACAGAGTCTATTAATATGTTTCTCTAGAATGAATTTTGGGACTGAAAGCTTGCCGGGACGTCTCTTTAGCTTTCAGGTTGATGTGGATAGATAGTTACTTTGCAAATTTTCTTTTCATCGAAATATTAATATCAGAAACCCAACCGAAACTTGGGTGCTAACACTTATGCCACTAATGGTTTCAAAGCAACGAGTTTCATTAAGCTCCAACAAGGATCGGATTATTAGACCAATATTTGGTATTACCACCCTTCCCCCTACTCCAAAGAAAAATTCTGCCCGTACTTGGATGATAGTGCCTCCTTCGGACAATCATAGGTACTATTTAACAAAACTAAATATTTTGATTCCCATTATTTTCATTGCGAATTCTTATTTTAATTCTAATTAGACGAGTTGACAGGGAGAAGGCATAAGTAGGTGCCGAAATGAGTAAATTGCAGTAGCTGTTATAAAGCCAAAAGGCCCAGCAGATCAGGTACTTAATTTCTAACTTCAGTTTGCTTGAGGATAATAGGCTCCAAATATTTTATGCAAGGTATCAATTCTGTAGATCAAAACTGCATTGTAATGTACGGAGAATCGTAGTATGGGCAAAATGTGCTGGGACACTGAGAAAGCCTCCTGGAAACTTTAAATGTCTGGGACTTTGTGCTCTCATGTTGTCTACTGGCTTCAGGATATATGTTCGGACTTGAGAATAAAGTGTTCACCCCAGCCCTGCATAGACTGGACAATCTGCATTCATTGAAGACCTAATACTTTCTACTGCTACTGTAGCTAGTAAGAACCTGACTTACTTAAGCTCCTGCCCGTAGTGCAGCGTAGAAGGAGACGTGACTCTTTGCCTCCATTGTGAACGGTCTGGCGCAAGCGTGACTGATTCTTGGAGATCAGTATCGATCATGGAAAGGGAGTGGGCAAGGCTGCCCCTCCATCTCAACCAAGGTCTTCTAGGGAGATGCTTCCAGCCATGTTCAGGGGGATCAAAACTGAAAAGTGTGCTGGCAATAGCTTCTGATGGCATGCGAATTAAGTGGTCGAACCACCATAGGGTTCGTACAGTGAGCTAATGAGAGTTGGAGGTCCAATCTATTAGTGTCAATAGTTGGGTGTTTGAGACGAAGTCATACCACTTGATCCCTTTGATTTGTCTTAAGAATATTTTTGGGCCATATCTTTGGCAACACGAACAGAAGCAGCAGCCGGCCAAGTTTCAGCCGAAAGTTCGTACAGAAGGACTTTCGTTACGGTCTTGTTGTAGATCTGCATTTTTGTTTTTCAACTGATGTTAGGCTTTGTTCACACAGAACAGCATAATCGAGCCATAATAGACGCAGCTTTAGCAATGCTTGACTGGACTTCCATTTCAATTAAGCCTTTATCTGAAACGGCAGATCCATGGTAAGTAGAAGACTTGACAACTTCAGCAGTGTGCCTTTATACGTTGAATGCTGGTAAGGTGACGGAATTACCTGCCAGGTCGATGATCATTATTTTGGTTTTCTGTCAGCTAAAATGTAATCCCACTTTCAGGGCTTCTTCCGACAGTGTATTGAGTGCTGCATCGTGTTCAGCAGCAGAAGTGCATATCAGGGTACTATCATCTGCAAAGTCACAACTGGCTAGGACTCTATCGCCAAATTTCAGTCTGAATCGGAGCAGATTTTCGTTCGATCCATGACATAATCAATCATCTCGTTGAAAAGTTCAGGAGCAGTAACAGAGCCTTACCTTACACCTGTATTTATTTCGAATAGTGGGCTTCGGTGGTCATCAGCCTAGACACAGCTTTTTTTTACCAGTGTAAAGCGCCTTGCACAAGAGGCAGTATTCGTCAGAAAGACGCATTATTAGATTGATAAGCCATCTGCCACCAAATATTAGCTCTGAAATGGTGCAGCACCACTTACTTGGAGAGGAAAGCCTTGCTAGTGCCAAATATTGTAATGGAATGGTTCGCGGTCCCCACTACTGTACCGTAAATGTAAAGGACGGTTATTATGGTATACTATTACGGTATACCCCGCTCCAGGGTATGATAACGTGATCGAACGGTCAAACAACCAATCTCTAGGCCAAGGGTGCACCCAACCTGGGTCACCACTAATATCTCTAGCTATCTCTTTGGAGGGTAAACGGAACCCCCTGTCGATATACTAAATGACAGTATTTCTCGCAAACTCTTTCCCTACCCTGTATGGGCTCCTGGAAAAATAGTGTACACGGCTGTAGAAAATAGTTTACTTGTATTTTTCCAAAAATACACGAAACACATGCATCACTTCTCAATACAGACTCTCTACCCGGGGTCTCAAAGTCGACTAAGAAATAATGTTTGAACACTTAAATGAATCTTGGCACTTGTGGTGTGACTCAGTGTTACGTAGGCCAATCTAACGTATCAAGTCCCTCAATTTGAATTTGCCCTACACATATTTTAAGAATCAATGGCTTAAGATCTATCAAGCCCATGTGATGACTCATATCGAATTATAATCCAGTCAATTTATTTTCTCTTGCAAAATGGTTGCCTTGGCGACAAGAGTTTAACTTACAATTGCAAATTATATTATAGACAAATCCAAACAAACATAATTAAGAAAAGGAAACAGGTTATTTATCTGAGAAGAGATAGAAAGGGGCGGGAAGCCCAACACCTCACCCGTAAGATAAATGACCTCCCATGTACCAAACTGGTCCACCCTCACAAACATAAACACTGAACTTCAATTTTACAAAACCCCTTTGTCTTTTTTTCTCCAACAATCGGTGCTACTGCTTCCACCGCTTGGCTTTGATCTGTCATCAGAAAATAATCGTGCTTAGCATGATTAACATGCAAGTTTTCTCGCTCTTACGAATTTACAAGTGAGAGAAGCAGACAATCAATTTCTGGCACATTTGATGATGCCAGTTATCATGACAAATGGCTGAACCAGCCCCTCAATTTTCATCGACGGAAACAACACCACATTTCAATTAAAACGCGAATTGCCCCTCGGCAAAATTTGAAGTCATGTATGGCCGAAAATTCAAAGGACTTTGAAAACGATAGGGGTACAGAGTCAGCTAAAACTTTGAGCAAATCATTAATCAGTTCATTTTGGGTCCCCTCCCCTGGGATAATCAATTCAAAAATTGGCATTGATACTAACTGGAGATGAAATTTTGATACGTCGCTTAATGAATAAGGTTTGCCGGAAATATTTTTTGATTTCCTTGAAGAGTAAAAACTATAACAGGGTTACTGGACAAAGCTTTGAGTGAAATAAACAGTGACTGGGAGAGAGTATACCCCAAGGACTCCAGTCAGAGAGGTGAAATCTTGGTAACAGGGTCACAACTGGCCAACCAGTTGTCCGTTTGAGCGAACCGTCCATCATTCCTCCCCCTCTTAAAAGATCAAAACCTTCTTTGAGTTTATAAGATTAATCTCAGATTACTTCCCAAATTTCTTCAATCCAACCTGAAATTCAGTACCTCCCAATCTTTCCGTAACCCGTTGTAGATAAGTCGATTCTATTTCATGATTATATGTAGTTTCTCTTAACAGGTCATGGGCCTTCTCCTCCCTCCTAAGCTTTTTCGTCTTATTGTAGTTTTGTGTATTTCCTGGTGGGTCTTGGACCTCTTTGTCCCCCATATTATTTACTTTATTTATGTTAGCTAGGCAAAGCCCATCTAATTTTTTATTTTTCGCCACTGCAGGTTGAATCCGCAAATCCTGTCTCTTGTTTGCATTTACCATTTCATTTCTACTTTTTTCAACATTTTCAATCGCGCAAAATAAATCGTAATTAAATTTGAATTAGACTCCAGTGTTCACCATCTTTGACTGCATCTCTTCATTATATTTCAGTTTATTTTTTCTTTTCTCCTTTTTAGTTTTCTTTACTTTTGTCGTAATATTACACAAATCGCCATCAAATGGGAATTAAATTCCAACATTTGGTTTTTCATGTTGTACTAAAATTTCTCGAACTTTACGAGGAAAAGCACGTAAAATAAAATTCGTCTCATATTTTCTCTGGTACAATCAGTGCTTCATTTAGGCATATTCTCGTCGGCATCTCATATTCGGTAAAAGTGTTCTGAAGTTTTGTGTTTTTTGAAAATTTTCCCGAAAAATAATTTTCGCATCTTATTTTGAATATTTTGTGGCTTAGCAACCTCCGCATCCCATTTTTCCAGATTATCAGCATTTTGAACTGGAGTATCAAGAATTTCGTTTTTCGACAGGTAGCTTAGCCTTCCAATTTGCTTTATGGGTGGTCCACTCCTGCCTTGTCAACTAAGTTGCATACTTTTCCGTTTCAGCATTTAATGTCTGATAAAAGTCTGATAATCTCTCAATTTTTTCCATACGAGCATGATGAAGTATTGTTTGGGCTTCACTATCTTTTTTGATTTGATCTTCCTCATCCTGTCTTTTTTCATATGCTCTCGGTGCTTTCTCTAACTACTTTTTCTATGGGCCTTTCAGGCTTTTCTGTTTTCCTCCCGTTCTTTTCTATCTTCTTCATCTTTTTGTATGAAGTAATTCATCATTTGCGTAAAATCTACTTTATTGTGTTTTTTTGTGATCCCTTACTGGATCTCCATTCCACACTGCTCCTTTTATTCGGTCTATTTGGATTCCTTCCGTCATTATATTCTCTCAATTTATTTTCTGAACCCATTCGTTCTCTATTTTTTTTGTTCTGTATCTGAATTATCTCACTTCCGGTTTCTCGTGAAAAATTGCTCGGTCTCAATTTGCCGATTATTTCACAAGCTAATTAGTCGCGTGATATATTGATTCATATTTTTTTTTATAGGCTAGGTAGGCAATGCCCATTCAGATCTTTGTAATATTATCAATTGATTCCGTATTTTTTCCCGCAATTTTTTATATGTAATCACAATAAGCTATTTTGTAGGATAACATTAATTTTCTTTTCAGAAAATGCGGATTCTTTTGCTATCAGTGTTACTAATAGGACCATTGTTGCTGCCACCATATATTAGAGTTGTAAGCAGTTTGCCACCAAATATTAGCGCGGAACGGTGCTGCACCACTTACTTGCAGGGGAAAGCCTCGCTAGTGCCAAATGTTGTAATGGAATGTCTCGCGGTTCCCACTACTGCACTTTAAATATAGAGTATGTTAATACACTATTACGGTATACCCTGTTCCAGGGTATGATAACGTGATCGAACGGTCAAATGGCCAATCTCTAGGCCAAGGGTGCACCCTTCCTGGGTCACCACTAATATCTCTAGCTATCTCTTTGGAGGGTAAAGGACCCCCTGTCGATATACTAAATGACGGTATTTTTCGTAAACTCTATCTCTATCCTGTCTGGGTTCCTGGAAAAATAGTCTACACGGCTGCAGAAAATAGCTTACTTGTATTCTTCCAGAAAGGCAAAAAACATGTATATCACTTCTCAATACAGACTCTCTAAACGGGGTCTCAAAGTCGACTAAAAATTATTATTTGAACAAATATAAGAATCTTAGCTCTTGGGGTGTGGCTCAGTGTGATGTGGGCTAATCTAATGTATCAAATCCCTCAATTGAGTTGGCCCTACGCATATTTTAGGTTTCAATGGCTTGTGATCTAGCAATCCCATTTGATGACTCATAGCGAATTATAATCCAGTCAACTTTTCTCTTGCAAAATGGTTGCCTTGACGACGAGAGTTTAAATTAGAATTCAAAATTATATTAAAGGTAAATCCAAACAAATATAATTAAGAAAAGGAAAACAGGCCGTTTATCTGAGAAGAGAAAGAAAGGTGTGGGAAGCCCCACCACTCGTTCATTGTAGTATCAGCCAAAGAGACTCACAGTATACCGGGTCAAAAGCTGTTTTAAAGTCAACAAAGGCAATCTATGCTGTATGCTGGAACTCATGGGTTTCCTCGATGATCTGGCAAATAATGTATATTTGCTCAGTCATGGATCTTTTCGACATTAAACCTGTTGGTGGAATCCATTGGCACTTACGGATGAACTGGATATTTCTATCAAGCAACATCAAGGCGAATAGTTTGCCAGGAACCGACTGGAGGGTGAATCCTCTGTAGTTCTAGCAATCGCTTTGGCTACCTTTGCACTTCCATAGAGGAAGAATTATCTGTTCCTTCCATTCTTTTATTCTTCAGGTATCAATTCGATTGACTAGACGAAGAAGAACAGCATGTGCAGCCAAAGTACCATAGCCGTTCTTTTGAATTTTAGTAGTTAAACGGTAATCCTGCAGGTTCCTGGTGTCTTGTTGTTTTCCATTCCCTGCAGTGTATTTTGTATCTCTTCTAATGAAGGAGATCAGGCTCTGGTGGATTTTCACACACTGTTTGCTGAGTGGACGAAGTTAGGTTGGGATCAACGTCAATTTTTTCGGCGTTTAGTAGTTTTGTGAAGTGATTCTTCCATCGATCAAGTTCCATGTTTTCATCCTCTAGTATTTTCCCAGAGACGGCTTTAACTGCACCAATCTTTGGTGGTTTCCCATCACTAATGTCGATAACATACTTGAAAAGCGACATGACGTCAACTTATCATGCCACATCGTCTAGTTGTCAAAATTTTTTATCAACAAATTGCTATTTATCACGGTGAATAGCTTTACTTCTGATCTCGTTTAGCCGTCTTTAAGAGGGTATATCTCCGCCCAGCCATGCTTTCTGGCGATGTTCAATATTTTGTAGTGCTGATTGCAATAGAAAGCGCTTCTTTGAATACATCTTGCAACCGACAATATTGGTGGCAACCTCTAGTACATCATTTTTACATGCCTGACTGAACCTGTTTGGATCAACAAGAGTATTCAAGCATTGCACACTATTCTGAATTTCAACTGAGTACTTTTGGTGAAATGCCTCAATTTTTAGTTTCTGGGTGTCAAACTTTGGCTGGCGTCGTTCTCAAGGCCGGCTTTTAAGACGCAGGGGGATGTTTGTGGTAAATAATCTATTGTCTCTGTTCCCTATCTCAGCGTAACGACATGTTCTACGATTCGTAACTGATGAGGGCCATCATTGGTGGACTATGTTAGATTCGATCACTTTCCACGTTCGCCCGTCATTGCTATACTATGTTGGCTTATAGATGTATTTTATCTGGTAAAGGGTGTTGGCAATGATCAGTTCGTGCATAGTGCGCAGTTGGAGGAGTCTGGTCTCATTTTCAATTAAACAGTCAGGGGTAACCTGTCCAATTATAGATTTAAAAGCTCCACTGGGATTAGATACAGTTGCATTGAAATCGCCCTCTATGGCCAAAACATCGTGAGGGTAAATCGAGATAAACCAGATGTCAGAGCTAAAGAGACTTATCTTCTTTTGTCCACTAAAGAAACATTTGTTGGTGCGTAGCACGCAATAATTGACATCTTTCCATGCTTGTGGTTAAAGAGGGCAGTGAGTAGTCTATCTGGCAATGGGTTTGTGGGATCTGAGGCAATTCTTCGCCTTCTTGTTTAGGAGTAGGCCGAAACCGCTGCTTCTACTGGAGGTTTGGACTGACCAAATCATCCTGTGACCTGTAATGGCGATTTCTTCATCGCCTGATCCTGTAATCTTAGGGGATTTAATCTGTATACCGATCGCGCCAACTGCGCTGTTGAGGTTTAAAGATGTGAACTTGCACCTTTTAAGTTTTCCGATCGCGCCACTTGTAACGCTAAAGATTGTGCCAATTGTGCCATCGAGGACTGACGCCACAGCAATGGGGAGTAAGGTAAATGGGTGACCGCGCCACTCTCAATCTTAGAGAGAAAATAAAATGTGTAACTCAAAAGTGTAACCTCTTTTCCTCGAGTTATCTCCAAATCAGATTCCTTAGGGAGCGCTGCCTATGGAGTACAATTGAACTAGTTATCTACTGTGCGATGAGATACAGGCATATAATAAGAACAAACACAATAGAAAAGTAATGGTTTTATTGAAACTTACATTTTAGGTGCGCGACAATGTATGTATATGACCAAAGCTTCACTTCAAATAGACGACAATAGAGGCAAAGTTAATCATTAAATAGACTCTCCGTAATAATAGTAATAATCATAATGATGACAATAATAATAATGGCAATAAGACAATCCATAATGACACGAAAACACTTTTCTTAACTATATCACCGAAGTCTAGATTCTGCGCGTCTAAGAGCTATTTCGCGATTGGCCCAACTCCTGTGGAGGGCCCGCTACCTTTTCATTATGTTTACCAACTCAACTCATTATGCTAACTGCCCATCCAATAATTTTTTTCAATATTTTGATGATTAAACATTCGTACCCTTATTATAACTTGAAACTTCCTGTGAACTTTGTATCTCGTGAATTTTTATTGCCAAGTATCTTCGCGAAATTCAAAACCATCTTCCTTGTATATGGCTGAGAATAAAATGCAGTTTTTCTTTTGCTGATTAAGAATTTAGACTCAAGTTTGAAACGGGATTTAAGCTTAATTAGGGAGAGTTTAATTTATGTCGGAAGTATCCTTAGAAGGAATTTTATTTTTTTTGTATTTTAAATATATCACATATTACTACGGTACATATTACCCTTCCCATTATTTAATGACGTCCGTCATTAGGATTTGCTTGCCCTTGGGTTTTTGCAATATTCGCGATTTATTTACTATTTGTCCTACATAATTTTGATTGACATTGTATTATTTTATACTTTTATTTTAGCTTAATCAGGAGTGCTTAGAAATTTTCTCTATTACTTTTCTTATTTTATTATATATCCCTTTCTAAAGTTCCTCTACCGGACTAAGATTATCTATGGTTATAGCCTAGCTACTATACTAAAGATTTTGTTTTCTACATCTAACACTGATGACTGTTTTACATGTTCCGAAAAGGTTGGGACTATTCTACTTTTAATATAAGATTTTTTTTGAAAATTCACGTTTTACATGTTTTTTTGATCTTGCTAACTATAGGATAATTATGCTTCCTATCTACGCTAAATTAATGTGGAAATACATCGATTATTATCATCAGTATCTATATATATATATAGTATATATATATATATATATATATATATATATATATATATATATATATATATATATATATATATATATATATATATATATATATATATATATATATATATATATATATATATATATATATATATATATATATATGAACGACTTAAAGCATATAATAATATGTTCACTACATTCACTGGTAATCATTAAAACATTTTCACTTGTTTGTTCGTTATATAATTCTTATAATAAGTTATCGGATTTGTTAATTTATCAAAACTATTAAAATGTGACATGTGTAAATTCACACCTATTTCACACCTTACGTGTCTCTTAGCGTACTCACTCCTTCTGTTGTAAATTATGGTCCTTCACTCCTTTCGTCTTGGCAAAAATTTTAAAACACTTACAATATAGTTTCTTCACAGAATAGTTCGAACATGGTTGGGTTCATCTTGGACGAAACGCTTTCTCTAATTGTCAAACGGGAAATGATACTTCCATGTATAGGTGTGTGGAATTTTGATATCAGAGTTCATTCTCACCTGCTGTTTTTGGATATTCATAAGGTGCTTTATCGTTAAGGGTTGAACACTGGGACCGGACGTTGATAATAGATGTGGTTGATTTTCTTCTCAGCATATCATTCTTGGGATATCTTAAAGCATAGAGCATGTATTCTCGTATAAAATTGTTCGTTCGTGCACTTAGAGATTAAGTTCTCTTATAAAATTGTTCGTGCATGGCTTGCATCCATTAGCTTTTGCGGTGATTCTTGGTTAATCACAGGGAATTGATATTTGGATTTGGAATGGGTCGACATCAAACTTTGGTGACTCCTTCAACATATAGTCTTCAACTTGTGGGAGGAGTATATTGTCACTGAGGGGTTAGTCACTGGGGTTAATTTTGGTTTCTGTAATTCAGTTGTTGGTTTCCAGGTCCATTTTTCAGAAATTATCTCGTAACATTTATGGGATAATAGAGATAGGAACTTTTTGCATTTAATAGAGGTGATAGGATGGACTCCGAGAAGTCGTCGAAATGGATTCAACGCACGTAAATAATTTAGGTTCATCTTGTATCATAACTATACAGTTATATGGTGCATGGGTCCATAAGGATTATCAAGGGTGATATTTATGTACTTATATCTTGTACTGGTCGATGGGGTTCTCAGGATTGATGTGTTTATATAGTTCGATAATGCCCTGGATACTGAGATTTATTAGATACGTGTTACCTGATACATAACTATGGTTTGTGATCGAGGGACAACGATCAAAAAGGTAACCGTAATTTTCGTAAACGAAGCTAGGACAAAAATTGCCTGGAGTCTATGGTGAGTACTCTTCGTTGGTTGAGGTATGATGAAAATAGATGCTACTAGGTTGTATCTGCACTGGACTACGTATTGTAATGATTGATTTCCAATATGTCATTCCAATTCCTGGAATAAAAATAACTAGGCAGAATCACAAGTTCTTTAGAACGAGTCGTCATAATACATAATAAGCAATACGATTGGTTACATTTAATGGTTAACGTTACGCTACAAGGCAATATTAAGCAAATGCCAATATTAATGCACATGTATTGATTTTAACAAATGACATTGTTACTTTAAGTAAGGTCTCTTATTATTTTCCTTAGTATACGTTATTACACACACTTTATCTAACTTCTTCAACCTTATTTAATTCTACTTAGATTTAAAAACCATTTAACATCAGTTACGCTACATCATTTAGTTTGAGGTCTCAGTTTACAACATATTTCATGCCTTCATTGTTCACGCACGTTCGTGCTGTTTAAGAAACGCATGTTGCAGCGTCGTAACCGCACGGTTTTACGTAAACGACACTTACAATGAGGGAACAAGACATAGCAAGGACGAGTGGAGACCTCTATACCCACTCGTTTTCTAATGTCTTCCCTTTTTCTTGTCTTAGACGTTCTCATGGGGTTCCGGGTTTAACTTCTGCATTTCAGCCGTTTCCCCGTGTTCTTCCTTTGGGTTTTGCCTTCTTAGTCTCAAAACTCTTCCATAATTAGAAGTTAGTAAGGTTCTCATGGTCAGGGAAATCGCGAATACGAAACATACGGTCAGTAGTATGTTCCACCATAAATTGTTGGAGAATAATCCGTATCTATTATCCACGTACGTTAGTATCTAGTCTTCATTAGTAAATAGGGGGATCTGGGAATCTAATGCTTCTCTTATTTTTGTAAGCCTTAATGTCCCTTTATTCTTTTCTATTTTGGACCATATCGAGGTTTTCATTTCCTCACTTTCTATATTGGGAATAGTGTACGACAGGTTAATTGCCTTAAAATTGATATTTTAGGACTTATTATATTTGTGATCGTGGTAATGAATGGCGTTTGAACAGTTGACTCTTTAGTTACAAGTCGATATCCTTGTTTTATGGTTATCGTACCCACATCTTGTAATAGTAATTCTGTCCTGTAACTTGGATCTGTTCTCTCTGTATTGTTATAACAAGACAAAGTTCCGACAGTTTCTCTTGGAACAGAAAATAACCAAAGATCATATCTAAGGTGTATGAATATTTCTCGTTTAGTACTTCCTATCAGGGCTTCGCACGAATCAGGTATTTCTTCCTGTTGTGTGTCTTTAAAAATATATCTAACATACAAGATCCAGATTTGACATTATAAATAGGTAACGTAAGCTGGCATACTAGGTTTTTGAATGATACGCACTCTTTTAAGTCTTGTGGATTGGCTAGGGCATATTTTCGTCTATCTTGATCAACAAGTAAATACTCTGCTTCAGGTGTGATAGTCATAAATGAAGTTGTCTTCTTTATATTAGCAGGGAAGGTCGAAATTTTGTACAAGTCGTAAATGGATTGCTGGTTTATCAATGGAATTGTTACTACTGCGAATAACTGTTCATTTATTTCCGTGATGTTGGAACTTTTAATTTGGTATAGTAAAGAAATAAATTTGATACTTCTGGCTCTATGGGTAAATGTAAACCAAACGTTAGGTGCGTTTTTATTTCGTCTAACATACTTTTTAGGTTAGAAGGATCTACTAGGTCGTATGACAAAGTTCCTCCCGTGAGGGCAAATAATGCGAATTCGAACTTACTAACATCTGTCGCCAGATTTAGTAGTGACATGATAATTTTATCGAGTGATACCATGGTAAGGCTCGCGTCTGTCACCACGCGATCCACTTCGTTCCTTAAATAATTCATTACGTTTACAGTTTTTGAGATTTTCTTAGATATCATTTCAACTTTATCTCTCTGGTAATTTGCTATACTGGCTTGTATCTTCTGAACGTGTAATGTTACGTTCGTGGCATTATTAAACTTTTTTACATTTTCCCTCAGGCTGTTTAAGTATTCCTCCGTTGTCAAATCAAAAAGGCGAGAGGCGAGTTCTCCGATGATGGGAATTAGGCTTGTAGACCTACGGTATTTATTTCTTTGAAAGAATACTTCAAAAATCTTCGTGGTACTTTGTTTTAATTTTTGTATTTCCGTATTAAATATTTCAAATAAGGCTTGTAGTCTTTGTCTATATAATATTAAGAAGGCTTGATGAGTTTTCACTTTTTGGGCGTTTTTCTCATTTAGATTAGGTAATGGTTCGATACCTTCTTTTGTCGGCTCGTCGGCCATGGCTATTCTAGCACAAGTACGTTTACCGTCTATTGTCCAACATTTCTTATGTACGTAATTATCTTCTTCCTCTTTTTTATAATTATTTTTCTTTTCTTCTGGCTTAAGCCCTTGTACTTTTATCGTTTGTATTTCGGTATGTCTTACCGGGATTCTTGCCCTTGCGTTTATAAGGAATTTGCCAATAGGATGGGTGTGCGTAAACGTGGTTGTTGTGATATCTTTTTCATTTCCTTCTGTGGGATTTGCATATTCATGATCTTGTTGGGTACTTGAGAACTTGTTTCTTGATATGTTTAATTCCTTGAGATTGGTATCTTGTTTGTTGCTACTTTCCTTCCTTAGTTTGGATAATGTCCGTTTCGTGACGTTTTTCTCAGCATGACTTTGCCATAATTCTTTGAGAAAAGTCCATAGGCTTGGTAGTTCGTTTATCATTGCGTAATTTCCATCATAAGGTTTTCCTTTCCTTGTAGTCAGTAATTTAGGGTTTTCTATGGATTTCATTGCAGTAAAGTCTCTCGACAAGTATTCAATATTATTCGCTGATCTCTTTCTTCTTTTTTCCTTGGTGCTCGTTCCAAGTGCCATGTCAATTTCTGCCATTTTCTTATCAAAGTCATCTATTACGAATTTTGATTTTAGTTTAGGGATAACTGGAATTGGAAACTCTTTATTATCTTTACTATGCATTATTTTACTGGCCTGTAATCCTTTATCCGACCTTAAGAATTGAAATATCGATTCTTTGAGTTCATTCATGTTTTTCTCTAGTCTTGTTACTTGTTGAAACAAGGTCTCGAAGGATTTGGGGTCCAATTTCATAAAAATTTTCCATGCATTATGGCTAGCTAGAAATGAATTTTCATGCTTGAATATTACTCCATGCTTTACGATATCTTGAGCGGCTGCGTGAACAACGAGGATTATGATGATATTCTTAAGCCACATCTTTTTGTTTGTTTCTAGAATTAATTTATCATTAATTTTACCCATTTTGCAAAATTAGTTTATTTACTATTTTATTATTACTATTTTATATCAATTCAATTTTTGAATTGCTTTATGGCATTGCCCGAACAAAACTAAATTGTATTCGCAAAATGGAATTTCTGTTTATGAATTATGTTTTGCGATTAGAATGGTCGCAGAAGTCATATCTTTACCCTTGTTATGATATGCCTTTATGAATGGTTGAGTTATACCTTAAATGCTTAGTTAATAATTACTATACGACTTAATTTTATATAATATTTTTCGAGTAAGCAACATATGAATAAGTGATCAAGCAATATATAAATACACTGGTAACCTATTTTCCTTATAAGCCTTTTAGTAAGATTATTTTTGTTATTGTAACTAGAATTATTGGAATCTGCACTAAGACGAAATAATTTATATATGTGAGATTAATTTATTCCACAGTTACATATTCCTAATACTAATAGGTAGTTTAGAGTTCAGAATTTTCTCTTAATTTTCTTGTTATTATTTTTATAGGCGTCTCTTTTTCTTTGGTGTGTTTTCATACGTTTCAGAAATAATTTACTACCAAGGGATTTGTATTTTTCAGATTCAGGGTCGAATGAAAATTGTTTATAGTATTGAATTTCTGCTAAAGGATGATGTATGCCTTCGTATTCGACACATTGGGGATTTTTTTCAAGATTATAGCAAATTTTGGGGGCTCTGCATTTATCAAGGAGTAAAAGATCTGTTTGAGTGGGTCCTTTAGAATAGAAATACTTGATATTGAGGTTCTTTTGTAGGCGTCTTATTAATAATTGTAAACAGCCAAGTTGTTTTGCGCTTCTTTTCCTATATTTTGTTTTGACTTCCCCTCTAGCCGGACGATACTTGGGGGTATTCGCGAGTGCTAATCCATGCTTATAAGCGTGGGGTGCATACCCTTTAAGATTGTAGGTTAAATCCCATTCTTTCGCATATATCTGATTTCCTTGTTCGTCAACCACTAACATAGCTGCCGAATATATAATGTTTTCCTTCGCATTCGTTATTGTGATAAATTCAGTATCGATTATCGCCCGACGGATAGGCTTTGATTCCGTTGCCATGATATATATCTGAAAGTGATCAGTTTATCATTACACACATTTATACTGGTAATTTTTGTTTTGGATAATATCAATCTTTGTTAGGACATGGGTCGATTTTTCATAGGAAATCCAAGGACGAGCACGCCCACAACAAACCAAACGCTGCCTGAAGGCTAGCCCCCCCAGAATTCCCACAAAACGTGGTCATACACCACTTGTCGTCATTAGTCGACCACGAGCTTCCTACATCAGGCCTTTCTCGTTAGCCACTTATATTTTGAATTAAATTATATTGCTTTACGGTTGATAATCCTGCTTTGGGGAGTACAATTTGAGACATTGTTTTTTATGTGAAAACTCTTAGCCCGACCTTTTGGTTGTTCTTATAGTTGAAAGTGCTTCTATAATTTTCAATCTAATTTCAATTGAAATGTTCTTTGGGATTGGGAATTGTCCTGGAGTTGGGAGAATTGGGAGCCAGTCTGTCGGCTCGAAGTGTGGCCTAGGAAACTTCAATATCATTACCCACCACACTCCAAACTGCCAGGCAACACTCCGGCTTCTTTCAGTTGGACTTGATACATCGTACTGGAATGGTACGGGTAGACTTTTTATATTAAACGAAATTATTCGAATTAATTATATGCAATTTGACTTTTTAATTAGAACCTGTTTTCGGGAACTGATAAAAATTGAACAAAATGTTTCTATAGCATTTTTGTAGTTGTATGGTCTTTACTTGTGAGCTAAAAGCTTTTAAATTATTATTCTTTTATGACGCCTATCCGTTAAAAATATCTTAATCCTGTACTGACTAAGGGTAATTCCATCTATCAGGTTTTTTAACCGTTCTACCCGATTTTGTCGTTACTTTCTCCTCGACTTCTTGCGGTTTTTTCTTTTTCAGTTTTGCTAGCGAAACAAGATCAAACTTTTTGTATTGTTTTTTCAAAAATTCTTGACCTTTCAATTTTGTTTCTTTCGCGTGCGCGGCCGCTGAAGTTGGTTTTGATTTCCCTATTTCTTTAACTACCATATGCTCTGATTCGCCGTCAGACTCTTCGGAACTGGTTTCCGATGATTCCACATTAGTACTTTTAGAAGTGGCACTTTGCGTTTTTGAGGTATCACCTACCCTTCCTTCGTAAATTTCTTCTCCTCTGGAAGTAGAAGGTTTATTCTCTAAGTTCTCGCTTTGAGTTTTCAACTCGGGAGACTTGAAAGATTCTTGAGAGCTTTGAGAGGAATCAAAAGTTTTTACGGGGTTCCTCCACTGTTTAAATGCCATGTCTTCAGGGGGATGGGGCATTTTTGTACTAGTGTTTCCCTCCATGCAGTCCTTTGTTTAGGCTTGACCTTGGACACAGTTATATCATGATATTGTCCTTGCTGGTCATCCTTGGGAGTTTGATTCCAAGGCAATGTACTTTGCCTCGTTTTTATGGGGAATTTTATTAAATCCATAGCTTCTCGCAGATTTGTTTTAATTGAATCTTTGGGAGGAGTTTTCTTTATGATAATACCTGGAGGCTCTACAGCTCCGTTCAATTCCTCCTGTAGCGACAGGGGTGTTTCTATTTGGGTTGCTGGGGAAACCATATCGTCTGGAAATCTTTTGGGGGGACAAGGGGTCGAAATTCTATCGGCAAAAAATTGGTTTTTCGGACATATCGTATAATCTATTTCTCAAGCGCTCTCTGATGATGAGCCTTCTGGACATTTTGGCGGTTTTATTCTCGCTTTTACGAGGGATTTTCTTTCGGGAATAACTAGATTCTTCATAGCTAAAAATTCTTCAAAGTTTTCCTCGTCACCATCATTCTCGAAATAGTCTTGCTTGAAATTAAAGGGTTTTAGCTCTGCCGATCTTGATTTAGGGGGCTCGTTTTCTGCGTCTAACGAATCGGTAGACGAGGAACGCGATACCCATCTTTACGGGAATTTGGCTCTTTTTATTCTGCTAACATGTGCCTTGTAAGTTCTTCCATTATCGGGGTTCACCATTTTAAAAGTAAAATCGTTATCATACTTTTTGACTATTCTGTACGGTCGAGAGTATTTATTGGAAAGTTTCTTGCCTTCCGCCTTTGCCTCATTTTTTAGGTAGACGCAATCTCTTATCTTAAAGTCTATGTTCCCTTTGACTTTGAATTGGTTTCTTAGCTCTTGGTTTATTTTACATTTTCCAACTCTTGTTTTACTATTTTATAAGTTTTCCTCATTCTATTTATGAATTCTTGTTTGTAATTCTCCGAGCTATTACAATATTGTCGGGATTAAACAATATCATGATACGGTATTCTGAAGTCGCGACCAACTAATAAATAAAAAGGGTTTTCTTTGGTTGTTTCTGAATAAGCAGTATTGATTATGTTGGTTAAATACGGTAAGAATTTATCCCAATCGTTCCTGTGATCTTTTGTATAAATGCTTATTACATTCGAAAATATTTTATGCCTATTTTCTATTTTACCATTAGCTTGTGGGTGATATGGGGATGTCACCAATTTATCTATGTTAAGAAAACTCATTGAGTCTTTTGTTACTTTTGAAACAAAATTGCTCCCGTTATCACTTATAACCGTATTTGGAATTCCAAATTTTAAAAATAATTTCGCTAATGCCTTACTCGTGGCGTACGCGCCTTGATTCTTTAATGCTTTTGCGAAAGTGAATCCGGAAAAGTTATCTATAACAGAAAGAATACAAGTATGGTCCGTGTTGGAAACAGGTAAGCCTCCACTGGTTCCATATAAATCAAATGAGACAATATCAAAGGGGAACCTCGTTACCGGGACTCTTCCCATTGGGGGGTTAGGATAGGCTTGGGGTTTTTTTCTTAAGTTACACGCTTCGCATGTGCTTACAAATTCTTTAAGTTTTGTTACTGCCGACGGCACGTAAAAATATTGTTTTAATTTATGGAAAGTTTTCGTTATTCCTAAACTTCCACCTATATCTGAGTGAAAATATTCAAAGGCAGGTATTATTAAGTTTTGCGGTAACAAGGGTATTATTGAAGTTTGGTTTCTATTTGCTTCAGCATTCACAATTATACATAATATTTCTTCATCAATATCATAGTAAAAATTATCTATCTCTTTTCCAAGAGTTTTGAACTTATCTGGTAGCGCATCTTCATTCACAAAATAATGAATAAGTGCTACACACATTTCGTCCTTTTTTTATTTCTTTTTATATTTTCTAAAGACAAGGGACAACAGTTATCCTTATTTTCTTTTACTGTGTGTTTGACTTTGTTTTTCTTACATTTATGTTTACTCTTAGTATTGATAGCGTTAATTTTGTTCTCCTCGGTTTCCGACGGCATATTTTCTTTGAATCTACTCAAAAAGTCTCAAGCTGCATTTTGTTTACCTTTTAAATATTCAAATTTGTAATCTAGATCTTGGATTTTCATAATCCATCTAGCTAGAATTCCCGTGGGGTTTTTAAAAGTGCGCAGGTGCTGCAAGCCTTTATGGTCTGATCGTAGTATAAATTTTCTAGCAATTAAATAGTGTCTAAATTTGTCCAAGTGGTGAATTATAGATAATAATTTTAAGTTTGTGGCGGAATAACTACTTTCCCCTTTGGATAAGGTTCTACTCGAATAGCATATAACTTTTTTTATTATTTTTTGTTTAGGCGTTCCCTCTAGAGGATTAGGGTTTTCTACCGGGATTATTTGCGAAAGAATAGCGTTAATGCCCTTCGAACATGCATCAGTTGTAACTACAAATTGTCGATTTTCAAAATCAGGCAGCGATAATATTGGTTCCAAAGTGAGTGCCTTTTTGAGACGGTCTAGGGAAGTTTGAGCTTCCTGGGACCAGGTAACATTTTGGGAGTTCCCTTTAGTTAACTCCGTGAGGGTTTCGCAATTTGGGCGTAATTGCACACGAATTTTCCAAAGTAACCAGTAAGACCTAAATTTCATCTTAATTCTTTCATAGTTCTAGGGGGTTTGAGGTTTTCGACACATTTTATTTTGTCTGGGTTTGGGAATATCTCTCCTTGCGTCACCACTACTCCTAAAAATTTAATTTTAGGTTGAAATAAATTTACTTTTTCAGGCCGGCATTTTAAATTGCCCTCTATGAATTTCTCAAACACATTAGCTAATGTTGCTAAGTGTTGTTCAGCGTTTTCTTCTACGCATATGACATCATCAACAAAATGAATGATATTCTTCAATCTTCTTAATATATATAATAAGGGTATACATAGCTTGCTTGAACTTGTCTTAAGTCCAAAAGGTGCTCTTAAGTATTCGTAGGAACCACATTCAGCTGTAAAAAATGCAGTTTTATGGACATCTTTTTCGGCTATTTTCACTTGGTGGTAGCCTTGGGTCAGGTCCAGAGAAGTGAAAATTTTGTTTTTACTTGAAATAGAGTCAAGGATTTCGTCTAATTCTTGTAAGGAAATTTACCACTAATAATTGTTTTTTGATACATGGCTCGTCTCTAGGTATGGCTCATTACTACTCGTATAGTGCTCTTAGATCTCGACCTCATTTTCTACTCTTCTCTCTTATTCATTACCGGTAACGCCGAAGATGCACAATTACTAGTAGAGGTGCGTAACTAAGCACAACAGCGCGTGGATAGCACACGGTACTTACCTGGGATTGGGGAAAGCAATAAGTAGTAATAGGCTCGTCAAGCATGTGTCAGTGAGACTACATTATTGGACAAACAAAGGGTGAAGAAGAAAATTTATAGCTTCAGTTGGTCACACTCCGACCTCTAGCAGGCTTGTTCGCTTCTACAGATAAAGCGAAGTGACATAACGACACGCAGTGCAATGAAAGTATGTTCTACGAAATTGTTGACACGGCCTTAGAGTATCGACGCATGTGTGCGGCGGGGTAAAGACAGGAGTACCGTCGTTAGAATGAATTTTCAGAAAACGGGATCAGCCGAGAGCAGCTTCAGAGGCGAAAAGATATCTTTGAAATTCCATAATAAGGCGCAATAAATTTTTTCCAAGGTCTAAAGTCCATAATATGATCCACATTAAATTTGTTTAAGATTTGCGTTTAGTTAGAGGTAATTTGTTAATTGAGGTTTTGAATGCATTAACTAAGTTTGTTTTGGAATTTTCTCCCCACCTAGCCTAATCAGTCTCCGAGATAACTTGATTTGAACTAACATTGTTCCCTTTTTTATTGTAATGGTATAATTTATCATTTTCATGGTTACTAGTTACCGCAAAAAACGAGAAAAAAAAAAACACCTGAACTACTTCCAGTAAAAAAAAAAAACAAAGAAGGGTTTCTGTCCCCCCTTACTTAGCGGTCCGACGTGGTCCGCGAGTGAAAGGATGGGTCCGCTAACGTTGATCTTCGTGAAGGCAGAGTGCCTCTGCCAAGGTTCTGGCTGAGGGTATTGTGACAACATGCAGTATGCGAAGCACAGGCACAACGAGCGGGGTAGTCATAATTGCGGGTTTATACAAAACGGACGGTTCGCGATAAGAGCTACGAACAAACATCCGTAGTAGCACTCAACAGGGGAAACAGTTTCAAAAATCTGAAAACTCCTTAATTTTGTCTGGAAGCTCCCGTGCCAGGCCAGTAAAAGTACGGGAGGAACAAAATGCCCTAGTGATATAGATGAGGTCAAATATGGGTAGATTATTTGCTGCTGAATTCTCCCCCCAGATGAAGTGAAAAATAAAAAGTTTAGGCGAAGAGCTCCATCAGCTTATGAGAAGGAGCGGATAAGTAACACTCGTGATTTCTAGCTGCGAAAATAACCCACCTATTGTCAAAAATTAAAGAAGAAATTTATCCGCCGGTGCCGACCAAAATCTGTGCTCTAACACCTACTGAATGTTGGGTCCAGTTCAATCGGAGCATTTAGCAATCGCTTACAAATTAATAACTAACACATATGATACTTTTACCGGACTTTTCTGTTTAGGTGTGATCACAATCCACATTTTGCGAACACACACACAGGGTAAACCTGCTCATGAACCATCGTCATAGCAGACCAATTACTGTATCATATGTGTTCTGTAATCTATTTGCAAAGCTCATAATTTTTCGACATTCAAACTAGTTTGTAAAGTTGGCCTCCCCACATTTTGGAGTCCAAAGCTGGCTTTAGGATGTGCCCATGCCTTGCACTGTATTGCAAATGTTGCTACTGGATGCCCACATTTCGAAGCAGCCTAGCTATAGTGAATCTATGTAACGGCGGGCTTTGATTCGGTTATCCCATTCTCAGATATGGTCTGAGGCTGAGAAAGTCCGGAGTTGACGCATGCTATTGGTCAAAACCCTTGAAACGAACATGTATAGTAGGCTCAAGTTCGTATTAAACTGTCAGGTAAATTAAGTCGTAGGTTTGCTGTGGTGAAGAAAGGTATAAAACAGGTGAGGCCGTATCATCAACTGATCTGTTTCAACACCGCATATCGACGGCCCCACAAAAGTGGCCCCCTTGCCTGTATTTTTAAAGGCATTGACGTGTCCCCTTTGGGTTTTGCAGATGACTTCTAACTTTTCGAAGAATTTTGTCTTCTTTTGGAATCTAACTTTAAAATATTTGGAGATGGAGTTGATGAATCGGTTGGTTTTAATGTGACAAAATGTTAATTACTGTTATTTACTGATGCCTCTCAACCCGACTCCCACTAGGGGTCACAGGTGGTCATGCCCTCTAGTCATTGTATACCTGGGTCTGCTGATCGTTGAAACTCTTCAGCATACACGAGCACTGCTTTTAAAGCACATCGAGAAGAAGATCAAGTCAGCTTATGGGCTTCGATTTCCTCACGCATAATCTACAATGTCGCTGCGTGCACAATTTTGTTGCTTGTTGCTTACCATGGTTTCTTTACGTTTTCGCCGTTCGGAAGTTACTTCCAAAATTCGAATAAGTAACTATAAGAAGAATATTCTTCAGGGACCTGTCAAGTTCCTACTTGAGATGCCTTAAGAACAGAGTAATTCTACTCTCATGATGCGGTATTCATTACTGACCCCGCATTTACTGCGTGGAATGTGTCTTAAAGTACCGTATAAGTAGAAGCGAGTAACCACCATGGGACCGCCATTCTTACATAGTTTGTAATTATAGTTCCTTCGTGATTATTTTCATTTCAAGAAGTTTCGTTGTGTTTTGTATGTGTGTTTTCTTCTCTTTTGTTTTTTATCCGTCTTTTGTCAATTTGGGTGACGGGTTTTTCCGAATATATTTATTTATTTATTTTATTATTTATATATAGGGGTGGGTAAAATTCATTTCCCACAATGATTAGGCTTTAATATTTGGAAAGAGCATACAAAAGGCATTGAGTGGTATGTTTACTTTATTTGTAAGTCAATATATTAGGAATAATGAAGAATTTACCATTGGGATTCAGCAAAAGTTGTGAAGCTTAAAACAATTTTGTTGTACTTTCCTTTAAGCATATCTCGGTAATTTTTACGCAAATCATAGGGGAATTATGACTGTTCTGAATAAAGTGAAATATACATTTTTTTCTTGATGCCTTTTTTTCTGCTCTTTCCAAATATAATATCATTTTTATCTGAATGAATTTTTAGCCCTACCTCCATATATACCAATTCCTGTATATTTTGGGTAAAGTTCTACAAATCATAGGGTAGGAAACATCCCCAGTCGTTGCCACCTGCCTATTCTTGGCAAATGTAACTAACAAGGGGAACCTACCATCTAGGCATAATGGGTGCTTAGAAAGTTTTTTATACAAAGACAAAGCTAAGTTTCCCCCTATCCATATGGATATCTAGTGACCAGGGAAACAGCTTTAGTCTTTGTATAAAACTTTCTAAGCACATGCCTAGAGGTAGTTTCCCTGTTAGTTACTTCTGTCCAAGAATAGGCAGGTGGCTGACTACTGGTGTCTACCCTATTATTGAGTTTAAAACTAACGTGAATAACACCATTTGATTGCCCTTTTTTATGCTGATTAAAATATATAAGCATTTCTATTGGAAAATGATTCAGCCCCCCCCCCCCACGATATATGCCAATTCAGGTAGGTTAGGTATAGCCTATATAGTGGGGGGGGCTGAATTAATTTCCAATAGAAATGCTTATTATATTCAACTCAGCATGAAAAAAAGAGCATTGAATGATGTATTCACTTTGTCTAACTCGATATATGCTTTTGTAGAACTTTACCTATATTTGCACGTTAGGGGGGGGGGGGGCAAATTTTATTTCTGTATGTACAATGGGAGTTAAGTTTAACTTTACCACCCCTACCCCCCGATTAACCAACGATACTTTAAAGCCCAGCTCCCACTAGCGCCCAAGAACCCAAAACATTTACTTTAGCGCCCAAGAACCCATAGCGCCCACAGCTCCCAACATGAAAGATAAATACAAGCACACCCAAGTATCAATTCATAAAGCCAAATATTAAGTTATTTTATCTTTGGTACAGCAAATTCTTCTTTCTTCTTTAAATAGCGATTTAAAAAATTATCCTAACTTAAGTTTGTAAATCACAGATGGTGCTGGCATGCATAATAGAATTCTACTAGTCACAAAGATTGGAGTCAGCAAATCAATGTATCGGCAAAGGGTACTTGACAAAGAGAGATCATATCAAGTTACAAGAGGGGAAATTTGGCTTCTGTCGGCAAACACATTTCGCAGAGACATATCAAGTTACAGGAGAGATCAACTTTGGGTTCTCTCTGGGCGTTCAGAAATATTTCAAATATGTCATTCATTTTTGGGTTCTGATAAATTAAAAATGCTTGTATTACATGCATGTGGGCGTTGGCCTTGCGTGGGCTTATGATGCCCTATACAGTGTTTTTATTAAGTGAAAAATAATTCATACTTATATTTTCGGCCAAATAAGTATTCAAATAATCAATTTATTGTCTGTATAATTTTATTTTTAACTGGGGCGCCAGATTCAAAGGTAAATATAAACCTTTGCTGAAACCGGATCTAGCTTCCAGGATCAAAGCTTTGATACTTTAGCTCCTCAGCTTCCAGAGTCCAAGCGCCCAGGATCAAAAAAGAGCTTTAGACTTTGGGCCTGGGAGCTTATCCTCAAAATTTCAGCTCAATCCGATCCTTTCTTCCCTATTTTCCAAAAACCAAATGTCAAGTTTTGTGGGGATTTACTTGCGTCAAAAATAGATACTGGACGCTAAAATAATAAGTCCGTTAGTGTCTCTGTGGTACAATGGTCGCTGTTCCTGACTGTCAGGCGGGAGATCCGGGTTCGATTCCCTGTTTTTTTATATACTGAATTTATAGTTTAAAAAAGAAACTCAGTTTCTTTTTTAAATCCAATCTATTACTTGGATTTAAAAAAGATGGAAAGATGGAAAAAAAAAATTATTTGATTTCTGATTGTTACGAAATAATGGCGGGAAATCCGGCTCCCCCTCAGTAGAATTCTTTTGTGTATACCCGCACCATCTGTGATTTGCTAACTTTAGATATGATATTTGGCTTCTGTCGGCAAACACATTTCGCAGAGACATATCAAGTTACAGGAGAGATCAACTTTGGGTCCTCTCTGGGCGTTCAGAAATATTTCAAATATGTCATTCATTTTTGGGTTCTGATAAATTAAAAATGCTTGTATTACATGCATGTGGGCGTTGGCCTTGCGTGGGCTTATGATGCCCTATACAGTGTTTTTATTAAGTGAAAAATAATTCATACTTATATTTTCGGCCAAATAAGTATTCAAATAATCAATTTATTGTCAGTATAATTTTATTTTTAACTTGGGCGCCAGATTCAAAGGTAAATAAACACCAGATCGCATGGGATTTTGCGAGTTCGCGAGTTCCTTGCGCTTTTTCTTCTTTGCCTCCAGTAAAAATCGCTATTTAAAGAAGAAAGAAGAATTTGCTGTACCAAAGGTAAAATAACTTAATATTTGGTTTTATGAATTGATACTTGGGTGTGCTTGTATTTATCTTCCAAGTTGGGAGCTGTGGGCGCTATGGGTTCTTGGGCGCTAAAGTAAATGTTGCTTTGATCCTGGAAGCTAGATCTGGTTTCAGCAAAGGTTTATATTTACCTTTGAATCTGGCGCCCAAGTTAAAAATAAAATTATACTGACAATAAATTGATTATTTGAATACTTATTTGGCCGAAAATATAAGTATGAATTATTTTTCACTTGATAAAAACACTGTATAGGGCATCATAAGCCCAAGCAAGGCCAACGCCCAAAGGCCCAAGCAAGCAAAGGTTTATATTTACCTTTGAATCTGGCGCCCAAGTTAAAAATAAAATTATACTGACAATAAATTGATTATTTGAATACTCATTTGGACGAAAATATAAGTATGAATTATTGTGGTTAGGCTTGTTTTTTTTTTATTTATAAAAGATGGTTCAATCAGTTTTTTGAGTCTAAAGCTCTTTTTTGATCCTGGGCGCTTGGACTCTGGAAGCTGAGAAGCTAAAGTATCAAAGCTTTGATCCTGGAAGCTAGATCCGGTTTCAGCAAAGGTTTATATTTACCTTTGAATCTGGCGCCCAAGTTAAAAATAAAATTATACTGACAATATAAATAAATATAACAATCGAAAATAAATGTGGTCTGCTTCAAGGGGAAGACTCGGAGACCCCCCTTCTCTCATTTCTGAGTGGGGGGGAGGGGGGGGGGGGGGTCAATTTTAGAGGGAAAACAAAAATGCTGAGAATCGAAAATACAGCGTTATCTGCCTCAAGGGGAAGGCTCAGCTGCCCCTCCTTCCCCCATTTCTGAGGGCAGGGGAGGGGGGGGTCAATTTTGGAGGGAAAATCAAAAATACTCAGAATCGAAAATAAACGGGATCTGCCTCAAGGGGAAGGCTCAGAGGCCCCTCCTTCTCCCATTTCTGAGGGCAGGGAGAAATTATCAGAAATAATAATTTCTGAGGCATTATTAAAGAGAAACGTTAAATGATCCATGCCTTTTTTCTTTTCTTTTTTTTTTGAGAAATTCGTAGGTGCAATGTCGATTTCTGTCGGCACAGTTTCTCCCCCCCCCCCCTCTAAAGGAAAATTGCTAGCAATGCCCCTGGCCTTTGCTACAACTAGAATTATTCGAGACAAGAGTATAATTTTATTTGGCAACCGAGTGTCAATCCCCCCCCCGGAAATCCTGGATCTGCCACTGTTTCTAAGTTGTAAATATAATAGAAAATTCATTTTTTTTTTAGGGAATCTGCATAATTTTCCGCAATGACGTGGAAAAACTTTTTGAAGTTCCCCCCAGGACTTTTCTGAAATTACGCCCCTGGCCACAACCTTATTATTTAACTATTACCTGTAAATACTTTTTTAATAATTTTTTTTTACTGATCTCTCAATGCAATGCTAATGCGAAAGACCCCCCCCCCCTCCCCTATTGCTAAGCCGCATTGCATACTTTGTCGATGCGGATTACTCTTGCCCCAGATGTAATATAGGTATTGAAGATGTGGCCCATATTCTCGCCGAGTGCCAGCAACTTTCTCTGTTAAGGGGAAAGTATTTTGAGGGTGGTAGCTTGGAGTTCCCGGGGATCCTGAAGACGACTGTAAAAAGGACAATCATGCAGTTATATAAATATGTAAATGAAGCGTTGACAGCAATAAGTGAAACTTGACTATTATTTATTTATTATTATTATTTTCTTTTAGTTATTTATTTATTTATTTCATTTTATTTTATTTGTTTAATTATTTTATTTATTTTTTTTTTGGGGGGGGAGAAGTTAGATTTTATGTTATTTTTCTTGTGGAGTGTAATTAAGAATACTGTGTTGTATGGCCTATTTTTTGGCTTATAATAAATTTATTATTGTTATTATTACATTCCGTAATGAAATTTATGGTGAGTCAAGAATGCAATATTTGTTCGTAGGCTTCTTCAGTTCGTGAGCTTCTTTGAACAATTATTTCCGTGTGATATTCACAAGCACGTCGACTTGTATGCTTTACTAGTACCAAAGCGCAACCTCCCCCATAGCTTCTAAGTCCATTTTGTAACTTCTTTATCGCATCAACCGGCATCTTTGAAAAAGACAATTCTCCTTGCAGACTCGATGATTCACCGTCATTGGAATTTCATTCATAAAGTTACATGAGGTTCGACCGCCACTTTCAACCGGCATCTTTGAAAAAGAGAATTCTCCTTGCAGACTCGATGATTCACCGTCATTGGATTTACTTATTCGGATTGTTCTTTTCATTTACGTTTATTAGTTGATTATAATTTAGTAACATTTGTTTTTATTGAAATTTATTACATATGAATTTATTAGATTTATTTTAATTATTTGTCAAATTATTATTAAATTATCTATTTATTCAATAATTTTTCATTTTTTTTATTTATGTTTATAAGTTTTTAGAATTTATTTCATAAAATTTATTGATTTATTTATTATTGTTGGCTTGCGAAGGTTCCTACTAGTCCTATTTTGTGTGTTTTTTTTTCGATACCTGGAAATGTGGAAATGCTTTTTCTTTGTTTTCTTTGCCAGGAAGCCCCTTTTAGCGTCAGTGTGCCCTGAATATGTGAAGTCGAAATCCATGTGGTCGTATTTTTAGTCGTGGTCATCAGGGCCTTATCCAGGGGGGATACCAGGTTGTTAACCCCTCCCCCTTCAAAAAACTTCTTCGACTCGCAAACTCAAAGTATCTTAAAAGTGCCTTAATCTAGCTGAAGTCCGTTAGGTAATCTTGCTGAAGTCCGTTGGGCTAATTTCAAAAAAGGATATTTTTTGGTACTCTCTCGCCACCCCGTAATTTTTTTTTTTTTAAACTCCTCGAAAACAAACCCTGGATACGACCCTGATGACCGTGTTTGTGTTTAGAAGATAAATAGGAAAACGAGTGAGGGCTATTACATATCCGAATCGTGTTTTTTTTTTCTTTTTTATTCGTATAATTTAAGGTTCAATATAAGGGTAATATTTGGAACAATGTTGTTTTAAGTGCAATTAACATGTAATTGCATAGAATAAATGCTCATATTCGGAGTTTTTACAAACATCTTTTAGTACAAGTGATCAGTGTGTTGTAAAGCCTTTTTTCTTTTTTCTTTTTTTTCCCTTCAAATAATTCAAGCAATGAAGATTCTGCGTATGCGTGGTTCTGGATCTGCAGTTTCTCAGAAAATTACGATTCTTATTAGCTACTAAACTATCCTGTATTAAAATATTATTATTAATTTATTAATCGTCAGTTCACAAAATGAAGAAAAAGACGGAGCATAAAATATAATGAAAGGTATAAAAGAAAAAATACAACTCAATAGAACACTCCAGTCCAATTGCTCGTTCAAACTGAAGAAAAGTGTGTATTCACATTTTTTCGGTCTGTATGCGCAATAAAGCTGTATGCCGGCTTTGAATGAGACTTGAGCTACATTTTTTTCTCTATCTCGGCGGAAATCGGCTATTTTGAGAATTTGTGTCAAAAGAACACCAAAACACTGTCAAAGGATCCGATTCTTTTTTACAATAGAGAAGACATTTTAGTGCTGTTCGTAGTAGGTAGGTATAGTAGGTAAGTGTAGTAAGTGTTCTTAGTTTGTGTTTATACGTTATTTGTCAATACTATGCTTGCAAAGACTGCACCTAAACTGTTTTTCATTGCCACTTGCTGTTATTTCGCCAATTTTATCTGTATAGCATTTTAAATGGAACCAATGAAAGTTATTTCTGTTGCAGCCAATCCACTTTATCTGTTTTCCCCCATCTGTGTATGGAATTGTGTTAATCATTTTTTCTCTGGAAACTGGGGTCGAAGAAAAAAACTTTAGTTAACAAGAAAAGAAATGCTTTCTCCTTCCTTATACCCTTGTTTTTCCCTGAATTACAGATTAATCGTGCTGGAGCAGATATTCAACTCCAATTTTCTTCCGAACCTCATGGCTACTCAACCACTTTTATGTTGAATTATTTGGCTATTTTCACGTTCCACTTGACGCACTGTCCAATGACCGACGTAGGCTGAGGGTCATTTGCAACCCAAATTTCCTCTCTTCTGACAACTTTCAAAATGCAATGACAGGTTTTCCACATGTTTTTGAAATTAAAATGATAGTCTAAAAACCAGCAAAGTGCAAGGCAAAATTAACACTGCATGCCATCAGCATAATTTCTAAATAATAATTTTCCTTTTTGCTTTACGTAAAGTGCCTGTCAAGAATTGAGGGGTGATAATTTTTGTTCGTCTCAAGTTTAAACTCCACTCTTTACTTTCATAAAAAAAAACAGTTTTTTCTATTAGTTATGTTTGAAGTTTTTAAATATTTTCTTTCCCTCTTCAGACACCCGTCGGACAGCGAAGGTGTCAAGTTTAGCAAAATAGTTTCAGTGGCGACGGGGCATTTTACTCACAATTGCTGTGCAAGAAGAAGCTTTCCAATGCTAACAGAGAGATATCGCTACCAAACGCTTGGGGAACTTGATGCTCATTGGTCAAAATTGCTTGAGAAGTTCCGCCCGCTGCGGCAAAAGATCAAATTACATTGAAAAAAAGTTTCCTTTACAGGAGAGATATATCCGCTGAAGCCCTAATCCCAAATAGATAATTCTAATTATCTATTATCTAATGTAACTAAAGGTGTCATTGTCTATCAGCAAATTAATCGCTATTAAGCAGGTAAATTATACGATTGGATCTCTAAACTCTCAGGGTCCGCCCCTATTCGTAGCGATGGCCAACCATTTGGCAGAGCGTTAATAGTTTGATCTATCAACACTTCAAAGACTTATCGCGTATGCAAATTATGTGAACGATATGTTCTTGAATTACCATGAAAGATTAATTACACTCTTAAAGGGTGAACCAATTGTAAAAAAAAAGGTAAAGATTGCAGTTTCCAGCCTCGAACGTCCATACCGGCGGTGCTAATCCCTGATTCTCTGCCTTCAGCCGGGAAGTGCAATGGGTGTTTTTTTCCTCTGTACCAATTGGATCTGGATCTGCCACCTTTTTTAAAGTTGTAAATATATATTAAACCTTTTACTGGAAAATTTTCCTTGTTTTCATCGTCAATTGACGAAAAATTTTGAATTTTGCCCCTCCTAGGATTTTTCTGAATTTACGCAACTGAATCTGAGCTGACCTGACCACAGAATACCTACAATCTGCATGGATCGTTTTATTTGATATTTTCCATATAGGCTTCTCGTCTTGCGCAAACATGATGCATATTAATAACCAATGTAACCCTCAATCGCAAGCCTACGCATCCAGTATAAAAAAATAATAATAAATAAATAAAAAATAAAAAGCTTTCCTCCAAACCTTTTTTCGACAGCTCTCTGGATGGTTTTGGGGCGATGAGTGCAAGGTGCCGCCCAATACGTCAGTAGTATAGGTAAAATGCCAGTAAAATACGGAAAAGATGTAAATTACGAAAAATGGTAAAATTGGTAAAATATCAATTTTAAGGGGAATCGATAGAATTACGGTAGAATAGGTAAACCTGGTACACCCCTCCCCCCTAGATATGGCCCTAGATCTGAGCCGGTGATACGGAAGACGACCGCCCCTGGGAAAAAATACGACCGCCCCTGGGAAAAGTACAAGTCGACGTGCTTGTGAATATCACACGGAAATAATTGTTCAAAGAAGCTCACGAACTGAAGAAGCCTACGAACAAATATTGCATTCTTGACTCGCCATTAATATCATTACGGAATGTAATAATAATAATAATAAATTTATTATAAGCCAAAAAATGGGCCATACAACACAGTATTCTTAATTACACTCCACAAGAAAAATAACATAAAATCTAACTTCTCCCCCCCCCCCCCAAAAAAAAAATAATAATTAAACAAATAAAATGAAATAAATAAATAAATAACTAAAACAAAATAATAATAATAAATAAATAATAATCAAGTTTCACTTATTGCTGTCAACGCTTCATTTACATATTTACATAACTGCATGATTGTCCTTTTTACAGTCGTCTTCAGGATCCCCGGGGACTCCAAGCTACCACCCTCAAAATACTTTCCCATTAACAGAGAAAGTTGCTGGCACTCGGCGAGAATATGGGCCACATCTTCAATACCTATATTACATCTGGGGAAGAGTAATCCGCATCGACAAAGTATGCAATGCGGCTTAGCAATAGGGGAGGGGGGGGGCGTCTTTCGCATTAGCATTGCATTGAGAGATCAGTAAAAAAAAATTATTAAAAAAGTATTTACAGGTAATAGTTAAATAATAAGGTTGTGGCCAGGGGCGTAATTTCAGAAAAGTCCTGGGGGGAACTTCAAAAAGTTTTTCCACGTCATTGCGGAAAATTATGCAGATTCCCTACAAAAAAAAAGAATTTTACATTATATTTACAACTTAGAAACAGTGGCAGATCCAGGATTTCCGGGGGGGGGGATTGACGCTCGGTTGCCAAATAAAATTATACTCTTGTCTCGAATACTTCTAGTTGTAGCCAAGGCCAGGGGCATTGCTAGCAATTTTCCTTTAGAGAGGGGGGGGGGGGCGACGAAACTGTGCCGACAGAAATCGACATTGCACCTACGAATTTCTCAAAAAAAAGAAAAGAAAAAAGGCATGGATCATTTAACGTTTCTCTTTAATAATAGCAAGCAAATGGTTTGAAAACAAAGATCTCTGCTGCGAAGTGGCGAAAACTTCGATAATATAACTGTAATAGTTTGCCTTAGCATTTTTCGATTCTGAGCATTTTTGTTTTCCCTCCAAAATTGACCCCCCCTCCCCTGCCCTCAGAAATGGGGGAAGGAGAAGCCTCTGAGCCTTCCTCTTGAGGCAGATCCCATTTATTTTCGATTCTGAGTATTTTTGGTTTTCCCTCCAAAATTGACCCACCCCCTCCCAAAATTGACCCCCCCACCTCCCCTGACCTCAGAAATGGGGGAAGGAGGGGCCGCTGAGCCTTCCCCTTGAGGCAGATCACGCTTTATTTTCGATTCTGATCATTTTTGGTTATTCCTCCAAATTTACCCCCCCCCCCTCACAAATGAGAGAAGGAGGGGTCTCCGAGCCTTCCCCTTGAAGCAGACCACATTTATTTTCGATTGTTCGATTTATTTTTATTGTCAGTATAATTTTATTTTTAACTTGGGTGCCAGATTCAAAGGTAAATATAAACCTTTGCTTGCTTGGGCCTTTGGGCGTTGGCCTTGTTTGGGCTTATGATGCCCTATACAGTGTTTTTATCAAGTGAAAAATAATTCATACTTATATTTTCGGCCAAATAAGTATTCAAATAATCAATTTATTGTCAGTATAATTTTATTTTTAACTTGGGCGCCAGATTCAAAGGTAAATATAAACCTTTGCTGAAACCGGATCTAGCTTCCAGGATCAAAGCAACATTTACTTTAGCGCCCAAGAACCCATAGCGCCCACAGCTCCCAACTTGGAAGATAAATACAAGCACACCCAAGTATCAATTCATAAAACCAAATATTAAGTTATTTTACCTTTGGTACAGCAAATTCTTCTTTCTTCTTTAAATAGCGATTTTTACTGGAGGCAAAGAAGAAAAAGCGCAAGGAACTCGCGAAATCCCATGTGATCTGGTGTTTATTTACCTTTGAATCTGGCGCCCAAGTTAAAAATAAAATTATACTGACAATAAATTGATTATTTGAATACTTATTTGGCCGAAAATATAAGTATGAATTATTTTTCACTTGATAAAAACACTGTATAGGGCATCATAAGCCCAAGCAAGGCCAACGCCCGCATGCATGTAATGCAAGCATTTTTAATTTATCAGAACCCAAAAATGAATGACATATTGGAAATATTTCTGAACGCCCAGAAAGAACCCAAAGTTGATCTCTCCTGTAACTTGATAAGTCTCTGCGAAATGTGTTTGCCGACAGAAGCCAAATATCATATCTAAAGTTAGCAAATCACAGATGGTGCGGGTATACACAAAAGAATTCTACTGAGGGGGAGCCAGATTTCCCGCCATTATTTCGTAACAATCAGAAATCAAATAAAAAAACATTTTTTTTTCCATCTTTCCATATTTTTTAAATCCAAGTAATAGATTGGATTTAAAAAAGAAACTGAGTTTCTTTTTTAAACTTTAAATTCAGTATATAAAAAATTTTCTCTGACAGTGAATCGAACCCGGATCTCCCGCCTGACAGTCAGCAACAGCGACCATTGTACCACAGACACTAACGAATTTATTATTTGAGCATTTTTTGTTTTACCTCAAAAATTGACCCCCCCCTCCCCTGCCCTCAGAAATGGGAGAAGGAGGGGCAGCTGAGCCTTCCCCTTGAGGCAGATCACACTGTATTTTCGATTCTCAGCATTTTTGTTTTCCCTCCAAAATTGACCCCCCCTCCCCCCCCTCAGAAATGAGAGAAGGAGGGGTCTCCGAGTCTTCCCCTTGAAGCAGACCACATTTATTTTCGATTGTTCGATTTATTTTTATTGTCAGTATAATTTTATTTTTAACTTGGGCGCCAGATTCAAAGGTAAATATAAACCTTTGCTGAAACCAGATCTAGCTTCCAGGATCAAAGCTTTGATACTTTAGCTTCTCAGCTTCCAGAGTCCAAGCGCCCAGGATCAAAAAAGAGCTTTAGACTCAAAAAACTGATTGAACCATCTTTTATAAATAAAAAAAAACAAGCCTAACCACAATAATTCATACTTATATTTTCGTCCAAATGAGTATTCAAATAATCAATTTATTGTCAGTATAATTTTATTTTTAACTTGGGCGCCAGATTCAAAGGTAAATGTAAACCTTTGCTTGCTTGGGCCTTTGGGCGTTGGCCTTGCTTGGGCTTATGATGCCCTATACAGTGTTTTTATCAAGTGAAAAATAATTCATACTTATATTTTCAGCCAAATAAGTATTCAAATAATCAATTTATTGTCAGTATAATTTTATTTTTGACTTGGGCGCCAGATTCAAAGGTAAATATAAACCTTTGCTGAAACCAGATCTAGCTTCCAGGATCAAAGCAACATTTACTTTAGCGCCCAAGAACCCATAGTGCCCAAACCTCCCAACTTGGAAGATAAATACAAGCACACCCAAGTATCAATTCATAAAACCAAATATTAAGTTATTTTACCTTTGGTACAGCAAATTCTTCTTTCTTCTTTAAATAGCGATTTTTACTGGAGGCAAAGAAGAAAAAGCGCAAGGAACTCGCGAACTCGCAAAATCCCATGCGATCTGGTGTTTATTTACCTTTGAATCTGGCGCCCAAGTTAAAAATAAAATTATACTGACAATAAATTGATTATTTGGATACTTATTTGGCCGAAAATATAAGTATGAATTATTTTTCACTTAACAAAAAGACTGTACAGGGCATCATAAGCCCAAGCAAGGCTAAGGCCCGCATGCATGTAATACAAGCATTTTTAATTTATCAGAACCCAAAAATGAATGACATATTTGAAATATTTCTGAACGCCCAGAAAGAACCCAAATTTGATCTCTCCTGTAACTTGATATGTCTCTGCGAAATGTGTTTGCCGACAGAAGCCAAATATCATATCTAAAGTTAGCAAATCACAGATGGTGCAGGAGCCAACACTGAATGACATATCTAGAATATTTGTAACATGCAAATTGCCTCTTTGTGAAATGCGTTTGCCGACAGAAGTCAAATCTCCCCTCCTGTAATTGATAATGATCTCTCTTTGCCATATTCACAATGCACTTGCTGACATAAATTGAATATATCTTTGTGAGTAGTAGAATTCTTTTGTGTATGCCTGCAACATCTGTGATTTGCTAACTTTAGATATGATACTTTTTTTAAATTGCTATTTAAAGAAGAAATGGACTATAAATTTGCTGTGCTAAAGGTAATGCTAGTATTTATTTTCAAGTTGGGAGCTGTGGGTTCTGGGCGCTGGGCGCTAAAGTATTAATGAATTTGGGTTCTTTGGGCGCTAGCGGGCGCTGGGCTTTAAAGTATCATTGTTCAGGAACCCCACCTTCTTAGTCAAATTTTCACCAATGATTTGTCAGCATAAATTGAAAATGTGGTCTCTGTTTTGAAAAGCAATTGAAAAGAAAAATTATATTTAAATATTTGTGATTTAGGCTATAGAATAAATATCAAGCAATAAAAGTTACATTTCTAGAATCAAAAGAAAATCAGCTTTCTGTTAATATAATAGCCTGGCCTAAGCATATTATGCATAGCTTAGACTTTTAGCTGTTCATTAATATACCCAATCCTTCTCAATTTCTTTTTGGTAACAAGATGTGAGGGTTTCAGTTTTACACAATTTTGCTCAATTGGATACTGGTTTTTTACCCTACCTTCCTGGGACATACTTTAGCCTGTAGACCCATCCTGAAAGTTTCATTTTCCTAACCGAATCCCTTTCCAAGATAGTCAAAAGTTGCTGAAGTAGAATTTTACCAAATAATTTATCTACCATGGGTAGGCCTATGCCTTGAATAAGTCTGTAGACTGACTTCTAATAGCCTATGCCTGTAAGAATAAACTATTTTCTTTTTAGAATTTACATACCCAATTTATATTCAGTATACAAGCTTCTATGGATAAATTCTTAATTGCTTATAGCTAAATCAAAAATTGGAGAGGCCTAGCTTGAAATCTAAATATCTTTTTTGGGCAATTCACAGACTAAAGCCAAATGCCATTTTTAGATATACAAAATTATAAGGAAAAATCAAAGTACTTGAGTTTATACAACTAATAAAATATTATTTTTCTGATTTAGTGGTATGACATATTTAAGTAACACAGCATAAATTATAGTTGCAGATTAATATTAATATTGATATACATGTACAATCAAATACAGCGTTACCAAATGATATATTACAGATACCCAAAAAAAGCTAGAGGATAGCCTATCAGTCATGGTAGTTTTTGAAGCCAAGATTATCCCAGGTAGTATTAGTTGTTGTGGAAGTAACCGAGACATTTTGCCCTACCATAGGAAGGTAATGCAGTGCTATAAGTGTCAAAATTATGGACTAGACCCCGAAGCCGCGCCGAAAAGTCGGCGGTGCGCCGCCGAAAAAAGCCGGTTGCGCGCCGCTGAGCTTGCATCAGCGCGCTGACAACACCGCTGATTCTATCGGCGGCGAGGTCACTAATTAGCCGCCGTTTTTTGTTTTTTTTTGTCTCTTTTGCTTATCAATACGCCGCCGACCTTCGAGCTTCAACCATCATCCCGGCTAATCTGTTTCTTAAAGATAAATACTGTCATCTTGGGCTCGCCATGTATATCGGTTCGTAAGAAGAAGAAGAAGAAATTTTTCTTGGAACTAAAATTTGAGCTTGAAACTGCTTATGGAGAGTGGATTAACAACAATAAGGGAGAGACGTAGCTTTCTCTTGACAAAACATCTCACAAAAATTGAATCAAATAGCTCACACACATTACATAATTGGTTAAGAAACCCAGCCATGTATAGAGGCATTGCAGACGAGTATGCCGATATTCAGAAGCAATTCCCCATACCAGCAAAGTCTATTGCACCCACTTTCCCCCAATCCCCCCCATGGAATTGGTCAAGTCCCATAATAAATAATGAATTCTCAAAGTGGAATAAAGATTTAACCCCCATTGCTTTTGTCCAGAAAAAATTGCAGAACTTAATACAGTTACCTATAAAAATCACTTCCAAATATTTGTTGATGGGTCAAAAATGAATGAGAAAGTTGCAAGTGGTGTTTTCCTTCCTCACCTGAAAATTGCAATGGGCGAGAGATTATACAATAATTTATTTATAATGTCTGCTGAGTTAAATGCCATAATCATGGCATTAGAACACCTTAAGGAAAACCAACCTTTGATTGCAAATTCAAATAATATTATCATATATTCCGACTCTCTATCAAGCCTTGAGTTGCTGGCCTCAGCTCCTCAATATAAGTTGGACATCGACACTTATCATTGTCTTAGTATTATTGATAATCTTGCTTCAAGTGGCATAAAAACTTACTTTCAGTACATTCCTAGCCACTCTGGCATAAGTGGTAATCATCAGGTTGATGAAATAGCAAAAAATGCTATAAATATTGACCAGCCAAGTGGGAGACCAATCCCAATTAGAGATATTCACCGATGGAGGCTATCAGATATTAATTTTAATAAGATTAATCCTATCCTTTCCCCCTTTCCCAATAAGTATCTTTCTAAAATTTATCATAGAATTCATTCTGGAACAAATGGACTAAATTTCCTTGCATTCTCATGTAAGTTTTCTAATTCAAGTGGTTAAATTCCCCTGTCCCCTCTTTGCAGGCATTGTAATATGAATAATGAAACAATTGACCATTGCCTATTTGAATGTAATATGCTGACGTCTGCACAACATATCCTGCTTTGTAAACTGTTAAAATGCTTCAAACACCACAAAATCTCACTATCAGCCAAGAGCCTAGCCAGCTATACCTGCACACAGAGCACAGAAATCGATATCTATCTTCTTATATTTGATCTTCTTGAGTCAAAAGATCTACTGAAAGATATCTGAGAATATCTAATAAATAAGAGACAACCAAGACAGTAGCTCTGTAGCCCACAGAGTGAAGCAAAAAGAAGAGGGCTAAATAGTACCAACTGAATAGCCTGCCTGCTGTGAATTGGAAGAAGAAGATTTGAGCTTCAAATGATTAGAATCTCACTATCACAAAGTTCACATGATAGCTCCAATACTGAGAATAGGACAATGATCAGTGTAGGGGCTAATGTCACTATAAATGATGATGAGGAGACGAAAATTGTTCCTGAAAAATTTTAACTAAATTTCTTGCGAATTATTATCTCAATTAATCAGTAGTTGTACCGAACGAATCGTGCTAAAATCCTCCTCAGGGCCATACTGTGGTGTTTGTTTTGATCCTGAAACTTTCCCCATAATAGAGTACCGACGGTTTGTTATCATTGTATTACCCTTTATTGTTTTAGTTTTGTTTAGTTTAAAGCTTTTTCCAATAGGCAATAGGCAATGATTAGAAGTCCTCCAAAAAAAAGTCCCCCCCAGATCCCACCCCAAATATCAGTGACTGATACCCATTGGGTCAAGCCCTATCACAATCACATGATAGCTCCAATACTGAGAATAGGACAATGATCAGTGTAGGGGCTAATGTCACTATAAATGATGATAATGGGTTTCAAGAGGTCTTTTCTAGAAGCTCTAAAAAAAGGAAAAAAATCTCCCCAATCAAAAGCATTTTCCCTCTCCCTTTCCAAGATCCTTCCTCCAAAAACTTAGGAATTTACCTTAAAATTTCTCCTATTACCCCCTTTGAAATAAAAAAAAATCACTGCAATAAGAGTTGCAATTTTCAAACTGATGAAATCAACGTTCTCTATTAATATTCACCGGGATGGATTTCTGCTAATAGCTGTCCAAGATCAAAAATCAGCAGACAGAATAATTAATCTAAAATCCCTTCTGAATACCCCAATTAATGCATCTAAATGGAACCCAAAAGAATCCCCAGCAAAAATAGTAGTTTATAATGTTCCCCCAGAAATACCCATTCAGGAGTTAAAAGAAGGGCTCTCAGATAGGGCTGGCAACACAATCCCAGTTGAGGATGTTACCCAACTTGGTAAACCTAACTCTAATGGCCTAAAAACAAGTAGATCCTTCTTATTTACACTGAAGGAACAAATTAATATCCCAGAAAAGTTATTCCTATTTGGGCAAATCAAACCGCACAAGGAATACAAACCAAAGCCTATCCAGCGTCAGAAGTGTCTCAAACTGGGACACACAACAAACAAATGTAATGTAAATTTTCCTAGAGTGTAGTAATTGTAAAGCATTCCATCCTAAAGAGTTGACAACTTGCAACAACACTCAGCCTACATGTATCAATTGCAAAGGCCCACATGAATCTACCAATAAATCACTATGCCCTGCATATAAGAAAAGATCACTAACACTCCAAATAGCAACAGAGAAGGCCATTCCGTACCCCTTTGCAGCAATGGAAGCAAATGCTGCCCAACAATACCACATAAAGCCCGTAATGAAACCAACCAAAACCCTCAAGTCAAACGCCCCCAATGCATCAAGTACCCCATATAAAACACAATCGTCTAAGCCCCCTAGCTCACATTCCTATCAGAAGGAATCACCAAGTCAACAAGCCTCCTTGCCCGGTGAGATGAGGTCAGCCTGGCCCCCCCTCTCAAGAAGAAACAAACCAGAAACACTACCAGGAATTAATCCCTTAACTGACAAACAGGATGCACAACCAAACACGCAATCCCCAAATATATGCTTATTCATTCTAAACTGTAATGCAGTTCAGGCCATGAACATACATAAACTACAGAAAACAAAAATCATTGCAGAATTGGCAAAAATCTACATCCCTGATGATATGCTCATTCAAGCAAAAAAGATCTTGCTTTACTTTTAACAAAGCTGAACATTGATACACAGTCATATGAAAAATAAATCAACAACACAACACATATCAATACTCCAGTGGAACGTAAGATCACTCACAGAAAATAAGCTAAATGAACTAATATCTTTTATGAATAATAATTCCATTAATATTGCTTGCCTCCAGGAAACTCATTTAACCCAAAATCAACAAATTAAGTCTCTGGGATATACTATCCTGAGAAAGGATAGATCATCAGAGAAAAAAGGAGGTGGAGTAGCTTTAATAGTTAAAAATAATATAAAATTCTGTGGCATCGACTTTCCAGATTTTGCAAATGATGTTGATGCAATTGGTATCAGTGTCCAGCTGAATAATACAAAAACCTACATAATAAGCTTTTATAACCCTAATGGCCAAACTACAGATGCCATGGATTTCTTTAATTATATAAATAATTCTAATATGTTAAAAATATCATTATTTGCGGAGATTTCAATGCCCACAGCCTTTTGTGGGGGATAAACCAGCAAATAAAGCTGGTAAATTGATTGAGAATATGACTTCAAATAATATTGAATTAGCTGTTGCTAGCCCTCCAAACCTGAATACATATTTCAACCCTAAAAGTGGCAGATTCTCTACAATTGACCTACAAATTGTGTCTTTAAACATTTTGAATAAAATTTGTATAAATAAAATTGGTAGTCTATGTACTGACCACTTTGCTATAGTTTGCTCCCTGAATGAACCTGCTGAAACCCGATCACACACCTCAAAATTTATCAACACTAAAACAAATTGGTCTATGTTCCAAAATAAGCTAAATGATGAAATTACAAGTTTCACCCAAAATTCATGCATTTCAAACACTAACAGTTTACACACATGCTGAAGTCTTGGCATCTTTACTAATAAATACAGCTAATCATGCTATCCCCAAGACAACACCCAAAAAAACCTTCCCTAAACATATTCCCAAAGCATGGTGGACAAATGAGTGCCAAAATAAATGGAGAATAAAGAAGGCAGCTAGGAGAGCATTCATATAAAAACCATCACCTACTACATATTTAAAAAAATTACAAGCAGAATCTAATCTAAAAAGGACTATAAAAGATGCTAAATATAATTACTAGAATAATTTTGCAAATAATCTCTCCAGAGAGACACATGAGCCAATTATACATAAAGTCATAAGCCACATCTGTGGGAAAAAGACTTCCCCCAACCCACTCCTGTATGAGCTTATACATAATAATACCCATTATGACAATGATAATGAAAAAGCTAAGCTATTTGCAACTCTATTTGTTAATAAGCTAACATCAAATAATCGCATCAAAATATCCCCACTTCCTATGAACCCAAGTTACCAACCACGCCCAGGATCTGAGTTTATAACTAGTCCAATTTCAATCCAGGAAATGAATAATGCAATACATCATATTAGGACCAAAACTAGCGGCAGCTATGACAATATACACTCTACTTGGATAAAGAATCTCACCCCTTCATATAAACAGGAACTGCTAAACTGTTATAATCACGCTTGGGCATCTTTTATGTTCCCCAATATATGGAAGTGTTCGTCCCTCCTACCAATCCTAAAGAAAAACAAACCAAAAGATAACCTTGAATCCTGTAGGCCCATAATGATTACTAATAAGATTGGGAAAATAATGGAGAAAATGATCTATTACGGACTCCTCTGGTTTGTTGAAAAAAGTAATATGATCCCTCGCACTCAAACTGAATTCAGGATACACCACTCCTCAACAGATGCTTTCATTTTGCTAACAAATGCAATAAATGAATCATTCTCAAAAAATAATGTCCTAGTTGCAGCTTTCCTAGATTTTGAAGGGGCATATGACAATGTGAACCACCAAACCCTTTTAAACAAACTTGCAAACCTTGGACTACCCCCAAGCTAGTATCTTTTATAAAATCTTTCATAGAAGTGCGAAGTTTCATTGTTTGTGTTGGTTCAGCCTCTTCACCCCGACAGACAATAACCAAAGGCCCACCTCAGGGAGCAGTCCTCAGTTGCCTCCTATTTGCCCTATATCTCTGGGACATGAACCTCCCCCACACGAATCTACAATATGCTGAAAATCTGGTGCTATGGTCATCTGGCAAAACCTTTGAGATAACACAGTCAAATCTGCAAAAGTCACTTTTCCAATTTGAAAAATTCTCTCAACATTCAGATTTACCCACTGCACCTACCAAGTAAAAAATAATCCAATTTCACCGAAAGCGGAACCATGTTAATGCAAAACTAACTCTAAAAGGAACAACTATTCCAGAAGATAATCATATTAATTACCTAGGTCTCATGCTTGACCAAAAACTTAATTTCCACCTCCATATCACAAACACAATAAAAAAATGTTGTAGAAAAACAAATATACTAAAAAGAGTTCTTTCCACACCCTGGGGCTGTAAGGAGAAAAGCTTACTCCAGTTTTACAAATCACATATAAGACCCCATATTGACTATGGGCTCATCGTCCATGGTGCATGTGCAAAGACCCAGATGCAAAAAATTGAAACAACACAAAATGATATAATACGTCTGATATTTGGTCTTAGGAAACCCACAAGCACCAAGTTTCTGCTTATGGAGAGTGGATTAACAACAATAAGAGAGAGACGTAGCTTTCTCTTGACAAAACATCTTAAAAAAATTGAATCAAATAGCTCAAGCACCCTATATAATTGGTTAAGAAATCCAGCCATGTATAGAGCCATTGCAGATGAGTATGCCAATATTCAGAAGAAGTTCCCTGTACCAGCAAAGTCTATTGCACCTACTTTCCCCCAATCCCCACCAAGGAATTGGTCAATTCCCATAATAAATACTAATTTCTCAAAGTGGAATAAAGATCTAACCCCCATTGCTTTTGTCCAGAAAAAAATTGCTGAACTTAATACAATTACTTATAAAAAACACTTCCAAATATTTGTTGATGGGTCAAAAATGAATGAGAAGGTAGCAAGTGGTGTATTCCTTCCTCACCTGAAAATTGCAATGGGCGAGAGATTATATAATAATGTATCTATAATGTCTGCTGAGTTAAATGCCATAATCATGGCATTAGAACACCTTAAGGAAAACCAACATTTGATTGCAAATTCAAATAATATTATAGTATACTCCGACTCTTTATCAAGCCTTGAGTTGCTGGCCTCAGCTCCTCAGTATAAGTTGGACATTGACACTTATCATTGTCTCAGTATTATAGATAAACTTGCTTCAAGTGGCATAAGAACTTATTTTTAGTATATTCCTAGCCACTCTGAGATAAGTGGTAATCATCAGGTTGATAAAATAGCAAAAAATGCTATAAATATTGACCAGCCAAGTGAGAGACCAATCCCGATTAGAGATATTTACCGATGGAGGCTATCAGATATTAATTTTAATAAGAATAATCATATCCTTTCCCCCTTCCCAATAAGTATTTTTCTAAAATTTACCATAGAATTCGTTCTGGAACAAATGGACTAAATTTTCTTGCATACTCGCATAAGTTTTCTAATTCAAGCGGTTCAATTCCCCTGTCCCCTCTTTGCAGGCATTGTAATATGAATAATGAAACAATTGACCATTGCCTATTTGAATGTAATATGCTGACGTCTTCACAACATACCTTGCTTTGCAAAGTGTTAAAATGCTTCAAACACCACAAAATATCACTGTCAGCCAAGAGCCTAGCCAACTATATCTGCACACAGAGCATAGAAATCGACATCTACCATCTCATAATTGAACTCCTAGAGTCAAAAGATCTACTGAAAGATATTTGAAAATACCCATTAAATATGAGGCAATCAAGCCAGTAGCCCTGTAGCCCACAGAGCGAAGCAAAAGGAAAAGGGTTAAATAGTACTACTGAAAAGCCCGCCTGCTGTTAAATAAAAGAATAAAGAAATTCTACCTTCCGCTTTAAAATTCTGTTCATTTTTCTTTCTGATTTTTCGGATGAAAACAGGTAGGTAAAAGAGCATTAGGCAATTAAGGATGTTATCATAGGCAGCGCAAACGCGCTTTCTAAGTAAAGAACAATGTTTGCACAATGTATTATTTTTTTTTTTCCATACCAGGGCAATTCGTATCGAAGGAGTTGTCGTAGAAACTTCGAAAAGGGCTCATTCGATTGGAAATTGGAAACGCTAGTGCCCTTTTCAATAGTCGAAAGTGATTGGAAGGCAGCTAACACCCCTTCCACGCCCACCATTTCACCAAACACATCCAATAAAAATTTTAAGATAGCCATTTTGTTCAGAGTAACTGATTTCCAGAGAGAAAATATGTTTTTGAGGAGGTTACTCCCCCACAACCCATATGACAAGGGTTTTAAGTTATGCCCTGGGGGTATATAAGAACGATGTTGGCAAAATGTATTATTTATTATTTTTTCCTTTAGACCTGGGCACTTCGTATCGAAGAAGTTGCCGTAGAAACTTCAAAAAGGACTCTTTCAATTGGAAATTGGAGTGGCTTGTGCCCTTTTTAGTAGTCGAAAGTGACTGGAAGGCAACTAACACCCCTTCCACGCCCACATTTCCCGAAACACATCCAATTAAAATTTTGAGATAGCCATTTTATTTAACGTAGTTGAAAGTTCTGGAAATTAGGTCTTAGAGGATGACAACCACCCTCACAGTCCTTAGGGTAAGGGTTGTAATTTATGCCCTGTGTCACATAAGGTGTTTATAGAAAGGGTTGTTATAGAAACTCAAAAAGGGCTCATTCGATTGGAAATTTAAAGGGCTAGTGCCCTTTTTAATAATCAAAAGTGATTGGAATGCTTGACATTTTTATAGTAAAGATCGATGTGGGTATAATGTATCATTTTTGTTGTTGTTGTTGTTGTTTAGACCAGGGCACTTCGTATCGAATGACTTTTTGTAGGAACTTCGTAAAGGGCTCATTCGATTGAAAATAGAAAGGGCTGATGTCCTTTTTAATAGTCGAAAGTGATTGGAGGAAAACTAATCCCCCTCCCACGCCCACTCTCCCATTTGCTTTATGTTTAAAAAGTAAATGTTGCCTTAAGATTAAATCAAAATGCACTGTGTTAATACTAATTCCCAATAAGGCATCTCAGCAGTATCCCAAGAGTCACTGAGGGTATTATGTTCAAATTTCGGGGCTACTTCTGCTCTTAAAATTTAACCAAATCAAAATAGAGTAAGTGTATCCAAGCTATCAAAGAAAGTAAACAGATTTTTTTGTGAATGGTATTAAGTTTTCTATTTCAGGTAAACTAGAGGAGATATGAAACTAAATTAAACACTACTATTTGTGTCCAGATTTCTAAAAGGGTCTATGTTGTTAAACATTGTTGAGAATTTCCAGCATACAAATAGCATGCCAAACTATAAATTCTTAAAAAAAACGAAAAGATTTAAAGTATTATTTTCTTTTTCCCTGAAAACACTATGCCAATATAAAAAGAACAGAAATTAGTTAAAAAAAACTGTTTCCACAAAATAAGTTTTTTAAAGAAAAGTAAAGAACTCCATTAAACAAAAAATAAGCAAAATAAAATCAAAGAATCTACCAAGCGTGAATTTACCGCAAATCAGCATCGATAAATAAATGAAACCCAAACCGAGTAGAAATTACAATAAATAACCGAGTCAAACTCAAAACGAGCAGAAATTAACATAAGCTGGGCTCAAAATCCCTATGCCTGCCCAAGGCCAGAACATAATTTGCCCTTTACTGAAAAAAAATAAAAATGAACGTGCATTGTCAGCTTAATATACATATACCGATATTTGGTAGTCAAAATGTTAATAATATTTGATTTATAAAAGTTATAAAAGTAAAAACATTTGTATTTTTTCAGTAAAGTGCAAATTATGTTCTGACCTTGGGTAGGCATAGGGGTTTTGAGCCCAACTTATATTAATTTCTGCTCGTTTTGAGTTTGACTCGGTTATTTATTGTAATTTCTGTTCGTTTCGGGTTTCATTTATTTATCGATGCTGATTTGTGGTAGTTTCCCGCTTGGTAGATTATTTGATTTTATTTTTGCTCATTTTTTGTTTAATGGAGTTTTTCAATTTTCTTTGAAAAACTTATTTTGTGGAAATTTTTTTTTATTAATCTGGAAGCTAGTATAGAAATATATCTATACAAATGAATTACATTTTTTTTGCACAGTGAGCAGAGCACACTGAAGTTGAAGTAGCCTTATACTTTGACTTGAAACTTCATAACTTGACCACTTCTTTCAGAAAAGAATTTTGGAGGGTTATTCCGTGTTGATAAGAAAAGAAGGTAAAGGTGCAGTTTAGTTCCCCCTGTAGTGTAGGGCGCAGGAGCCCTATAGTAAAGGTGAGGTTAGTTCTCCCTTATAAAAACAACTTATTTCAGCAGATACAAAGAAGAAGCCCATTTGCGGCATTCTGTGGGACCCCAAGGTCCAATGCTAGTATCAGATCCCGCGAGTGGCAATTTACGCTCGTCAAGTTCTGGCTGTACCGGCCACAAGTGCCCCAGCTAAACGCCTTTTTAGCACGACAGGACTGATAGTGACTGCAAAAAGATCAATGGCTCCAGACAAAGTGAACAAACTCACTTTTGTTACATCAATTGTAACTGAAGTGATGCAACCCCTGATTTAAAATTGTTGTGTTGTTAAGCCATGGTATCTGAATTGTATACAGTGTTTTTTTGATGTTGTTATTTGTTTTTTCACTTCCTTTTCGTATGTATTTGATGAGCAGGAGATGTTTGAACTTCAAACTTTGAAAGTTATACACACATTAGCCCAAATCATTAACAAGAAGAAAATGACTAAACACGGGATTTTATAGGAACAATGCGATGTTAAACATAAACACAACATAGGTTTCCCTGGGTCTAGTGGTTAAAAATGAGAATTCTAGTTGGTCTGATCGACGTTGAACATAAACACTTTCCGCATGGCCCAACAAATTCCTCTTTTATCATATTGTTCTTGTTTGTTTTCTGCCAACCATTTAAAAATCCTTATTAAAATCAAGCTGAGGTTGAACGTGCTTGGTGAAGTGTAATTTTTATTATTATGTTTAACCAGAAAAATCGGCGCGCCGTGGCGCGCCGCCGGTCAGAAATCGGCGGCACGCCGCCAAAAAAATTTTGGCGTGCCGCCGCCGATACTAAATCACACATACGCTGCCGTCATGTCGGCGTGGCGCGGCTTCGAGGACTAGTAAGGATTTTGGCTTTAGGTGTTGAAGGTCCAAATGAGACCAGTAGGCCTAGGCAGTTGACATTGGGCTGTAGAACAGTTATTACCAAAAAACTGTTTCAACACTTCCAAAATCATGAGTGCAGGGGCCATTATGGTTCAATGTTAGAAAAACTTGGACCAGATGGCTCCATTATCATAATAGCTGTGAACCAGTCAGTAGCTGCTGCTATACTTTCTATTTCAGATATAGCAGTAAATGGATGTAAGGTAAAGTTTGTGCTTGGTCCTACCTCTAACCCTGCTTTAATCAGAAACAGAAAAGGCATTGTATTTATCCCATCTGAGGAGGATTCTCATCTGGATGATTTTGTCAAGGAGGTCCAAGTTGATGACAGAATACAACAAGTGACATTGGCCTTTAAAAACCCAAGCCCATCAATTATCCCTTTGGTTTGCATCTTTAATCAGGATGTTCAGTTCCCTCTGAAAATATCTGTTTTGGGTGCAAGGTATACAGTTAAGCAGTTTATCCCCCGGGCAATGCAGTGTTACAATTGCCAAGGTTTTGGCCACATGGCTTCTAATTGCCGCAAAGGCAAAATATGTCTAATTTGTAGTGGACAACACGCCCTTGATGAATGTCCCCGAATCTAAAACAGTTAAGGAAGACCAGGTACTCAAGTGCCCTAACTGCAATGGTAACCATGCTGCTAATGCTAAGGAGTGCCCAGTATTCATGGAGAAGAAAGCAATTGTAACTTACTCTTTCACCAATAATATCCCCATGAGGACTGCTGCTGAGGTCTTGAAGAAAGGACTTCCTAAACATACAGAACACATCCCCATAGTACACACAGACTCTTTCCCTCCACTGACTCCTTATCAACCTCCAGCTGAGGAACTCAAAATGAGGTACATGGCCATGTTTAAAGGTGTTGCAAAGCAGATCTCATATCTAACCAAGATTATAACATCACTTTGCAAGCTGGTTTCTCAAATAGCACCATATACTTTCAAAGATACAGTCCGTAGCCTGAATAACTCAGTTGAAAACCTAAACATAGAAGGTTCAAGCCTTCCCACCATGTAAGCAGTTACCAGTAGCCCTGGCAAAGCAGAAAGGAAACGCAAAGGAAAGGAGTCTTTACCTAGCCCAGAAGGTGCTACAATACAACCTAGGGCCCTACCTAGGTTGGCCACTTCTCAGACAATTGACTAGTTATCTCTCCACTGTTTTCCCTTGGGCTTGGCATGGTTGACTAAGCACAAGCTTATTAAGTAATTTGGTTAAAACTACTGGTTTGGTTCATTCCCTAATTTTTTTTTTCCTGTGTTTCCTTTTTTTAGAATTGCCTTATTTGTTTATAATTTGATCTAGGTGACAGGTTACAGGTTAAATGTCTTATTTATTATAATTGACTTGTATAAAATTTGTATTTGCTGTTTGATTAAGGTATTTGCATCATTTTGGTTCCTGTTTATAATTGTTGGCAGGTGCTTATGGGGATTAACCCCTAGAATAAGCAAAATAAACGGTTGATGGCTCCATGTTATTTTAATTTTGATGGCCATGATGCCTCTCCCATATTATTTTATTTTAGAGTTATCCTTTTTCTATTTTATTTGTTTTATTATCCTTATCTATCTTTTCATATTTTATCTGATTAAATTTATATATATGGAGGTATGCAATAGGTTATAATGTAAAAATGTATTATCTATTATAATTGTGTTGTATATGTATTTTAATTGCTGTATGACAAAGCACAGTTGCATAATTTTGATTCCTGTTTTTCAATGCAGGTAGTTCCTGCAGGTGAATTATTCCCTACCAATAGCAAGATAAGTGATGCATGATCAGGTCCAGTGAATATTGACCAAAGTGACACCCAAGCAAGCTAGTGATTACAGAAGTCACAGAACAATTGAGTAATACGAACGCATTGACCTATTGGTCGAACACGTCAAACCCCAAACAAAAACAACAATTGCGCATCATATAGAACTATTACGGTAGCCTGTTCACTGAGCAAAGTTTTTGAATATATCCTGCTTCCTGAAATTCTTCCAAAAGTTGATTATGTGTCAAATCAGTTTGGGTTTAAACCATATATAGGATGCCAACATGCACATCGAATTCCTACTTCTTTTTTAATTCAAGCACAAAAAGATGGATCTGAAGTTCATTTATATGCGTTATATATTTCAAAAGCTTTTGACTTGGTTTGTCACAGCCAACTATAGTATTCTCTTACCCAGCTTGGAGTGAATTCATCTGTTATATGTGCCCTGCGTTTTTTGGTATGCAAATTCATATGTTCGACTTCGGTCAGGAGAAATCGTTTTTGGTAATATTCCTATTCGGTGTGGACTTAGGCAGGGGGGTTCTGTCACCATGCCTTTTTAATGCTTGTTTATACCCTGTGCTTTCTCGTATTTTTTCGTCGTATTCTACGGGTCTAGCTAATTTATCTTATATTGCTTATGCAGATGATTTATTACTTATTAGCCGTTCAAAATTCACCCTAGCCAAGTGTACCCAGTTTTGTTTCTAAGCTTTTTGAAAAAATTGGTCTCGTGCTTAATGCTGAAAAATCTGAGTATTTAGTTTTCAATGCTAAAAGCCAAAGTAGTGGTTTGAGTTGTAGTTCTTTTTCAGTTAAGCTGGTTCCTGAGTTGCGTTGGCTCGGGATTAGTATCTGCTCTTCTGTTTCAGCTATCCGTGCTAGTGCACTTGCAGATATTAAGAATAAGCTTAAAGTAGGTTATGCTAAAATTGTCCCAAAATGTGGTCGACATTTTCTTAAGGCATTGGCTAAACTCTATTCAACGTATTGCAACCATTCCATTCTTTTTCTATCAGGTTTGCGCGCGTTTTTAAATGCTAGTGATATGCAGGATATTAGAGTTTTGTGCTTCCGTTATTGTAAATATCTTTTGTATTTGCCTCGTTGGTATAGAAACCGTAAGATTATTCGAATATTTAATGCAACTGATATATTGACGTCATATAATAAGTTGGACTCCAAGTTAAAAGATGAGGCCTGTAAGCGGTTGGGTCCTTTTCATTCTCTTCTGCGATTGTTCTGATTTGCATTTTTAGTTCTTTATATTGATATCGTTTTGCATGTTTTCTGTTTTGTATGTCTTTTCCTTTTATTTTCTTTTGTTACTCCACTTTTTTATAATGTTAGTAGGTCAGAAATAAATTATCAATTAATAAAGCCGAAATTGCCCACCTAAAATGGAAAGCACAGATGAAAAGACCAATAAATACAAGTTTTCAAATTGTAAAGAAAATCATTCGTCAACGTCTTCAATTTGCCAAATAAGAAGAGAAAATCAACAAGTGTTAGAAGTTGCTGAAAAATATGGTATGGATTTCAAGAGGGCAAGGATTACATATAGAAACTATGCTCAAGCATTGCAATCAAACTTGACCCCAGAGAAAAGAGTAACAAGTAAAACTGCAGAAGACTTGCAACAATTGACAGCAAATAAATTAGTGATTGGGATACTGACAACCCCTGGCATGTTAAATATTCAAGACTTAGAACTGAGTGAAAAGATAGGCAAGTTGTGCGATTTAGTAGAAGAGCTGAAATTGGGAAAACTTAATGGCAGTGACATATCAATGGTTTGCCAAGTTAATAGTGGTTTTGAAAATAGATCAAACCCCTAATGCAGCTGAAAATGTTATCTTGGAATGCATGTTGAATTATGAGAGAAAAAAGAGATTTGTTGCTACAATACTGTTACCAAAAAAACATTCATGTTTTCTGTATTCAAGAAACGTGGCTTAAACCTAAGAATGTGAGCTCATTCAAAGGTTTTAGCATTCTGGTTTTAGGAATGACAGAATAAATGTAAATAAGGAGGTGTAACGATTGGAATTAAAAACCATATTCATCACAAGGAGTTGGAGTTGACGCATCGTCAACCTGCAGATAAAGAAGTGGAAATCCTTGGAGCCCAGGTTGTTTTGGAAAACAACAAGAAAGCAAATATTATATGTATTTATAATCCGGATGGAAATAATAGACTGCTGGGACAAAGAATAGAAAGAGCTATCGCTAAAATTCCAGTTGGAGAATATTTGATGCTAGTTGGTGATATGAATGCACACAGCAGATCTTGGTGCAAATGCAGAATTATTAATAATTCTGGTGCTAGCCTAGAGAATTGTTTAATAAACAATTCAATTTGTTTAGTGACACCTAGTGGCTTGCCAACAAGGCAAAACCCTCAGACAGGAGAGACAAAAACATTTGACTTGGTATTATGTAGCCCAAGGATATACACTAAATTAAACATAGTAAGTGATGCTGGAATTGAGTTGTCTAGTGAGCATTATCCTATATTATGCACTCTTGATGAAGAAGTTCCTCCCAGGGGCGGCACGAAAAAAAGATTTAAGATAAAAAATGTGAACTGGCCCCTTCTTACTTGGACATTTGAAGAATATGATGTGAACTCATTAACAGATGAAGAAGTAGAGTTTTCAAGGAAAATTGGATTATTTCAAGACATAATTATGAAAATAGCCAAAAATATAGTGCCATATAGGGGAGTGAGTGCTCACAAAGGCTCTACCTGGTGGAACAAAGAATGCTCTGAAGCCAAGCGGGATTTTATGAAAAGGAGAAGAATATATAATTCGGAATGGAGTCTACATAATCATATTGAAAAAAAAACAGAGCATATGCCAAGTTCTGGAAAACAGTGCTGGAAGTTAAGAAAAAAGCATGGAGTAGTTTCATAAATAACCTTGACTTTAGAAAGCCCACAAAAAAAGTGTATGAATTTATAAAAAAGATGAACAATGGACCGATTTCAAACAGAAACAACCCTCCAATAATGTATGGTACTACAGTTCTTGTAAACAAAAAGCAAAAAGTTGATGCAGCTACTAAGTTCATGAGCTTAGTTATTTGACGAAAAGATCCAAATTCCCAAAAGGAGAGAGAGATGGAGTTGAAAGCCGGCCAGCTTGGGACACAAGGAAAAGATGAGCCATACAACAGACCTTTCTGTAAACAAGAAATGAGGAATGTAATAAGAAACTTGCCAAATACATCTCCAGGACCTGATGATATATTAACACAATTTGTTAAAGCACTCCCTATATCCTGGCTAAAAGTATTATTGGGAATAATAAATGATGCATGGAAGATGGGAAAATTTCTCGATGTCTGGAAATACAGAGAAGCAGTAATGTTACCAAAGCCTGGAAAAGATCCTTCAAAGGTTGAAAACTACAGATACATTACCCGCCTCACTGTGATTGGAAAAGTGATGGAAAGGATGATCAAAAAAGGCTAGAAGTTGTGATGGACCAGAAAAAAAACCTGAAATACATCCAATGTGGCTTTCGTGAAAACAGAAGCGCAGAGGACAGTCTTACATGCTTGAAACAGGTGGCACTATTCGCTTTGCAAAATGGATGGATACTAGCAGCTGTTTTATTAGATATTGAGGGTGCTTTTGACAATATGCTTCACAGAAAAATAATTGGATGCCTAATAACAGCAGAAATCAAAGGTCAAATGCTAATATTATTGGAAGATTATCTGAAAGGAAGAAGAGTCAAAGTAAGAATTTGAGAAACATTATCAGAGATTACAGTGTACGCCAAAAGAGGAATCCCTCAAGGTTCAGTCCTGGGCCCTGACATGTATAATATAGGATCATTTGACGTTCCTATTAGTGAAAAGGATGATGGTGGAACTGTTTTTGTGGATGATAATAATGTCTGGGTTATGGCCCGAGACACCTACCAATTAAAGACATTAATGGCCCATGTCTTAGAGAAATTAGAAAAATGGGCTAAAGAAGCCGATTTGAAATTTTTACCAGCAAAAACAAAAGCAATTGTGTTCACTAGGAAAAGGATTGGAGCCCTCCCGAATATATATCTGATTGGAAATCTGATAGAATATGTGAATGAAGCAAAAAATACTAGGCGTAGTGGTGGACAATAAGCTCACTTGGAAGCCCCATGTGATGTATCTTAAATCAGCATGCCTGAAAAAAATAAATATAATGAAGAGTTTAGCTTATATGTCTGGAGGTTTGTCAGCAGAACTCCTTATTCAATATTATACAAAATATATTGTGTCTAAAGTAGAATTCTGCTCAACAATATATGGAACAGCTTGCCATTCCACAATTGTGAGATTGGATGTAATCCAAAATTCAGCCATAAGGATAGCATTTGGAGCCAGGAGAACTACACCTGTTAGCTTTCTGTTATCAGAAAGTGGTCTATTAGACTTAGAAACAAGAAGAAAAATGAGATTTTGCTGCCCTCAGAAAAATATATCAAGAAAATTCAAATTGCCCCCCGAATGCAGTGTATTTCAGGCAGAAGTATATGCTATTACAAAGGCCTTAGAATTTACTGAAGAATGTGAAGAAGAAAAATTTGTAATATGTTCCGATTCAAAGAGCGCTATTCAAGCTATTACAAATACTAACATCATGCCAAAACCAAGTAGAGAAGTCATAAAGTGCTACATTAAGCTACATGCAGCAATGGAGAAGAAGAAGATTTTCATTCAGTGGATTCCCGCTCATACTGGAATCATAGGGAATGAAATTGCAGACACGTATGCTAGGTCTGCAGTTGAAGTTGGAATAAGTTTTAATGAACTGGACACCCCTTAAGAATATATGATGCTCGGGAAAGTAATTCAAGAATTGAACCAAGAAGGATTTCTATCAAACAGGGATTCGACTGGAAATATTTTCGTTACTAAGAAAGATCAGAGGAAAAGGAAACTAAATTGTATAAAGAATTAAATAGATTTTAAGTAAAGAAAATATTCCGCCTTTGATCAAACCAAGCCGGAGTCAGATATTACAAAGCAAGATTTTGGGGAGAAAGTGACAATTGTCCCAAATGTGGGAGCCTAGAGACGATTGAACACTTGTTAATGAAGTGCCGTGAGAGTGAAGAAGAAAGACGGGAAATAGTGGAATTTTGCAGACTTAAGAGAAGGCAGCCGAGCCTAAATTTATTACTCAGTGGATTAGAAAGTGAAGAAGAAAATTGTGTGATTACACGTCTTATAATAGAGTTTTTGAAGAAAAGTGGGAAAATTATGGACATTTGAAATCAGTTCATAAAGAAGAGACTACATACGTGCTTGAAGAATAAGAAGTGAAGATTAGATAGCCACTGAAGTCCCCTGGGCTGTACAGCGAGAGGGGAATCGTCCCGTTCCCGAATCCTGAAGATATTTACTTCGTTACCATTAAAGACACTTCGGAAAACTTTTCTAGGTAGTTTCCGGGCCCAGTTCCAAAATTTTATCCATGCTGGTATATGAACTACTAATTAGTTTTTTCACTCCCCTAAAAGTATCTTCAGATAATCAGAAATCCTTTATCCTCACCTGTAACCAAGCTCCTGGAAATAAAGATATCCTCCTATCGGTTAATAACCGATACTCCCAATTAAAATATTTAATTCTTTTGATGGGTTTTGGGAAGTGCGGGTACTTGAACTAGCTATCCCTAGCAGTTTAAGGGTTATAGGGCGTCTAGTACCTATACGGCTCTTCCCACTTACTCCCGCTCTCTTATGCGCATTCCAATTCATTTGATGAATCAATTCCTTTTCTATTGTCTTCATTGTGCTTTAGTGTTCGCTAATCAATTCGTCTCTTCTTTAAGAGACCAATAGATGCCTTAAATATCTTTCTATCTATGTGCCAAGGCAGGTTAGAATTCAGGATTGCAATGTAGGTATTTGGTATATTAGCCATGTTGCAGAGACGCTTAAGCTAAATAGTCTCCACACTAAGTGGCTGACAATCAGATAAGACATGCTGGATAGTTTTGTCGGTTGAGAAGCAGACACGACAAAAGGGGGAATGATGCAACTTCCAATTAATTGAAAAACTATTGAGAAGAAGGGCACCTGATTTCATACCAGTTCCAGTTCCAGTTCCAAAAATTAGTAGCAAGGTATACAAACTACCAATAAGGACTTTCACCACTTTGATTCTTCAAAAAGTATCATCAGTTATTTAGAAATCCATTGTCTTCAACTGTATCTAAGTATTCTTATCAGTTAAAACAAACAGTAGTGATACATCTATAGATTTAGAGCTAGGTACTGAGCTAGATCGTAAAAACCTACCAAACACCTTACATTGGGGCAAAACTTGTAATATATACTGAACAAGATTTCATGTCCTTGGTAAAAATGTGCTATCTGTGTACTTAGAGCTAGGTACTGAGTTTGATCGTAATAAACCTACGAAACACCTTACATTTGGGGCAAAACTTGTAATATATACTGAACGAGATTTAATTTCCTTGGTAGGGAGAACCTATCATACACATTATACTGTTCATATCATGATGTACAATACTGGAAGAACAACCTAAAGGTCTAAAACATCTCAATATATGCTGATGGCACATAATTTATTCATCATTAGTACTTGTAGGATACCATAGCTATGAGGGCAGAGCAACCGCTCCATAGCAACCAGATTCAATATAATGAGTGATTTTCAATATAATTCATATTAGTAAGAGAATCGAATTCAGAGAGAGAACAATTTGTTTATACTCTATTATTTGACAAGATGTTGGCAAAAAATGAGTGCTATGTTTACGCTATTAGAAGTTGATGGTGGAGAAGGTAGAAGCAATGATACAAAGACGAGAGTACCAAACATGACAGTAGAAATTACAAGAGGATTTCGACTAAGCCTTGAATGGGATGATATTTTTGCAAGATATGTGGCATCATTGAGTAAATTTAAATTAAAGGACCAGTTAGGCTTTGCAGCGAAACTGGATATAGTGCATATAAATAGACTTCAAGCTGCTTTAAATACAATAGTGAAATATATTGAGGAGAATAAGTTGTATCAGTGATTATTATTGTTATTGTAATTATATATAATAAAAATGTTAATAAATCGAAAATATATCTTACAGTAGGTTACCGAATATTCTTGAAGTGGAAAGAATCCTCGTTAGTCTGAAGTTGGTTGTGAGTGTGTTAGGATTGAACAAATGACTGGATTTGAAGAAGAGAAAATTATTCAGAATCTTGTGATTATGGAAAAAATTTGATTCTAGATGATGATTTTCTGGAGTTGACTCTTCAATGGAAAATATTTTCTCAAAGAATCCTTGACGATATCATGAAAAATGTTTCTCCATTATTGGACTATTGTATGAAACTTTTACGTCGTGGTCCAAACGAATTTACGCAATTCATTGACATATGAATCGAAACAAAACAAAATGGTATTGTGGATTTGCTATTGAACACACTACATTAGCAGGTTAAGACCATGATTTTTTAATGAGAATAATAAATCGAGAATTTAGAAGATCCTGTCCAAACAGGTTTTATGATATCATTCGATTACTTCTCTCTCTCTTCCTCTCAATTTACCGATCGTATTTCAGTTTTTTTGGTAGTGAGAGTGTCAACACATGAAAAATGTTCTATACATGTCCACTATGCATGTATACACTAGACAGCTGGTAATCATGTGAGAATTGTACAATTATTGACGATTATGATGTAAGTGTAAATTATGCAACCTGTGTAAATTGCATAGAGGATATGCAGTAAAAATTAAAGGCTGTGATTCATGTCTGGAAGAGATTTGTGACTCTCACCCTAGAGGACACCTATGCTTCAATTGTCACTATGATAAATAAAGTCAGTGGGAGAATACCTATCATGGTATGAATGGAAAGAATCTTAAACAAGATTTAGTTTATTTCTAAGAGACTGGTATCTGTTGCTTTAAATTGTTTAGCGAGGAAGAATCAGGTATACGATTCAACTGCTGGAATAATAAGAGAATTTAGTTTCTGCTTCATCTTTGTGAAGCCAATGGTTCCTATGATTATATGCCTACGGATTTCTATTTGGCTTTTACAGGATGTGATTCACCATTTAAAAACGCTGTGTGTGATATTCCTTCAAATAAACAAATTGAAACACGTGAATTTTACAATGTGAATGAAAATAGTATCATTGACTATACAAAGAGACATAATAAGAGTGAAGTTACATTGTACTGTAGAAAATGTGACCTTGACATTACAGCACACCAGGACCAATATACAGTGAATTCAGATGATCTACCAGCATTAGGTGTTCTCGACAAGGACCTATGCGTAAAAGAAGAAATTTTCCTAGGGAATCAATTATCTGAGTTCAGCAAATCCAGCATTAATTGCAGAGTATTCCATGAGAGCTTACAAATACCTACGTGTAGTATGACTACTGATGACGCCCTTGAGTTCGTTAATAGTCCAGTGACTTCCGGCTTTTCACATAAATTATCTGGTGATAATGAACTAAACAAAAAGGTTATGGAGAAGTCATTACCAGACGATGACATTTTTATTATCTTTGAAAAAATTACGAAAGTGAAGGATAAAAGTGAAATAAATACAAAAATAAGCAGAAAGGAAAATGTAATCTGCAAGCATTTTGATAGTGGTTTCTGTAAGTTCCGCAAACAATACAAGTTTCTGCATGTTTGTAGTCAGCTTATTTCGGGAGTTTGTGTGTCTTATAAGTGTATTTTTGACCATGTTGATCTTTGTTCTGTTTTATCTTGTATTGATAAGTCGTGAACTTTTGCTCATGCATCTCCAAGATTGGAGCGCAGGTTTAAAACCCAACGTTTTTTAGAGCGACGCCGAAAGTATTCACGACCCCCCTCCCAAACCCAACCCCTCCCCTCTCAGAGACCCCCCCCCCGTACTTCCCTCCCTCAGCATCATCTTGCCCCCCGACCCCCCATTTAAAGAACACTCCCAACTTGACTTATTCCCAGATCACCAGGAAACCTTTCTCCCTTTCCTTGCACTTTATCCCCCCTGGCTACCCTACCAGTATGACTCTGGTTTAAAAGTAAGCAGGCAGAATGATCCTCTTTTAACACCTCCATGCAGAGTTTCTAAAACTTCAAATAGTTACCGCTGTTTAGAGTCTCCGCTAGTACCTGCTCAATTAAATGCAATTGTATTTGAAAAAGATGGATTTGATCCCCCTGTCCCTTGTTCTCGCTATCCAAGTTTAGCCCCCGTCAAGAATTCCACTAGAACCCCTGACTGCATCTGTGATATATAAAAAAGTAAAGTGTAAAAACGGTACCTTCACAAGTCGCTTTCGATTCCCCAAACTTTTGTTGAGCAACGCTGAAAGCCTTAACTTTGAAAAACTCAATGAATTAGACACCCTTTCTAAAATATATAGATTAGATGTAATCGCTATTACTGAAGTTCAAGCTCATAATTTGCACATGTTAAAGATTAACAATTTTTCTCAATTTATTAAACTCAGACCAGAAAACCACCCTCTGGGTAAGAAAGGTGGCGGGATTCTGTTCTTTATCCGTAATGATTTATATCCAAGTGAAATCCCAATTCCGTGTCTTAATCCCTTTGATGAAGTTATGTGGGTATGTGTTCGACCTAAAGTCTTGCCGCGTCCTTTTAATTTAATTGTCCTTTGTTGTTTTTATTACTTCCCTAATCAGAGATCCGCTGACAAAATAAATTTTATCGAAAAATTACATACAAGTGCTGACTTTGTACTATCAAAATACCCAAATGCAGGAATTTTCCTGATGGGTGACGCAAACGATTTAAGACTTGATTCTACATGTAACGCTTTTAATTTAAAACAGGTCGTTAATGTCCCTACTACAAAAGGCAATACTACTCTTGATTTAATTTGCACTAATCTTTCGAAGTTTTATAAACCCGTCTCCACTCTGCCCCCTCTAAGGGGTAGTTACCACTTTAGCCTTTTCCTATCTCCCCCGGCTAAAGTTAAACAGTCGTTTTCTATAACTGAAACCGCTTATAGACCTCTCACTGACTCAGGACTTTTCAATTTTGGCTCCTGGATTACTAATGAAAATTGGTCCACTGTGTATCAAACAAATGACGTTGACTACATGGCTTTGTCCCTCCAAAATCTATTGAGGAGTAATTATGAATTCCACTTCCCTGGGAAAAAATTTAAAACGTGTTCTACAGATAAGCCTTACGTTATTGAGTCTTTTAAAAAACTTATAAGAAAAAAAAATCAATTTTTTCAAAGCAGGTCGCATTACTGAGGCTAATAGTCTAAGGAAGTTCCTAAAGAAAAAATTAAGAAAAGCAGCTTCTAATTACTATAATAATAAAGTCAAGGATCTATATTCTAACAAGCCCAAGCAATGGTACAGAAAAATTAAAGAAATATGCGGAAAAAGTCCTTCCGAAATTGATTCTCATCTCCCTGAACCCCCTAATAAGACTGCCAACGATCTGAACTTGTACCTTTCTTCCATCGTGCAAAGTCTCCCCCCTTTCACTGGCTCAAGTCCAACTATTCCTCCCAATACTTCCTTCCCCTTTATTTCTCCCTCTGATGTTATAAATAAAATTCTTAAGCTTAGAAAATCAAGTATTTGTCCCCTGGACCTTCCCAGTTGACTTAATTAAAGCCTTTTCGGACAAAATTGCTGAGCCTTTATCAAATATTTTCAACCACATCACAAAATTTGGTGAATTCCCAAGTTGCTGGAAACAAGGTTTTATAACACCTGTCCCTAAGAAATGCGCCAGTCTGACTTTCGCCAACATTCGCCCCATTACGCTCACTTCTGTTTTTTTCCAAACTTTATGAAGGTTTCCTCTGTGACTGGCTTAAGGATAAAATTTGTCCGTGTATTGACACCCGGCAGTTTGGTAACTTAAAGAAAACTTCCACTACCCATTACCTTGTGCACTTAATACATACCATCGTAAGTAACCTTGATAAACCAAATGTCTGGCTGAACCTTGTCTTAGTTGATTTCCAAAACGTTTTTGACCTGGTTGACCACACCACCCTAAATCGTTCACTCCTGGTTAATTTTAAACTTGATCCTCTGTTAGTAAATATTGTTATATCGTTTCTTTCAAATAGATCCCAAGTTGTTAAAACAAAAATATTTTCTCTAACCCCCTCCCTATGTATTGTGGAATTCTTCAAGGAACCTTATTGGGACCACTTTTATTTCTAGTCATGATTAATGATATTGGTAAGGACTTCCCCCTTAGGTGGAAATACGTGGATGACTTGACGATCCTCGAAGTATGTCACAAGAATATTAAAAGTGACCCCCTTGGAATTCTATCCCAGATTTCGGATGAAGCTAAGAACCTAAATATTAAAGTAAATTCCACTAAATCAAATATAATTACGATAAATTTCTTGAAATCTATTCCCGCCTTCCTTGACCCTATACCACCAGATATTTCTGTGTCTTCCTTTAAATTACTTGGGGTTAGAATTTCCTCTAATTTAAAGTGGGATATCCACGTGAAAGATATTGTCCGTAGAGCTAATGCGTCCATGTCTCTCCTTAAGCTCTTGAATAAATTTAACATACCCCCATCCCATTCTTTAAGGATTTATACTTCCTTTGTACGCCCGCATCTTGAATATGCTTGTCCAGATTGGCATCCTGGCATCTCCCGTGATGAATCAGATAAATTTGAATCTATTCAAAAAAAGCCCTAAGAATAATTTTTAAAGAAACTTTGGTACCATATTCACTCCTTCTAAAAAGGCCAAGCTGGAAATTCTTGAGCACAGGAGAGGAACGCTGTGCCTCCGTTTTGCAAAAAATGCAATAATAAACCCTCGCACGGAAAACATTTTCCCCAAAAGACACTCCCCATCCAGACACCGCCTGCCACGTACTGTACCTGAACCCATCCCTATCTTGTCCCCCATCCGTTGTTTAACCTCCAGATATGAAAAAACCTTTGTCCCCTTCATTACTGATCAAATAAACCACTAGTTTTTTTTGTTTTTTTTACTGGTGATACCCATGCTGGTGTCCGTTTGGCTCTTCCGTTCCCTCCCCTTTTTATATAATCTCTTTTAAACCTTTTTAACATTATTTTTATCTCAATTTTTTTTTGGTTTTGTTTTAATTTGTACCTTTTTAGCTTTCTTACATTTGACACTTTTTGTTAGACTAATGAATGGCTTTACCTTTCTGATATTGTTGTTTTTGGCATTGTTTAGCCAGTTTTTTAGTTGTTGTGCTATTTATGTGTTTTTTTATTATATGACCCCGAAATGCGAATTCGGCCCTTCGGGGCTTGTGATAGCCATTTTCTGAAATAAATATCTTATCTTATCTACATAGGGAAAAAGTCATTTTTGTGTATATATATTATTTTTATTAATAAACAGTTTTAGATACATTTTTAGAACATTTTATTCGCAGAGCACTAAAATAATTTTTACACAGGTTTGCAGGTATACTTTCCGCTATGAAGTTATTTAGACGAGGATTGTCAATGTAAATGTTGAGAAACTGGTTGTAAGTATAGCCACGACAGCTGAAAATGAAATATAGTAGTGCATGATAGTCACAACTCTTAGTCGTTAAATCCTGCAATGTCTTCTGGTTTTGAATAATAGTTTTCCCACTGCTTTCAATAAAGTTGTTGATGTGTGGGGTGTAGAATGTATATGGTAGGCCAAGAGGATCAACAAATTCTATATTCTTCGCTGTTCGAAGGATGGACAGCCAGTGACCTGTCTTTACGCTCGACGGACTGCTATAAACAATGACTAGGGTATTGTTAACACTTCGAATTTTTTCAGGGAACTCCGAAGGTATACAATAGGATTTATATTTAGACATGTATGAACCCATATTAAACATGCTGATTATTCGATTTGCGTTCATGGTGCGAGGTCTAGTAGAACACTGCCATCGAGAGTGACTTCCCAAAAAGTTTCAAACTGACTCAGTGATATTAACGTAATACTTTCAGTCAAAGCGTCAGCGAATATCCCCTCTAAACGTACATTCCCCGTTCGTACAATACTCATATCTTGAGTGCCAGACAAGTCCAAAACAATTATACCATGATTTTTTGAAAACATAGGATTGGTTATTCCATTTTCAAATAGTTATAAGTCATGATCTCGGAATTGCATAGTCAATTCATACAGAGTTCTGTGAGATTTTTCATCAAATGATAAAGTATACTAGGGAATTCCATTCACTTTGCACATAAGGCTAGATAAGCCAAAAGATTTAAAATCATGGGGGGTGGGGGCGGGGGTGCAGTCCAGGACCCAACGGCACTAGCACTCTTCACAAAGGCCAAAGCGAGTTTTTAGGGATTTTCTACATTAATAAATGACGAAGCGGTATAACTACGAGAACCAGTGGCAATGTGACGTTGATTGGTGACTGTATGCGGAACAACAAGTTTGATGTTATTACGACTGGCTCTAAGTTTTCCAGTGTCAATCCAACAGAGCTCAAACCTGTTGTTTTCGAACATGAAGAATTGCTTAAGTGATAATTAAATTTGCATCAGGTGCCGAAGCAAGTGTTTTTCTCAAAATGAAACTGGATGGAGCTAGTTGTAACTTTATGTCAATCTTAACGTTGGGAGGCAACCATTGAGATATATTAAATATTTCATGATTATTTTTCCAACTAAATGATACTCTTTGGTCACTGCAGAAGTTAAATTACCGCCAGTATCAACATTCGATCTATATTCATAGCACAGTGCCTGTCCTCTCAACTCCATGTATGACTTTGGAGTCATCAACATAAATTGCGTGTAGCTTGCATAGTTGGATAAATTATACCTCGTGCTCACCAATGTTCAATTGATAAATATACTAATTTTTTTGAACAAGTTGTGTAGGATACAGTTTTCATAGGATAGACCGTCGGTAGCAACGGGAGTCTGGTTATCAGACTTTGTCTTCACCACAACATTTAAATCAATAAATGTAGATTTTAAATCGATGAAATAATCTTCATTGGAAAATATCTGAAAGTGTATATTTTCCGACAGGGGTTGTTGACGATGAAATTTTTCATATTATTAACAAAAAATGGGTCACAAAAAATAACATACAAATATCCATATAATGCTAACAAAACAAAACTGCATATAATATCAGTAATATCAAAATAGGTCCCGACGCATAGTAACCATATTTGACACTGACATCAACTTTTTTTTAGCGCTGAAGAGATTCAATGACGAGATTATTGCTGGATGCAATTCTTCGTGGGGGCTATCGGTCATCTTAAGAGAAGAAATCCTTCTTTGATTTAACAATCTTTTTCTTCTTCTTCTTATTGCTCTTCTTCTTTTTAGTCTTCAAAGTTGTAATTGATGTCTTTCGCTTCCCACTCGGGTAGTGACTGATGAGTGAATGATGATTACACACCTTTTTTAATCCCTTTTCATTTTGCTGAAATTTTGATTGTTCGCCAAAGGCTCTTACTGAAGATATAAAATTTTCTTTAAGGCTCTCGTTGAAGTTTTTACCCAAGCCCCAATCCTGTGGTGTCGAGGCAGCAAAATTTGACGCAGAAGGTACAATATATTTTCTGGCGAGGGGTAGTGAAGAACGAAATAGCCTTGCAAACCAACTACCAAGACCATAGCCAGGTATTGTAGTACGCCCCTTGTAATAATCCAATCCATGACCTATATGACGAGGGCTCTGAGCACTAACACAACAATCAATGTCAAAACAGATAAATGAAATTCTTCTATTGTCCATCTTAAGCCACGGGTCGAAAATTACATGTAATGACACACAACCCCTTTGTTATAGCTAAAAAATCTAGAAGGTCACTTCTTAATGTTAACTGACAGAGTTGCAAATACGAAGTGTTAACGGGAACATACTGGAGATGTCTTATATTGTAGTGGTGAAGATTGTTTTCGATACCTTTTCTCTCTAGAACACGTAGAAGGGGGATATTTGAATTAACAATTCTTGACGGTTGCACTAATGAACTGTAAATAAATATACAGCTGTCCGAGGAGGAACTAGGTGCATACTCTGCATAGATAACATGTTCTTTGCCACTGAAATTTTCTGCTTTAATAATACGTTCTTTAAAACCGAGAACCTCGCGTAAATTCTCATTGAGGAAAATTCTTTAATTCTCAAAGAGATTGGTAATAAAAATTCTCCTTTGTTCTGTCGAATAGTTAAAAGTGAAACCACATTTTGTTCGACTTACAACTTTTTTGTTGATAACTCGTCATAGCTCATGCATATTGTTGTAATCCCTGTAGGGTATGGTAGCATTAGGGTAATCATTAGAGTCAAAATTTGCCACCATACCGTCGTCGCTGAAGTCAAAGGGTCTTATTTCAATCTCATAAGGGGTCTTGATAAAACAATCGACGACAGCAACTACATATCTACCTTCAAATTTGATGAAAGGAGAGAGTTTAGTCTGAAAATTACTTGTTTTATTCAAATCAAAATAGAGAGGATCGGATGTATAGTACATGAATGCAACATAGAAATTATTGAACATAGTTTATGTCTTCAACACCTTGCCAAGAATCAAAATCAGAGCTATATCTTAGCAAACGAACAAGCAACTGTTTCTTGCCCTTGTGTGTGCGGCTCTTTAATATCTCTTCAATTTGATAGATTTCACTATTATTTTTAGCTTTTTTAATTCATAGTCATAAAAGCCACCGAGAATGTCTTCATCTTTCGTGTCTCGTAGCGATAAGTTGTGGATTTAGTCTAGGATTTTTGACACTTTAAAAAGTTAATGAACCACAAGTAGTGTCCCTTTTCAAAAATATTAGTTGTTATATTAATTCGAACAGTACCACCAACATTGAATTATTTTTTTTTACAACCTTTTCATTGGAATATTTTTTAAGAAAAGTGTCAAGTGTATTATGATCACCTCAATGAATTTCCCAAGGGCTAACATTGGACAATAGTTGATGAGGTCGTCGATTATAAATTTGCGTGATTTTATCTAAATCATAAATAAAACCAGCCGTGTTTTTCAATGTACAATATCTTGAAATTAAAAGTTGAATAGTTTTTATCAATTGTTCGGCCAATGCCGCCCTTATAGGATTGTGACTATGATAGAGCATTGTATTATATTTCAATAATACCTTTTCTACATGTGGAATAACAAATTCACTACCACGGTCCGTTTGAGTTTTTTATGACAATTTTTTTCAAGAATACTTTCTATAGCCTTGGCAACTTCAACACCTCTCTTTGTCCGCAATGGAATAGCATATACATAGTGACTATAGACACTGATCGTTTCACCAGTATTTTCATAAATATGTTTCAAAACTTGAAACATATTGAACGCAAACATGTTTTGTATTGACCGCTACCCTTTTGCATACCCGTAGGTACTGATGATGATGATGAGTTGATATCAATACTTCTTTGGTTTTGTCTAGATACCACCGGTGTCGTCATCAAATCAATTTTTTACTGGGTGTGCTAGTATTCTCCAAGATTGATTTAAAATCTTTATCTGTTTCTTCTTATTTCAATGTTGTTGTTGATGATGGTGATAGACTATGTTCTTGTAATTTCTTTAGAATTTGCTCATTGATAATAAGACTTTTCGGGAAGTTTAATGTATTTAAAAAGTTGAATAGATGACTGTCAAATGATAAAAGTCCTTTACGATTTCTAACCATGTAATAAATTAAATCAAGTAGATTATAGCTTTTCCTTTGAATTATAAGTTGTTTCCCGTTGCTATCAACTTTAATTTGATCTTGGCCACTTTCTATGAGATATGTTAAGACTCTTTTACTATTTTCACGATATGAGCGTGGCAGTAGATTTCCAATACTTGACACTATGGAATTAAATTCGTCCTCCTCCTTTGATTGTATTATTTTTCCTGCAGCGGTAGAAGCTTGAAGAGATGTTTACTTTTTGTGATCAACGATACTTACATTGACTGGTTCTACATGATAGAGTTTATGTTTGCCCAATTGTCAAAGTAGATCTTGAAATAAATGTAGTTTTTTATCATCACCAATATTCTCATCATTAACTAATTTACTCACATTGTCCTCAAAGTGTTCCATTGGTGAAAGAGCGAGTTCTATTGGGGTCAATTTGTATGTTTTAGCCATCTAGTGAAAGCTGTTTACAAGTCCCGTAATTATTGGCAGTAAAAGTGTAAAAAAGCTACACCCGCTTGGAGAAGACCTTTCCTTTTAAAATCTTTTCCTTTGTTTTGCAAGCCAAGGCAAGTACAATGGAACGAAGTTGCTTTCCCTGTTGCTTAAATACTTCTTGCAGTTGAACATTGCCCTCGGTTAAATTTAAACAAATTTCAAATATTAGATTAATGAAATCATTATCAATACCGTGTTTGAGTATGGCTTTCCTAAGTGGTGGTTTTGAAGTGCTTAGAACAGATAACAATGTCTATTTTCCTGTAGTTTCTTCGGTGTCATGATGGCAACTAAAAACCGTTTTTAATGTTCACGGGAAGATATAATGTAATTTCATTGTCAAAAATATCTGTGACTAAACACAAATCCTCGGGTGTGTCTTGGTTAAGATCCAATGTGGCCATATGGTTTATTTGTCGCCTGATTGTACACTGAAAGTAGAAATTTTGGAGCAACAGGATACATTTGTTTATTGAGAGTGAGCAAAGAACTTGAATCACGAACAACTCTGTAAATGATGTAGTAGGTGCAGTTCAATGCAAATTCTCTCAAATATTTACTCTGATGAAATAGATTGCGTAGAACTAGAGTTACGGAAATCCGTGTCTGTTGTGAGCGAACAGTAAATAATTTTAGCATTTCCTGAGACCATTGCTCAATGGATTCAGCTAAATCACCAATAATCAGCCAAGAGTTTGGTTCAATAATATCGAAAACATCACCAATAATCAGCCAAGAGTTTGGTTCAATAATATCGAAAACATCAAGTCCCGTATGAATTGTGCCAGCACAGATGTAACAATAACCTTAATTTTATCATATGACTCCTGCCAAATACTGTAGAAATAGTATTTTTTTCGGCTTTTCTATAAACATTTTATCACAATATTTAGTTATTTTAATTAAAAGTGTCGTTTTGCCTGTCATTTATGGACCACACAGAAACGATCCAAATGGTGTTCTTAATTGATACATTTTGTTTTAGCTTCAACGGCTGCCCTACAACTAACTGTACACTATAGTTGTCTAATTAATAAAAAAATTCCCTATCGCAGTCCTATTACTACTACTACTCCGTTCAAGAACAACAAAACCAATTTAGAATCATATATTCTTTTATTTTTAACAGAAAATAGCACTAAACAATTAACTATTAGAATTTTCAGTCATCCGGAAAAAGCACTTTTATTTAACAATAAATATATACAATACATTTAATCAACATAATATCATAGTTTTTTCATTTTATTTAAGAAAACAACAAATATTTTTATACAACACACATTTAAGCAAAAACAACAACAACAGCAACAAAAACATATTGTCACAGCAGTTTAAAACACTTTTTTTTATTTTATTTGTAAATATAACACATACGATTTTCGTAAATTAAAAAAGGGATACCTCAACCCCCAGGGACGACCGCTGAGCCAGCCGAAGGCCTGGCCGGAAGTGGGGGGCCCATGGCCGGGCCAGAAGGTGCGGTATTACGCTGCGGAAGGCGCATTTTTTTTAATTATGAAAAACTAGGAAATATGATAATTCTACCTCGCTATAAAAGAAAACTGTGGCAAATATTATGTAGGTAGAACACACCAGAATTTAGAAAAGCGCATACAACAGCATAAAGATGATATAGTCAAAGCTCTAACTTCTAATATTTCCACTGTTTCATTTGATTCTACATTAGGGAGAACTATTTTTGAAAATTCTAGCCACAATATACTTTTTGATGAATCCGCCCTTATTAGCAATTAAATAAAAAAAGAAGTTTTTTAAACTGAAAGTAAGGAGTGACATTAAAACTTAAAACGAACAGAAATTATTCTGTATATGAAAGAGACTGTCCCCTCCTCAACGCCTCGCTCTTTACGCTAAAGTTTTTTATTGTTTTAAAAAATAAAGTTGTGAGACAGAGTCAAACTTTAGCGTAAAGAGCGAGGCGTTGAGGAGGGGACAGTCTCTTTCATATACAGAATAATTTCTGTTCGTTTTAAGTTTTAATGTCGCTCCTTACTTTCAGTTTAAAAAACTTGTTTTTTTATTTAATTTTTGAACGTTTTTGAATAAATGCAGGTTTTGATCTTGGCTCACCGTACATGAATAATTAAAACAAAATTTTCATATTAACTTACTTTTATTTAGTTAAATGGCTTTCTCAAAACTTGTTTAATTTTATTTACGAACGTTTTTATTAGTAATAAATATACGTAACTTACGAATTAACTTACGTAACGAACTTCTATATTCATATATTTTTAATACGTTTATTAGGGGGTTCGCCCCCTAGTCAATACCTCGGTCTTTAAGCGAAAGTTCAAATTTTGTTCCAATTCTTTAGAAATGACCGCTTAATCACAAAGGCCGTTAATTAGAATAAATAGCTCTTATGAAAGTACTAAAAAATATTTGGCTTAAAGAGCGAGGCATTGACTACGGGGTGAACCCAATTATATATGTAATATTTTCTGTTCGTTTAAAGTTTCGATGTTGCTGCTGTTGCAGTTGAAATACTTGTTTTTTTTATTAAATTTATGATCTTTTTTTAAATAATGCTGGGAAGTCCGGCGTCCCCTTCATAGCAATGTCCCTTCCCCCATGAAAACTTCCTTCATGGAAAGATCCACCCACATAACCCCTGACCCCACCCCCCCCCACTACCAGGAAAAATCTCCCCTGAAAATGTCTGTATACTTCCAAATAACCAATACTATATGTTAACATTGGGTAAAGTTCATAACTTTCAGCCCTCCCCCCGGGAACTTCGGGGGATTATGTCATCCTAAAAGACATACTTATAATATTTTCGAACATGCTGAATAAAATGGCTATCTCAAAATTTTGATCAGGTGACTTTGGGAAAAAATGAGCGTGGGAGGGGGCCTAGTTGCCCTCCATTTTTTTTGGTCACTTAAAAAGGGCACTAGAACTTTCAATTTCCATTCCAATGAGCCCTTCCACGATATTCTAGGACAACTGGTTCGATACGATCACCCCTGGGAAAAAAAAACAAAAAAAACAAACAAATAAACACGCACCCGTGATCTTTCTTCTGGCAAAAAATGCAAAATTCCACATTTTTGTAGATGGGAGCTTGAAACCTCTACAGTAGGGTTCTGTGATACGCGGAATATGATGGTGTGATTTTCATTAAGGTTCTATAACTTTTAGGGGGTCTTTCCCCCTTTTTTCGAAAATCAGCCAAATTTTCTCAGGCGCCTAACTTTTGATGAGTAGGATTAAACTTGATGAAACTTATATATTTGAAATCAGCATTAAAATGTGATTCTTTTGATGTATCTATTTGTATCAAAATACCGTTTTCTAGAGTTTTGGTTACCATTGAGCCGGGTCGCTCCTTACTTACAGTTCGTTACCACGAACTGTTTGATGACCTAGGCATAAAGCAGGTAGTCCGAGAATCAATTGAAATAGACTTAAGATTAATAATAATATTTCCTTAAATAGCAACTTTGGGGAATATACACTAAATGCCCTATTCACAAATTTAATTAAAAATGATCTTACAAAATATTTTAAAAAACCAATAGACATTAACACAGAACAGATCACAAAAAGACCTTTGAGGCTAGCTGTCAAAAAAGCTGGATTAGCAATAAGAACGTTTTTAAATTATCTTTCTTTCATCTCATTGAATCGCCTTGTTTTAACTTACTTTTTATCAGTCCTGGTTGAACTTCGCTGAAGTAAGGATGCTAGGACTGCTTTGAAAATTTTCTGATTTTTGGATTTTTGGAGTCTTTTTTCTTTTATATATTTTTGTCTTGCTGAGGACGGCACTTGGACATAGAGCCGAAATATTCATTCAAATTATCTCCACTGTCTTGCAAAAATATTTCCCTGTTGTTCTTCGTGCTTTTGTTGTTTGTTGTGGAAAGGCAGTGTGGTCTTCGTCGCTATTTTAATTATACAGGGCTTTCTTGATATTGATCCCCTGGTCTGAAAACAATTTACACTAATATTTTATCGCCCTCAACATCGTCCTTGCAAAAAGTCCAACATCGCCCTTACAAAAAGTACCATGCGAGGAATTATAGGGCAATGAAGAGATCTTGCTAAATTTTACGTTAATATATAAACTTTATACCATGTATATGAATCCCATAGATATAATAGCTCTTCTAGATATTGACTTCATAGTTCACAAATAGACACTTCAAAAAACACAAATAGCCCTTGCCCTTTAATGAATTCAGTAAGTAGTAAACCATTGTGAAAAAAATAATGCACGTGTTTAAATCAAATAAATCTAGTCAAAAGGAGGGTGTAATTTCTGTGCTTCACAAGAATTTGACGAGATTTTTCTTTTTTCTATTTATAGGAAAGCGAGGATTAAAGCTAAAATCGTTAAAGCTAAAGCTTAATTTTTTTTTTTTAATTATCAAGTCATACACTGATGTTTTTGAAACAACCAACACGCAAGAACCAATGCTATTTACTTCGTTTTTGTTTTTGAAAAACGGAAAAAAAAAACTTTGTATTAGCATCTCTTCTTTTGTTGGAACTGAATCATTTTGTTTTTAGGCTATTTAGGTAAAGAACTGTCAAGACTACTAGAACTATCAATATAACTGGAATAAAAATCCGGTTCTATTGATTGAATTTTGATACACAATTTTACACATTTTTTCCTTTGGCGGGGAGCAGAGCTCGTATACCAACGAGAAAAAACAATACATCATATAACTGAAATAAACACAACTACTCTTGCAGTTTTCTTCTTATTAAAGAAATAACATTGACATGCCACTCCAGCTAGCACACGTTCATTCGAAACAATAATAACTTAATAATACCAATTATAAGCTTACCATGAGAAGGGAGTGCAGAAAGAGCATATAAAAAAAAACACACAAAATAATAAAAATAATAAATATAAGACACCATCCTACACCAAAAATAAGTTTTTGATTTTTAAAGCAGTGCATAAGCAACGTTCGGAGCCTAAATCTAATGACAGTAAGTGACAATATTACATCTATAGATGCAACAAATTTAGACCAAATCAAAGGAACCATATAATGCACTGTAAATATTGACCATTCATATTTTGGCAGAAGTATTAATAGACAAGGCAAGATCGAGTGGAAATAGATATTTTGGGACATACGGAACAAAGGTTCATTTCATAATAATATCTAGGAAGATCTCCACATTCGATTTTAACTTTTAACAAAAATATAGAAGACTGGACACAAAACTCACCGGGAGACTGTCCACAATAGTGAATAACGACAATGAATTCATTTATTCGGCAAAAGGGAAGGAGACAGTAGAAATAACGAGCAGGACACGAGCAGCCTTATTCTTTATCTTTTGAAGTGAAATAAGATTTGATTTAAACGTATTTAGGTAAACCAATCCCGCATAATCAAAATTAGATTGTGCCCAAGTACAGTAAAGTGCCCTAAGTGCTGAGTACGGAATTAAATGTTTTAACCAGTTCATTATACCAACAGCCCGTGATGCTTTCGCGCGAATAACGTTGATATGATCCTTCCATGAAAGATTCTCGTCAATAGCCACCCCTAAATAACTAATACTTCTCACTCTTTCAATAGACGATAAACTGTCTTCAAGCATAACGCAAATGTTAGTTAATTTTGGAAACCTGTACCCAATTCTACAAAGAATAATAAGTTTAGTTTTTTTCTTATTAAGCACAAGTTTATTGTCATCAATACATTTCGAAATACGACTGCATGTATGGGAAATATCTATTTGAAGCTCATTTAAAGATGTAACACAAAAAAGAGAAATAAATCTGCCTTTCAGAGTTTGTGACGTCAGATTTTCTTTGCTTTTGTGACAACAAAACCGAGCTTTTTTTATTAGTCATCTTGACTGTCATTTATATCATAACTTGTGTTTTACCCAATGTAAGTACGGTGGTTGAGTTGCACCAGAGTTCAGTTATACGAGGGTTCAGTTGCACGGGGGTTCAGTCAAGCGACAGTTTAGTTAAATGGGATTTAGTTAAATGGGGTTGAATTGCACGGGAGGTTGAGTTACACAAGAGTTCAGTTATACAAAGGATCAGTTGCACGGGGGCTCAGTCACACGGCGGTTTAGTTAAATGGGATTTAGTTAAACGGGGTTGAGTTGCACGAGGGCTCCGTTAAATGGGGTTAAGTTGTACGAGGGTTCAGTTACACAGGGATTCAGTTACACGAGTATTCAATTACACCGGATTCAGCTGTACGGGGGCCCAGTTGCAAGAGGGTTCAGTTACACGAGGATTCAGTTACACGGGGTTCAGCTGCACGGGGGCCCAGTGGCAAGAGGGTTCATTTGTACGGTGGTTTAGTTACAGTAGTTCAGTTGCTTGGGGTTCAGGTACACGGTGGTTCAGTTGCAATTGAAACCGAAACTATGAACTGCTTCCGCTGTGTTAACATCTAATTGGTGTTCTCACTCTTGGTATTTGCCAGTCGAAATTCCCCGTGTGTAACTTGAACATTTACAGACCGTGCATGTCCCTGGAGTTTCCTAAGTGATATTACTGACCTTGGTTCTTGATAATTGGATTATAGGATTTGAATTATAGTGCTGAACAGTGAAAGAAATAAGAGGTGAGATTTTTAGTTCCAAATAGCTCATGTCTGACACAAAGGAAACTCCTGAAAAAGACATAGATGTCTCATCTTTCCTGCCTTCGAAAATAAACTTAACTAGAACCCCCCCCCCCCCCCGACTCCTATGTCTAAATCAACCACACATCTTAAGGGGATACAAGCCCTAAACATCCTTCAAACTAAAAGTACCGGTGAAACCCCTGGCAAAAAAAGAAAAAATGATGCAATTAGATCCCCCCCTGAAGAACCCCAACCCGAGATTATCACTCCCTGATGATTCCCAACCAATTGAATCGCTTCCTAGCTCTTTAGATCAGGAATGTTATTACATTGTGACCATCAAGAAAACCAATGGTCGACCCTTTACTAGAGAGTGGTTAATGGATATTAGAAGGCCTATATTTTTACTAGCTAACTCAACTTTTGAAGTAGTTTTCCTAAAAGACGGTCTGATAGATCTTTATTTTACCTCTCACAAGGCCGCAGATTCAGTCCTTTCAAGGTCCAAGGAATTAATCGTTGAGGGTTCCAAAATCTTTGCCACTTCTAAAGAAGTAGAAAAGTCCTATAAATACGTGGTTTATGGTGTTGACACCAGTATACCAATAGAGGAATTTACAACTGAACTAATTGATTCTTCAGGTCATCCGGTCCAACCAACAACAGCCACAAGACTCAGCTTGAAAAAAGATGGTAATCTTATACCCAGTCGCTCAGTGCTCATTGTATTTAAAAACGAGTTGCAAAGAGAAGTTTTTCTGTATGGTATGGCCCTTCGCCATAAGTCCTATAAACCAAAGCCCATACTAAGCTTAGATATAAAACGCTCCTTAATAAAAATAGCAGAATATCTAGAAATAAGATCATTTAGCACTGGTAATTTATTCAAATAGGCTTCATTAATGTTCCAAGACATAAACCTTAGCATCAAATTCTGCTTGAACTTCTCATCTAAATCATGCCGCTATATCCCTCAATCTTGCTGCTGAATTGGTGGGGACTATTTCTGACCATCTCCCTATTACATCTTCTTTCCAACTCCATGGTTTCAAAGAACAGAATAATTATGTAATTCCTCTTAGGCTAAGAACCCGTAGTGATTAGGCTAGAATCAGTTCATCTGCTTGTAGATATTTGCCAAGTAAAATATCAATACTTCAGTGTTTCTAGACTGAAGTCATATTATATTTCAATTCTGATTTGTTTTCCTCTTCTACATGTTGTATTCTGAGTAAAGTTCGGGCAGCCTTCTATCTTTTGCGAAGATCAATTCAATTGTCAAAATATGACGTGAGACTTAGCCTGGATATTTATGTAGCCAAAATCAGCCATGCTCAGTCTTTTGTCGAAAATCAAGCTGTCCAACTTCAGAAAATCCATGAGGGTATTATTCTCAGGCTGTTCTTAAGCCCTGGTCTTGTTGCTTCTTACCTCGAAGCAAAATTTTGGTTCAATCTCTGGAAGGATTGTGACCGTCCATCGACTGACGCTGTGAATCCTTTTTGTTTCTGTACTAAAGAGAAATTTATCTGAGGTTCCAACTCCTCATTGTAGAAACTTATTAAACGCCAGTTCGGCTAGTGCAAAAAAATTATTAAAATTGCAATTCTGGCTTAAAAATTCAGATGAAATTAGGCAGCACATGCAAGAGTATAAAAACTTCCGTGAAATGCTTTATATATTAACGATGGGCTGCTAGTATAACTTACAGCCCTTTCCCCAAGGGCTGGTGGGTTCAAGCCTAGAACCATAGCTATTTGACATTTGGACCATTTTGAACAAAATGGTTAGCACAAAATTTTGATCGGAAGCATTTCGAATACAAGGGCGGAGGGGGGGGGGCTGCTTACCGTTTGATTACTCTTGACTTTTAAAAATGGATCTAGAACTTTCGATTTAAATCGAATGAGCCTTTTCCAAAGTTTATATGATTATCCCATTCAATAAAAACCTTATATATGAACAATGGCCAGTTTGCCAAACTTACAGCCCCTTCCTTGGGGGTAGTGTGACGTTTTATCAACACTCGAGCAATAATTATTTACTTTCTTCACCTTTTGACTATTCTGGACATAATGGCCGTCTCAAACATTTGTCTGGATGCACTTGGGGAAAAGAGAACTGGGAGGGGGCGGGTGATGTCCAAAGATCAAGCTTGGGAAAAAAATACGCATCCGTCATCTTTCTTCTGGCAAAGGGCGCAAAATTCTGCATGTCTGCAGATAGGAGCTAAACTTAATTAGGATTCAACTAGACTTAATGAGACTTATATATCTGAAATTAAGATAAAAATCTAATTCTTTTGATATATTTATTGGTATGAAAATTTCATTTTTTAGAGTTACGGTTATTATTGAGCCTGGTCGCTCCTTACTTACAGTTCATTGCTTCAAACTGTTTGATACAAAAAAAGTATTTTTAAAACACAAGGGATAAGTTATCGTCTCCTTCCTCTCTAATTGATACCCTGGTATCGGAATTCTACTCCTTAAGTTGTATATAATAGAAATCTCTCGAGCTAAGGTGTTTCACCAAATAAGGTTCCCAAAATTTGGATTAAGCACTAATTCTTTAAATGACCGCTAATTATAGATTATGTACGACCTCTTAACGCGCCTTTAGCGTTTTGTGCAGTTTACTAAACTTCTCCTTATTTGCTAGGATATGTTTTTAAAAAATATATGGGAACTAACTTGATAAACAATTGTAATCATTTAATCATATGTTTGATATTTCACGAAATCCTCGTTTTGTTTTCACCAGTGCTAAAAGTACTAAATGAAATATTCAAGTGTAATATGTATTTTTGAGATCACCTGCGTCTCTTTGTTATACAAATTGAAAAGCACGTTCAAATATAGATGGAGATATCCAAGTTGATTCTTAGATTTACTACGAATTTGTTTAACCATAGTCTTTGTGAAATAGGTTTGGACCTATACCCCTCTTTCTGACATCTTGAGTTCTTATGCGTTCCGCACATTCTGTTTAACAAACCTGCGTTCTTTTTGAAATTGTTAACCCTCACCTCCAAAAAGTGCCAACCCCCATTCAAACAAAGTCCTGAGTATATGCCTATGTGCAAATGTGAACCATGATCTTGGTAGTCATAGAAAAAATTAGGTTAGGTTGAATAGCACCCAGTTCAACCTAACTTTACTCAACCTACTCCAACATTGGAGCCGCATGGCCTTTACTACTTTGATTTCGATTAAGAATCAACCGTTGAATTTTTCTAGGTTCAACAAGAGACTGATGAAGGAGGATGGAAGCAAAAATGTACTTTCGTCGAACGAATCCAGCCTGAAACCTCAGGTTTGCTTGGATGTTATGAATTCCATCTAGTTTTCATCCTCGTGTAAATGGGCTCTTAAGGGCTGGGCAAACGTAGCTGATTTCAGCTGGTATAACAAAATGGCAAAAGGAATTTGAATATTTAGCATACCAATTATTTTTGTATAACCAAAAAAAAAAAAAAAAAAAAAAAGAAGCATTACTTACCAAAACTATTACAAATTCTAAATGAGATTGATTGAAATTATTCCTGACTAAAAAAGGTCACTGGTCCCGAATAAGCAACAGTAAGATAAAGCTCAATAGTTCTGCCCGGGGAAAGTCTGAACCTTTACAGGTTGTTCAGTATTGGGGGCGTTTTTTCACTCATCAATGTACTAAGATCTTACATCTTTTGTCAGAAAACGCTTAAAAGTGAAATCTTTGAACTAAGATCTTACATCTTTGGTCATTTTTGTGCAAACGTATTTCATCATTTTGCTCTGATCAGCGGTCTGAGAAGAATGATGTGTAGATAATCAAAGTTCTCTCATCTTTGTTCTATATGGCAGAACAGTGGCGGTCTTCACACTTTTTGCTAACATCAGTGAGCTGTAAGATCTTAGAACAAAGATGATTTAAAAAACGATAATCTTTGCAAAAAAATGTAAGATCTTAGTGCTAAAAAACGGGCTTATTATTTTGTCACCATTTTGAGTCTTGTGTTTACCTACCTGTCAAGGTCTTTCTGTTATCAATCTTGGTTAGAATGTTCGAAGGGACATCTTATTTTCGGAGAATTGTTTTAAATTTGTCGATTGCCCATACTGAATAATCTTTGGGAAAAAATATATCATTTTTATATAGTAATTTTAGTCGAATTATGAAAATCCATGTTTTACATACAATATTAATAAAATCATTGTACTTGCATTTTAAAGTGTTGCTTTATGATAAATTTTTAGTAATTTAAGCCCTCTTTCAGACTAAGCGTCACTCTATCACTGCCACTCCTAGTGGCCCACTCTTTGACTTTTAGTATTTCGATTTTATTAATCCTACAAGTTATTTATTGTAGTATAGTTTATCAATTTTTATGTTTCTTTGGATCTGTGCCTTGTCTCCCCCTTCTCCCTTTCGATATATAGGACCTCTTTGTAATGAATTTTTGCACACGTGTTTGGTCTTACGCACAGTATCTTATGGCATTTCCAAATACTATTACCGCACTGAAAAATTAAAATGGTTATCTTGTCATCTAAAAGAAGGCTAACCCAAATATTAACAAAAACAATTTATGGTGACTATACAAACCTTGAACAATTTGTTTGGCTTTCTGAAGAAGAGGTCCGAATGGTAACTGTAGTAATGTAATAACCTAACGAACAACGGTAATGAAAAGGAAAATAATTTTGGCATAAAAAAGCTTGGATTTCCACTGCTTCTTAGAAGGAAGAGAGTATAGCACGTTTTAGAAAAGTCGAAAAACTTGTGAATTGTTTGAGAAGCAAATTGGATAGTGAGATGGTCAATCGGTGGATCTGATTCATTCTAGGAGGAGGAGCTTAAATCCAAGTTTAGTAAAGGTGAAGCTTAAAATTGAGATTCCTTGAATGGTTTAAACAAGGTTGAATATGCTTGTCAATGGTAGACTTTCTACCTTATAGTTGAAAGTATGCATTAAAGGGAAGAGGGCGTGTATTATTTAGGTGACTTTCGTAGTACCTTTTGAGTTACCACAGTTGAACTGTCCTGCTCAACCGAAGTGTCTTGTCCCAGTGATTTACTAAGTGGTAAACCATCGAGTGCGCCGAACTTCGATTTACTGTAGAAATATAACGGGGATCATCCGTACTTTTACCTGTCAGAAGCGAACATATATGTTATGTTTCGCAAAAGTCAACACCTAAAGCTGCTAAGAGTGGCAGTTTTAGCCCTTGCTAAAACTAAGATGTATTCAAACTCATGTGAGTAAAATGTAAAAAACAGAACCTGCGTCTTGAAATAGCTCCTCATTTGTATAGGAGGACTGTAAAAATGTATTTTAAACATACGTATTTACACATATACCGTTTAACTCTTCTAATTTCCATGAACTGACGTCTATGAGTCAGTAAGTTGAGAGCCTTAATATTGAATTATACAAACAAAATGGAATGCTGAATGGAATAAGACACATTTTATATCGGTATACTTTAATTGTTTGATTTAGTTCAAATTGTTGATTCAGTTTTTTTTTTGTCTTGGATAGAATTACTAGTTTCGTTGCTATTTGATTTTGTCCAAAAGCTTCCCATAAATAACAATGTTAAAATACAGGTGCATGAAGATGCAATAACTTTATTGATAAAGCAATTCAAAGTTTCAAAATAATCTTCGTAACAAGGAATTTCAATAACAGGTTTCAACCAGTCAAAACTAAGATTTTTAGATGGACCTTGTCGCTGAATCATTTTTTTATACACTATGGCCCCCTTGGTTCAAAAACTTGCTCAGGTAAGTTGTTCCAAGCCGCTTGGAAGAAAAATTTGGCCTTTATTGGAGGAACAGATGTTTTTTAACTAACTATAACAGGATCACCCAAATAAGACACTGCTTGGACACTTGCAATCAACAACTATATCGAGTGAGGTGGTATGTCTACAAATCTTCGATAAAAAAACATATTAAATAAAACCTCAGACCAAAAAGTCAGCCTGAACAACCCTTAAATTTCTTAATTGTCTTTACAGCCCATAAGTTCATACGCATACAATTTTCCAAAGTGTCAATATATTTACTAAAAAGAGGTCTACAAAAAGTATGGGTGGAGCTGATTCTTGTTTTTGTGAAGCGAATTTTAAGGACTTTGAAGTAAATTTCGGTAATTCTAGGTTGTCTATACTATTATATCCAGTGAATTTCAGTAGTTCCAAGTAGTCTATGCTATTATTTCCAGTGATTGTGTTTAACTGACGTCTTCTATAACTCAAATCATGAAAATAACAGCAAATAGACACGTTCAGGATGGCATTGGGCTGGTGGCATCTGAAATAGAAACAAAGAAAATAAAAATTTATATAAATGCTATATAAATCCACCAAGTTCAAAGATTTTCAACAGATATGTGAGACGAAGGCCTGAGAAATTCGATTAACATTAACATTCGGTTTCATGTTGGGGTGCCCACGGTAAAATTCAAGTCTTAAAAATATCGGCAATACCTAGAGTTTCTTTTTTTTAATAGTGGGAGCTCCAGCGCATTAATAACTTGATAATTTTCAGCGTGTTCTTGTAATTACCTGTTTTTTTTGCAATTACCTGTTTTTTGTTTTTTACACAATATAATGTCTTCATACTGTGCCTGTTCAAAGATATTTGATTATTATGTACTTGTTATTATTATGTATATATATGTACTCAGCTTGAAACTTTGGGTTTTCTTTTTTAAGGTTTTTGAATTGTTGCAATCCCTTGCCAAACAGCGAATAATTGTTTGTAATAATTGAAAGTTTTCGTTTTTTTGGGCCTTGCTGATGACTTTAAATAACTTAGTAACTTCAATAAGCTTATGACGTAGCGAGTTGATTTTATCTTACAAAAAAAGAGCTATTTCTAAAATTTTCCGACATTTCTCTAGTTTGAACTAAACATAAAATTATTGCTCAGGCACCGTAAATATTTTTGCATTTTATATAATAACTTTAGCGATTCTGAACTGAACTTGAACAATTTTCAAGTTTTTTTTTTTCATTTCTGAAAAAGCCATTGAGCTTATAAGAAAAGAAATAGGTGTTTTTCTAACAAACAACTTTCTACTAAGCTTCAAATTTTTAATTTTCTTTTGTAATGTTTTTGAATTGTTGTTATCCCTTGTTAAAATATAAACAAATATTTTCGAAATTACCAGTGAGTGGCTCTTTACTACGCAATTTAATATCTTTCAATACTGCGTCTTGCAATCCTTTATCAAAATATATGGAAGCATTTTTTCAATTACCAATTTTTTCCTGTTTACGCAATTTAATGTCTTTTCATACAAATTGTGTTCAAATATATTTGATTGTTGAAGCTACTCCAATTTCTAACAACGATATGTACGACTAGGCTTCAAACTTTTTTTAGGTTTTTGAATTGTTGTAATCCCTTGTTAAAATAAACATATATTTTTGCAATTATCAGTTTTTTGCTTTTTACGCAATTTAATGTCTTTTCATACTGATTTCTATTCAAAGATATTTGATAATACTGCAAATCCGATTTCTAATAACGAATTCTACTAAGCTTCAAACTTTTTGATTTCTTTTTACGGTTTTCAAATTGTTGTAATCCCTTGTTAAAATAAACAAATATTTTTGCAATTATCAGTTTTTTTGCTTTTTACGCAATTTAATGTCTTTTCATACTGATTTCTATTCAAAGATATTTGATAATACTGCAAATCCGATTTCTAATAACGAATTCTACTAAGCTTCAAACTTTTTGATTTCTTTTTACGGTTTTCAAATTGTTGTAATCCCTTGTTAAAATATATACAAATATATTTGCGATTACCATTTTTTTGCTCTTTAAGCAATTAAATGTCTTTTCATACTGCAGTTTCATCAAAGATATTTGATTATTGAAGCAAGACCGATTTTCTACTAAGCTTTAAGCCTAAGCTTTAATTCAAATTAGGGTGGAATAAAGATATAATTCTTCAAAAATATTGTAGCATTCTACAGGGGCGTAATTTGCTATGGGGCAGGGGGGCAACTGCCCGAGTCAGACCTCAGTTTGTCCCCTACCAAGACCCCGCTTTGTCCGCCCAGCTAAAATTTAGTTTGTTTCAAAATATTTTCAAAACTAAAATAAATCTGCATAATTCAAGCCTCAACAAAAGCACATCAGATTTTTAAAATTTATATTTATCTTTACAGTACTAAAAAATATCTTTAGAGTACTAAATACTACCTTTATGGTACCAAATAGCTTATTTTTTAGTGTTTACTGTCATTTTCACATGATTTGGGAAAATTGGCTTCAACTTTGCCCGCCTCCCATAGATTTTGATGAAATTACGCCACGGGCATTCTACCATAATCGCTTCACAGGTGGGAAGTTATAATTAACGTAGAACACATATATTTACGTGTCTTAGTTGTAGTTCTAATTCCAAGGTGTGTCTCTATTGCGGCTTGAGCATATCCATTTTTACAATTTTGATTATAATTTGACCTTAGAGCTACCCTGGTGCTTAACAGCTTTATTAGTTTTGTCAAAAACTTTCGCAAAAAATTTGAAACTGATTTTCTAAGGTTCATTTTCAAAACAATCTAAGTTGGAGTGTCAGGATTAAATTCCAGTGAATGCTTCAAAACAATTCTTATAACCATAAAATTTTAATTGAACAAATTTGTGGAAGGCTTTTCGCAAAAAATAATGTCAGTTTTACGTAACGTGTGATGCTACGATCGAATTAGAGTCAGTGATAGTTCTGGCCTATCGTGTGCCAAGGAAAAATCTTGATTAGTCCCCCTCCCTTGTACCCTAAAATTTTTGGGCCAGATTTTAATAAAATTTTCATTTAATAACAAACTTATTTTCAATTATTACTATCTTAGTTTAATTGTTACCATTATGTAATATTTCTTGTAATAAATTTTTGTTTTACTAATCAGTTGATTTTTCATTTTTTAATTATTATTATCTTTCTTAAATATTATTATTTAATTTAATTTTATTTTATTAATTTATTAATAATTCATTAATTATTTTCATTTATTAACTGCATCCTCAACTCCATTAAAAAAAAAAAATCCAAATTACCAAGTGATTAAAACTTTTAGATTAATTATTTGTAATTTATGTCCCTTAAATTTCTGAGCCCAGGGCAAATACCCCTCCCCCCATAAAACGGCCACTGATCAGATTTCCAAGTTCAACTATTTATTATCCGAGTCACATTTGTCTACCGAGAGGCGAACTCGAGAAACTAGGCCTAGATAAAGGATATAATAATATATCCTACTAGCCCAAAGATACTACTGTAACTATCCATGTTATATACCATTTTAGAGTACGAGTGATATTAAGGCTTGTTGTACATTTAATTGTTTAATTTTTGTTCGTTTTGGGCTTAATTTATTCTTTAATAGTAATCTGGTCGTTTCGAGTTTTAATCTTAAGAGTTATTAAATTAAAGTCTCAAATGATTATTTCACGTCTATTACTAAGGCTTTTGATATTCTTGTCGACGAAATTCTTGTTATTCTAGTCGACGTTCTTATGATTCTGTAGATTCAATATTCTTGATATTCTTGTTATTCTAATCGACATTCTTAAGATTCTGTAGATCCAGTTTTTGACGATGATATACCAAGTGTCAACTAAGAATCAAAAGACATTTTTTTCAAGGTGAGTTTGCCTTTTAAAGGGCTCGACAGAAGTGTTTTCTTGTAGGAATTAGCTCTAGAAAAGATAGCTGCTGTCTTGATGTGTATTTTAAATTCTTAAGACGTGGACATTCAAAGACGAAAATTTGTTTGGTAAGGAAATCAATAAGCATAGTAAATCACATTTGATGAGCTTCAACCTTTATAGCAAATATTTTAAGAAATTCTGCATTGAAAACAGGGCAAATAACCTCTTCTTGGACCATACCTTCCTCAATTGTCTAATGAAACTCATGTAGGAAGCTAAAGACAGGAATGGGGAAAATATTTACATGGCCCTTGGTACTATAAGCTTTAATATCTACGAAAGTAGCAAAAATTTTGTTTCCGACATTTTAATAAGTTGAACTACTTTTTAAGATAATATTACTCTACAGATAATTTAGCGCCCACTCTGTACTACAAATTATGCTGCCCCATACTATACCAGGAATATCGATACTCTGAAAAGTTATCGATGGATCGATCATATTGAAAAATATCAATATTTTCAGTGCAGAAGTTTGGTGCCCTTTGTCTGCAGCTCTTTTCTTTCATTGTCCAAAATTCAGTTTTGTCATTTACTAATGCCGCTGAAAGATCAATTTTTTGTTGCTCTATGAAGTGGTCACACCTTTGTCGAAATGTGGTTGCCTCTGAGATGTGATTGCATGCCTTGAATTATCATAAATTCGAGCGGCAAATTCGAAATGGAAGATGGATTGATGGTGTTCGTTAAGTCAACGAGATGTTGATTGTCTACCGGCTTTGTAATGCTAAATCAACCGCAGCTTAGTCCCATAAATTTACATGTTTCTGTCTATCTAAATACATTTTGGTATATCTTTGGTCTCAACAAATTAGATCATTCAACCACTTATTTAAAACCAGGAATATAGGAAAGTGAAAAAAGCTGGAACTTCAGGTTTTTGTAATGGTTCTAATGGAAATAAAAAGTCTTAGCCAGCTTATCAGTTGTCTTTTAAATATTTATAACATTTTTAAAAGAGACATCAAACACCCATGGCACAGTTATTATAGTGAGCATCAGTCCAATTATCGGCATCATTTCCCGTTCTCTCCTAGTCTATCTAATTTAATACTTGTTTCAACAGGAAATTTATATCTCCATGATGCAGATACATTGTTTTTCAGACAAAGCTAGGAAGAGAGGGGGCAATCTTCCCCTACCCTTCCATGGACTTAGCAAGAACATTTTCTACAGGGGATCAGCCAAGTGGGGATAGCAAATTTGTTGTCTTTTCTTACGACTTTACTTTACACACTTTAAAGGCTCGCTTTGAGGGGCTGCACCGATTGAAAACAAGGGTACGTCTAACTTCCCCTCCTGTCACAAAGATGAATGTTTATCCATTCATCAGACAAACCAATTCAGTGATGAAACGCTTCATATTATTATTCATTAGCTTTAGGCAACCTTCACTAAACAAAAACTGCAGTAATAGCTTTTTTAATTAGCCAGCTAGGAGATGGGAGGAGGGGGGGGGGGGTCTGCTGTCTTTTGTCAAAACTTAGCTCTACACTCACATTTGAGTTTTTTTAGGAATACAAGTTTTTCAAAGGGCACCCACTCCCCTAGCAACATCCTTGACTGAAACACATCTATTCAATTTGGTGGAATCCAAACAAACTATTTATAAGAAACCAGAGGGGCTAAGATTGCTACAAATCCAGCATGCACCATTATTCTTATCAAGACTCTTTGCTTTTATCTTTATTCACTGTTTCGATCTTACCCAAACCAGTTCTACGCAGCTCAAACTGATGAGAATAGAAACAACTTTGGTATTTAGCATAAGTATCAAGCTCGTGGTACCTAAAAGCAGCAATAGTTTTTTAACTTCTCAGCATGTTTACGTTAAGATTTGCACATATTTTAAAGCTTGCAAATGTATCACTCTAGATCTTTTTATCGGTATTAGGAGGCTGAGTTGTATGTTCTACAGTGCACATTCGACAAGGAGGCAATTTCGACCGATGCGGTGTTTAGGGGCCTCGTAAGACCGTCGTTTGTCCAGTCTAAAGTCCTCATGAATGTGGGCAGATTGCCCAGAGAGGGTGTCAGGCCCGTAGGACGAATGAACGCGCCGGATGCATATTAAAATGTACCGTATTTATATAAATGGTCGTGTATATAAATACAGTACATAAGACCATATATTGTTAAATATACCTCTTTTATCTAATTGGGCTAGTTCTTATAAATTTTTTAGCGAAAAACAATCATTACTTAGCTGTATGGCTGAGTTGTATGATCTATAGTGCACATTATTTTTTCATAATACTTAACAGTTTGTGCTTAAAGAATATGAACAATATTTTCTATTGTTTGATTGTGTTCTCTAGCATTCCAATGAGTAACGTTAAGTTCAAGTTCTTTTAATTTTCAAACTGATTATACTCACTATAACACTATAATACATTATACAACAAAAAGAAAAATAATTAAAGAGAATGTCTACAAAAGTGAGTTATACTCGAAAACCGGGACCCTTAGAAGAAAAAATATGATAAAAGTAATGAAAAAATGAATAATAATAAACAATAAAACTACACATCATAAAAAGAAAATTAGACACAATATTCAACTCACAGCCCATATTCCGAATCAAATAATAAACAAAATATAAATTAGCATCAGCACCGGCAACCACGAATTCATATTAATTAATAATTATCAATTAGATATAGTTTTAAATTATTTTTATAAAGCGAAATAGAGGAATGTGCATCCATATAACTTTCATGAATGTTCCAAAGCTTTATTATTGAATCTTTTGGAGACAATCTGGATCGTTTAGTATAAATTCTAGGGCAAGGCAATTTAGCTGAACGTCGTCTTAGACTATACTTATTCTGAACAAAAGAAATTAGCGTGAAATTAATAGAATCAAGAGCCAATGGTAGTAATTATTTAATTTCTTCAAGTTTAAAAAGGACACTATGGACTGGAAGGACGAGATCAAATGGCAATATGTTCAAAAATGTATTTTGACTCTTAGAAAGGGATTAATCAGGGAGTGCCGAGGGGAAGGAAGGAGTGCTTATAATGTACGAAGGGCTTATTTTGAAGACGTTGAAGGGGCTTAATTCGGGATTTAAAAGTATTTAAATAAGCAATGGGGCAAAAATTAAAATAAGAATGAATTAAAGAATAATATTCACGTATGTCCAGCTTCTTTCACGCAGGATATTCATGCCATTTTTCAAAAATATCTCCAGTTAAGAACTATATATGTTGCTAATTAATTATGCTATTTTAACTTCAAATATTTCACCCTTCATTTAATAGTATAATTAACTATTGTAGTTTATTTCATAAATAATGCTATTTCAGCTATTTCAACTTCCACTCTCATTGTAAGAACATATTTAACACATTTAAACTACCAGAACATATTAACATGTTGGAACATTTTTAAACTACCAAGACAGAGAAAATCAAAACTGACAGTTCAAATTTATTCATTGAAAATTTACGCAACCAAGTTTATCTAAAAAAAAAGCAACAATAGGAGATATTTTTAAAGAAAAAGGCTTCCTTATGCAGTTATACATTTTTGTTTGTAGTGGCCAGCCCCCCCCCCCAAAAAAAAAAAAAGAAAAATGAATTGCAGCTTAACAGTGAGCAAAAACAAGTGATCACAAACAGCTATAGAAGGTTAAGATTTTTCTTTGAAGGTGTAGGTATCTTTGGGAATGCACATATTACTAATGTAATACTATATTAATAATGTAATATAGCTAAAGTAGAATTTTACCGAAAAAAGAATTAAAATTTACGTCCCCTATGTTGGCAAGCCTGAAATCAAAGCGGGTATCAGCATAGGGCATGGGCGTGCGTAGCTTCTTGACTAGGGGGAGGGTCAGCCGATTCTGTGATGAAGGGTGGCGGGAAGAAGCTGAATTTACAGTCAGTTCACAAAACCTTACATTACCAGCAAATTCTATCATACCTATGAAACCTTTATTAATAAGTAATCACCAAAAATCATCAACAAGCTTCAGCATTAATCTTCTTAGATTAGAGCTAAACCCTTCCAAGACATTATGGATAATTGCTTCTTGTTTGACTTTTATTCTGTCATTTCGGCTATTTATTTCCAACTTTTTCAACCATCTACTTTTTATCAACTGCTTTTTTAGCCATCTACCTTTTTCAACTGCTTTTTCAGCCATAAATTTGAAGTTCTAGAGGGGGGGACAGAAGCCCCCCCCCTTCTACGAACACCCATGGCACAGGTAGCTCCCAAAGCTACCAAATTACTCACATGAAATTGTCCTTGAACTGAACTTTTGCATTTTCCTAGCAGCCATGCTCTAACAGTTTTAGAGATTGCCATTTCCTGAACTTTAAAACTAAATTCTGCTTTAGTTAATAAAAAGAAAGATCATACTTTCTAATGATACAGGTTTCATTAAAACCGACTATCTCTTACTTTGGCACAAAACAGCAGAAGTTAAATGGTTTTTCTGGAATTTCTGGGAAAGTAGGTGCCAGCTTTTAGTTTTCTGTCGTTTATTTAGATCTCTTATCCAAGCTTTAAGAGTTATGGCAAGACCATCCAATCAATCCTAAATAGTTTGGGAACACAAATTAAGAAAGTTTATAATAGATGAGACAGAGTGATCATTTAAGATATCATACAGCCTTAAAAAAAAAACGAAAAAAAAAACAACAGCATAAAAATGTTTGGATCTTTGCAAAATGCCCTATATTTTGTACAATTTAGAAATGTACCATAGAAGTACACCCAAAACCTTTTATTATTCAATCTGGCCAAATTGTACCCACTAGATCAACTGAAGATGCCAGATATCAATCAAAGGCATTTGATTAGGTAATAATTGCTCAGATTCCTAAACCTCAGGAGGGGGGGGGGGCGTATCTAGGAATTAGGAAAAAAATAAGACTGGAATACTTCAATTTTGACAAAGAACTTAACCAAGGGGTTATTTAGACCTATCTGGAGGAGACCCCCTCCCCACCTCCATATGGGCACAAAAGGAACAAAAATAGGCTTAATGGTACTAAAACTTTTTTAGAATAGCAAAAAGTCACTAAAGGTGAAGCGCAAGAAAAACAATTAACACAGAAATTTACTTTAATTAGATAAAACTTGAATTTTAATTAAATTAAAAAACCAAAAAAAAAAAATGAAATGAAACAGAAATGGTTCAGGCTGAATGAAAGTCACGTAATAAAAATAAACCTAAAAAAAAATCTGTTGTTTCCCATTTTTTTGGTTTTGTAATAGTATGGGTTTAGTCTAACAATTTAAGAGCATCTGCAATTTTTTTGTAATTATCTACAGAGCAATAAAACAAGATTAAAATCTCAACTCCTAAAAGTATTTAATGTTTCTTCTCCTTATTTTCCATCAGCTCAAATTATCAAATAGCCAAGGACTCTTTTCCTTGTCCCTTCCCCTACTCTTTATTTATAAAATAAAATGCCAGAAAAACTCTCAAAACAATTTACTTAAAGAATACCCTGGGAAGAAATTTTTGAAATGAGTTTACAGTTTTACAACAAGGGATATGAAAAAGAAAATTATTATAAAATATTATAAAAACTATAATATTATTATGATACATATTATCTATTATTATGTATATTATATATAACATTAATATTATCATAGAAATAATATTATTAATTATTAAATTAAAAAATTAATATAAAAAAATTACACAAGTAATTTTGACACTTTTGGAGTAAATTTTAGAAATATAAACAAGGTGGTGATCAGGCATATTGACGACAAATCATTTGTGGGGAGCACAGATTTGAAACAGATAATTTAGATACATGAAAAATGCAGAAAAGTATGTGGGGAGTCACAAGGACCAAGTGACTTGGGCAAGGGGCACCCAAAGAACCTTCTGCTGCCATGTGTAGATGCCTGGTCAGGATATACATAAATGATAATGATGATGAAAATAAACCTGTATAATAGTAATGCCACCTGCTGTGTAAACCATCTCTAAACTACACATTCAATATACAATACCTCTTAACGTACTCTTTTCATGATGTTTATTCTGTACTTCAATTTGTAATTCTCAATTTCTTGGTTTCCAAAACAGGCAGTGTGAGCTTATCAACAAGGTGAGCTGAAAAATATTGTGCTGAAATGGAATATAGATTTCTGAGAATTATGCTTGACATTTTCCAACAAAAATTTTAAAACTTTTGAAACTAAAGAGTGGCTTAACATTGTATTATATTTCTTGGTTTCTAAAGTGGTATACTTGAGGTGTTAGAATACCCCAACAAAGACCCACAGTCAAAATAGCACAAATTATTTAGTTTTTCTTCCTCAGAAAAAAGATAAATGAATACAAGCAATAAAAACAAAGCCTAAAAAACAGTTTTTGTTATTTGTAATATTAAAATGCTATTTATTTGTTTATCAATACCAAATGTGGTAAGCTTTACAGAACTTTTCACAATTAACATTACAACATTTGAAGACAATGATGAAACACACTTTATTACAACAACCATGTCAAAAGAATGGTCAATGTGGCCAAGATTACTCTAAAAGAATATCGTTAGGAACTCTTGACATAGTATGGTCAAAGTGTGCGTAGGTACTATGTTTGGTACAGAACATAGTATGGATAAAACCTAGTATGGAACCCTGTAGAGGATCACCAGCTTCTGTAAGACTGTAGTGTGACAGTTACAACTGTTTCCAGCAGTATTGTGTCTCCAAGACTTCCACATACACATGGATAAAGATTTTTGACCTAACTTTTTTCTGTGGACATGGTGGGTATATTTTTTAAAAATGGGGAAGTGACTTTAGAACATTCTCAACAACGCGGAATGCATTTCTTAAGTCAGCTCTGTCAAATCAAAGCTGAAAACTAGGCAACTGTAGTCTCTGCATTCTCTGAAGGTATGGTACATATCTGAGATAAGGTTCAAGTTTCACAGTCCTTTGTTGTGCTTTCTTGACTTTTGCTTCATTGCTCTCATAAAGAGGGCACCATATTGATGAGCAACACTGAAGCATTTGAATTACAGTAGACACATTCATTGAAATCAATGTATAAAGGTTAAACTTAGAGAATTTGCACTTAGATTAATAATCGGTAATTCACCCGATAGGCAACACTTCAAAAACGTTTATGAAACCCCAAGGTCATACCCCAAGTCAAAGGGTATACTTTGGGTATAACCAAAGTCAAACCCTAAAGGGCTAAGCACACATAGCTGATTTTGGGAACTGATTTCAGCAAGGGTGTATTCCACGTCGAGTGATTCTAATTAATGATGCTAAGAGGCGTGGCTTAGTGACAGTTTTTGGTGATTAATCATCATTAATCATGTTCTAGACAAGGAATATACTAGGGCTTTAAAGCTTTAGGCATGTAATTAAACGTATTTAATGATTATTGTAAATTAATAGTAATTAATGATGATTAATCACCAAAAAACGTCACTAAGCCCGCCTCTTAGCATCATTTATTATAATCACTCAACATGGAATATACCCTTGCTGAAATTGGTTCCCCAAATCAGCTATGTATGCCTAGCCCTTAAGGTCGTGAATGTATTCCATGCTTGAGACTGATTTACCATCAATTAAGTAAAGATAGTGTTAAGAGGGTCTGTGCAATATTAAAAATAACTTTTTAGATTTGATAAATATTAAGTGCTTCCAATTCTTCTGTGCTCAGCACAAACGTATTTTATTTATTGTCTTCAATCCCCCCCCCCAAAAAAAAAAAACATTAAAAAAACACATATAACTTTGTCAAAAACCTTGCCCAGTTAAAGATGAAATGGGTCATTTGTTTTTGCTCAGAATATGAGACAAAAGTTTTTAAGTAGAATTATTTTACAGATGAGAAACATATCTTCTCTTTGGCAAATGAAACTGTGTCTAAAAGTTAGAGGTCCAGTTCTGGCTGATGGTACAATGAAGTACAATTGCAAAGTTTGGCAACATTCCAATTTTGGCAAGATTCCTCTTTTTCTCTGGAAGTAAATATGCCTCTATGCCTGTAATTTATCAAAGTCCAATGATTTGATGAAACATAGTAGGTTTATTCCTTACATAGATACAAAAAATCCCATGAGATTTATGCTGAACAGCCCAAAACCACTCAAAAACAGCATCATAGCAAAACAAAAATACACCATTATTAAAACGCGTAACAGGAAAGTTATTGTCAACAAATTGAATAACAAGGAACATCACATCTGCATGGGTAGCATAGATCTCTTTTTTTGTTGCTAGCTGGGCAGTGAAACATTGTAGGGTTGTTCTAGGGCTCATTTAAAAGCCAACTTTTATATCTAATTGGTTTTTAACTATTTTTTTTTTTACTTGGTACTAATGTACCAAGTATTGGCACATTATTGGGGCTCATATAATGTATTGGGGCTCTTGAGCAGAAAACATGTTAAAAAAAATTCTTATTTCACAATACATAGAAAGATTGTAATTAACAAATTTTGAAGCCAATTTAATTATATTGTAACCCCCCCCCCCCAACCTCCTGATGTACAAATAAGCCAATATTAGCCCAAATCATATATTTGTCATCTTTTGCTCTTGTTTCAGCTTAATCCCCATAATTTGAATCAATGCTGACAAAATCAAGAACCTGTAAACACACGAAAACATATACACTACTACTACTAATAACTCACCACAGCATCATCCAGCCTGAGGCCAACACAGCTATGCATACTCCTCCTCCATCCCAGTCTATTCAAAGCCTTTACATCCATAGCCTTTACATTTTATACAAAATATCTTTACATCCTACCAGGAAGTTTCCATTTCCCTTAAATCTTTAATCTTTTCCCTCTAAACAAATAATCTTCTATAATGGTATTCTGAGACACCATGCAATTTAAACCATTACTGGGATGAATTTTGTAACTCATGAGATATGTCAATATGCTGATGGGTTCTACAGAGAGTACATTCAAGGGACATCCCTAGGGGATGTACTGAGTGGCCTGGAGGAAACCCCTACAGAGCAGTAGAATTAATCAAATATCAATTTTATTTCTGATGTAAATGGGAGGTAAGTTTAAACTTTACCCCCATCCCCCTAAGGTGCAAATATATACCCTGAATTAGTATATGGGGGTAAAATTTATTTCCAACAAAAATGAGTATTAAATTTGGAAAGAGTATAAAAAAGGCATTGAGTGGTAGGTTATATTCACTTTATTTGTAAGTCCATAATATGATTTGGTAAATATTTTGGTAAATATCTACCAAATCATATTATTCACTTATGCATAAAGTGATTATACCACTCAAAAAAGGTAAAAAATCCCTTTCCAGTTAAAAAAAAAAAAAATTTTGAGAAAAAAATGTTTAGCGATAAAATATAGTGAATTACCTAATAATAACTATTTCTCCTAGCCCAAAAATAGTATTTCCCCAACTTCACAAAGAAAATATATTACAAATTCAGTCATAAAGAAGAAAGTGCGGGTAGCCCCCCAAGTGGGTGAACCCAGGGATCATAGGGGATTGCTTGGTGAGATGATTTACCTCAGGGCACAAGGATCAAATCTGTGTCCTGGGTTCGGTCGTCTATCAATCCATAGTCCCAAACCAAATTCAATAATTATATTAATTTTAATGAAGTATTCGGAACGGCGCTTGAATACTCAACTTGGCTACCGATCCGGAGGAGCCTTCGGTGTGTCGAGCCTCCAAAGGCTTGATTGTATGTATTTGGATGTTCGAAACTGAGAGTTTCTTCAGGATAAGTTCTACTTTTTCTGAAATCAATTTTATGGTATATTTTATTCGAAAAACGTCATGCCAACGACATAGTCAAATACGGAATTCCACAATGTACCAAATTTTATCACAAGAAAAGATGACCGGAAATACAAACACCCAAACCTACCGTAAAAGTTACAAAATACCAGACAATCTAAAATATTCATTCGCAAAAAAAATAAATATACATATAGGCGAGCTGTTATCGAATTTATTACCCAACTGAGAAACAGGTAGTTACAAAAACAAGTAATTAGCAGTAATGCAACGATCAAGCATTTATATATATATATGTAATAATAACGATGCGAGGCATGATTTACCTGCCTATAGGGATACAATAATTAACCGAATTATAGATATAGGGTCTCTGTCAATCTAAATAACAGAAGCAGGCCTGACTAGTCGTTCAAAAAATTGTACATGTAAGCCTACTAAAAGGAGAAAAAAAGTTCATCTAAGCTTTTAAATAAATTCAATTATTTAAACAAACCATACAAATCACTAAGAAAAAAAATAAATTCCCTTCGCGCCATTCTTACTAAGCAAATACCACTTCGGTCAACGTTAAGGATCACTTATGTAATTCGTGTAACCCTTTGTAAAGCGTTGATACGAGAACAATTAATAATCATGATTCCAAACGTATTCGAAACCTATAATTAATAGCTCTTTCACCTAAAAACTAATAATTAACTTGCCATACCAAAGTGTACCCCAAGGGCTGTGTAACTCATAAGTTATGAAAACAAGCTATCAAAAAAAATACGTAAAAATACGGACAAAATATTCGTCAAACACCCTAAAAATTGCAGCCAAAAATTGCAGCCAAGATTACCTTAAAGTGAGTCAAAGCATACAAATGAAACGCGCTATTAAAGTATAAAGAATAACCTGTAACAAAAGAATAACAAAAAAAAACTTTTTCCTAGGTCAGACAATTTCTTAACTTTAGAGAGGTTTTGAACTGTAATTGGAAGATAATCACAACCGGTAAAACCAAATGCGAGGCTATTTTCGAATAAAATTATTCGCTTACGATCCAGCAATCAGTCGTATATTATAAGACAAATAATTTGCTAAAATAGCCTACCAAAAGGGTAAAACAAAAAACCAATCAGCTAATTCCTAAAGTATTGTTATACCCACAATATTTGAACAGCGGTCACATAGCGTGTTTCGCTTGGGTGACCCATACATTCACTGTGGCGCTATAAAAAGTAGCAACGTACAATTAGGCTAATGGTTATTTGACGACAGCAAATACATTCTGTTTCAGAAGTAGGCCTTAAAGAAAAGAATAACGAGAGCTTTAAAAACACAAGCTGCGCTGTAATTACCTACAAAATAAGGCAAGTCAAAATTCTCAAGTTTCTTGAGGCAAATTCTCAAGAAACTGCAAAAAAAGACCGTAATTCAATTTCTATGGGTTGTCATAAAAGACGCAAACCGCGCAACATATCGCTAAGACCAGTAGGTCAAAATTAAACCAATATAGGCCTGTCAAAATAGACTGATAACCAAAATAATTCAGAAACCAAGTAATGCAAGAAATAACCAACTAATATAAAAAGAAGAAAATTCTTCCAAAAAAATTGACGTTAATCATAAATGCTCATATAACAAAACAGTATTTAATAATTTTTACTAACCTTATAAACCAATCACGACATCAGGTCCCATAGAGTCCTTAGTCCCCCCTAATGGGAAGTGTAGCATAGTAAACCACATGCTGTTCACAAAATTTAAGCTTTGCAAAGGCACGGTATTCAAGAATTCAAAAGTACGCATTCACTACGAGCATATAAGTTTAACTAAAACTAATAAAACAAAAAAGGGCATTTATGCAAAGCATGAATAACTGAAGGGTAATTTCTAATGTAATAGCGAAAGTTGAAACAAAGGAGAACAAGTATAGATTTTAACATCTGTAAAGTATTCTTGCCCTTCGCTCAGAAACATGTTTCAAAGACCCTAAATCAAAAGATAGATTGAAGCTAAATTTTCAAACTTTCTCCTTCAACCAAGCTCCTATAGAGGACTGACCTAGTAAAGAATATCACGATAAAACCCCAAAGAAAAGGAACAACAGATGTTATGGGTAATATTCAAATCAAAATTATGAGCCCCCCCCTTTTAGTCGCGCAGCACGTCCGTGGCATAACGTATGGAACCGCGAGGTCAAAAAAGACGAATCAACGAATTCTTCTCAGGATAATCGAACGCATAGAACATACCCCTGTGAAATTTTAGATAATATCATACCTGCGCCATGTGGCACAATCTCTGCCACAAAAGAAAAACAACTAAACGTAATTATTCGCGCATTTTGAGGCGAAAATCGGGCCAATTCTCCGATTCCTAATTATTCACCCCCAGAATAGGGATAATGTGCCCTACGACGACCCAGTAGGGTTATGATTGAAAATAATTTATTTTACGATATAACAAGACCGTCATCTAAGACAATTCCTTGCACGTAATGATCTGGCTTTCAAGAAAACTTAAATCAATCAAGTTTTAGACAACGCGTTTCGACTTGATTCCCATGTTTTTCAATCACATTTCCAACGACTTTATAACAAAAAATTGTATCTTGTGGTAAATTATTACACCTGAATCAGATTGGTTTCTACCCACCAATGAGTTCACTACAAAACATAAATATATTTTAATTGTCATTTAGGAAATACAAGGGAAATTAAACTTATATGTCTTATGAAATTTTTTTTTTTTTAGGTAAAGCCACACTTGATTGACACCTTAAAAGTAAATAAGCTTTCCTTTAACTCATTCGAGCGGGGAACTTTTATCTCGACTAACAAACTTTTGTATCCCACCAATTTAGCATTATTCTAGAATACGCTGAAATAAGGAATTTATCCCTACATAATCTAAAAGGAATTGAGTAAATATCAAAACGCGACTCTTCACGTAATTCAACTTAAAAAATAGCTACCAAAATAAGCAATTAGGAATGAATCGCATTCAATATAAAATAAATTAACTCCCTTTAATTAAGTGTGTACAAAGGTGCAGAAAATAAATTAATAAATATTTAAATCACAGTAGTCGGAACTAAATAAAACATAAAGATAAATGAAAACGCATTATAGTTTAATAGCTTAATTTTTGAAAGCCTTAAAAATAAGCCTATATTTTCAAAATATAGCCTTAGTAAAAAAACTCGTTAAAACCATAAACGCTTTAAAAAGAAAAAAATCTGCCTGATTAAATACAGATACAAAAAAAGGGAGGGGAGAAAAATTATTGTGTATAAGAATTTATCAGGTACCAAGATCGAATACTTACATTGAATCCTAAGTGAAAATTTGAGGACCCCTTCAAGTTCGTCGGCAGTTATTGCATTGATTAAAATATGCTTGTCTATAATATAATACAACCCTTTCATTAACAATTCAAAATCGAAAAACCCACTCAGACCATGTAAAAAATACTTTTGGCAAAAAACCAGTAGTAGTACCTCATGCACTTCGCACGGTGATGAAAAATTTTTTTTTTTCTTTTATTTAAAAAAAAACACACTTAAACAAAGCGAAGCATACTTTTAGCTAAAAATCAGTATTAACACCCCTCACACTTCGAATGTAAAAAAAAAAATTTGTCTCAACGATTAATAAAAGCTCAGTATACATGGCAATTCTAATTCATAAAAGCGAAATAAAATAATAGTCAGCGAACAACCCCATGAAATACTCTGAAAATGGAATAAGAGCAATAACTCAAATGTCCATACGGTATACGATAATGAAGACGGATGAACCCCCGAACATAGGAGGTTAGAGCCAAGGATGGGCATGGTATATATTGTCCCACCATGCAATCACTTGACTTTCACCCTCTGTTGAGTAAAAGTTACGTGGATACGAGACTTGAGTGCACAACAAGACGTTGCTTGGCGAGCACTACAACTGCCTATATGGTCAAACTTCTTAAACGGATGGCCCCTCAGTCATGGGAAGCTAAGGCCAAGGGGAAATGGCGGGTGGTGTCTATATAACATCCCATTTCCGTTTGGGCCCTAGCTCTCTAATAAGAAGCTACTACCCAACTAGGAAGTGAACGATGAATAATAAGGAGCTATAAATTACAGTTAAATTAAGTGACCCTAAAATATGGGGACTCCTTGGTCAACGGTAGTGACCTGTGGTGCTTATATCGCATTTGTCATTATTGTTTGGCCAGGGAACTCTCATGAGAAGATCAACTCATCCGTCTATGAAAAGAGACCCGCAAGAATTACCCTACCTAGCCCCCAACATTAGAAGAAAATGTGATAACACAAGTGATCATACAAGAATGTGGAATAAAAATAGACAAAAATTCCGATACGTGGGGAATACTCTTGCCCTGTATGCTTTTCCTGTTGATTATTTGGGGGAAGCGTGCAGAGTGAGGTATCTCTTTACGAAGTACAACTTGAAGGGTTTATGGATTCGAACCTTTAACGAGATCCGCCATTTTTTAAGTAATCCCAAGAGAATATAAAGATATAAAGAAAATAATACTGAATCAAGTTTCTCCGTAGTAAAAATAATAAATCACCACTGTCCCCATCTCAGCTGTGCCGGAAAGTCAATCGACAAAATATGCAAAGAAATGACATAATGGCCCTTCAGTGTTTCACAACCCAAGCCTGCACCTCCCAAACCTGCTATTAGTGTATTTAATGTACTTATGATATACCTGAAACGGAACAAATAATCCACCATTTGAACTCATATTTCTAAGCTCAAATGTTTCATCAAGGGAAAATTATCGACTTCTCGATATGCTTACATCTCCAAGTTCAAAAGCGGCACTACCGGATGATGCACCCATATTGAAATTAAAACACAATAATAGCGGAAGAAATCTGCTGTGATTAGAAGATCTGTGTGCCCATCTGCTGTGAATTAGAAGAAGAAGAAGGGAGACAAGTATTTGTTCTTGGCTGGACCATAATGCTCACTCACCAATCTTGCCCACTCTTCAAACCCCTTTTTGGGTATACAAACTAATGGGATTGATTCTCTTTTGCTGCAACAATCAGGAAATCAACACTTCCTAAGGTTATATGCTGATTTATTGTTTTTGCTCATTTTCTGCTGTTTATCACCCCACGTTTTTTATTTTTGAAATTGGCTACGAACTTATGTATTGGAATACATTATGTAAACTGGTGATCTATCTCCTTAAAAAATGAATTATCGGTTTTTCATACTAATTTAAGACGTATATGGCTGTGTAAGTTTGCACTTGACCAATTTAATGAATTAGTTTCATTTTAGGTGTCCTTGGTACTTTAAATATTTTTGTTATTTCAAGCACAGACGGTATCCTATCAAGATAGTATCCAGAGGGGGGGGGCATAGGGAGCTATTATATTTAAGTGATAGTACCTTGATAGTACCTGTTTTTAATACAAGATATCTTTTTAAGAATCCAAAAGAGCAAAAAAAAACAAAAAACAATCAATATCAAAGTCACCCATTTCAACTGTTTTAAATGTGATAGGCAAAGGGCATTATAAAAAAATTAAGCTTCTAAGTTCAAAGCTATATTCAAAGTTTTCTGATTAGCCTAATTTAATATCAAGATGGTCGGCCTAAAAAATAAGACACACGTATAGTCAGAACTCCATTGCAAATCCATATATAGCTAAATTTATCAAGACCCCCCCCCTCCCTCCCTCCATAATGGTGAAAAATATACCCTGAATTATAAATCAACACCATATTTTTGGTACATAGCCTAGACTGCAGTTTTCAACAAAATTTAGCGTTTCAGCACAATTCAAAATAATGAGTATTTTTCATGCTCTTTTATAATTAAATAATCACTTTACAGGGACTATTAATTTTGAGCCCTGAAGGGGCTAGAAGGTTCAGAACAGCCCATAGAAACCTAGTAACCCTATGCTCAAAAATTTGCTTTTTTAAATAACTGGCTAAGGAGAAAAATAGGTCATATGTAGCTGACTAATGATTGAAGCTGACTTAGGCTATATATTTCCATATTAGGGGGGGGGGGGGTAAAGCATAGGCTCGTGGTATCAACTTCAAAGTCTAATAACCATAATAACTTATTTATTATGAAGTAACTAAGTAAGAGTCTTTTATTCAGGCTCATCACTAAACAAAATATAACCCAGTTGTGCTGATGATTTGTATCTGGTAATTATGTCAGTGATTCCAATCCTCAAAATGTAAATGGGGCAAAAATAACCAGTTAGCCATGATAAAATAAAAAGTAGCAAAATAGAAATAAGAAGGTATTTCTCAAAGTCTAACTGAGGCAACTGCTCCCCCCTCACATAATTGGCACCCCAAAATTATGTGGCCTAATGCTGAATTAGAATAAACAGTGTACAATGGCAAGTACAAACAATACAATAATATATTGGTATATGATTCATAATACAATAATATATATTACATAACAACAATGACAGATAATGATCTAATAGTATTGCTTTATTTAATCAACATTTGTCATTCAGAGAAGCCATGACTCTCTAATTTTGTTCTTAATATAATTCCTGTTTTGTTCCACTAAATTTTTTTTGGTACTGTTCTAATATATGGGCAACATGCAAGAATGCAACTTGAGAAAAGCCAAGAACAGATAACATTACCCAGTAATTTCCTATCTTATGCTCTATAAACAAGGGGTTTCTCACTCCAGGAACTATATTCAAGCTTTAGTTTTTTGGGGTTTAGGAGGAAAAAAGGTACCTAGGTTAGTTTAGGTTATGTATTTATTATATTCTATGCTTTACCCCCACCCTCCTAATGTGCAAATATACAGCCAAAATTAGTTTCTAAACTATTATATTTTTATCCTATTTTGTTTTATTTCACTAGCATTAACCAAACTTCACTTCTTGCATGTTCCCCAGATATTAGAACAGTACCTTTTTTTCCTGCATTGCTTTAGTATAACAGTGTGGCATCCTTTTCACTAATAAATACCCATAATTTTTTGAAGGCCTATAGGATATATGTTCTGAAAATTCAATCAATTATTATTATTGTTGCTGGTTTGCCTGTGAGTCCAGGCAATTTGATGGTCATATGTTAGTCCTAAAACTCAGCTGCCCTTGCATGAGACTATAGGCAGGCAGACCTTATGTCACTTGTTCACCTGCAAATCCAGGCAACTTGTTGGGTCAACCAATTTTGAATGAATTTTGTGTTAATGTAACTGTCTGAGCTTATAAACTGGGTTGCCTGTCTAAGACTTTAGGCAGGTAGACCCTATGCCACTTGTTTGCACACAAGGCCAGGCAACTTTTCAGTCAACCAATTTTCAATTAATTCTGTTTTAGTGTAACTGTCTTGGCTTATAGATTGGGTTTTCTGACTGAGGACTGCAAGTCCAGGTGACTTAGTGGTCATGTTAATCCTAAAACTTGGTCAAAAGGCCTTAGACTCTAGGCGGACAGGCCTACTTGGAAAGTCTACTTGAACTACAATAGAGATGACTAAGATTTTTGGGCTGACTCACAACAGACAATGTCCATGTTTATCATTCTCCATGTTTAAAGGAAACACAATAGGCTATTGCCTATTGTTTTGATTTTATAGTGCTTTGTATATAAGAGTAAATGACAATATTTATTGCTTAGAGTATAAAGAACCAATGACTTTAATAGGCCAAGTCAAACAGTGCTCACCCAAGTAGGCTAATTTGTATTTCTAATATAAAAAAAGCATAAAAGGTATATGCTACTATTATATAGTAACTATGAGGTAGATTTATATCAAAATATTCAAGCAAATCACACAGCCTACTAGGTGTCTTACCTTAGCCTACATAAGGTAGGCTATCAGTGGAAGTCATTAGGTCTGCAAAACTACCAATAGGGTAGCCTATATATTGATACTTTCTTTTAGAATCATTAATGTTTACCTTTACACTGCTTCATGGTTAAAAGATCCTGGAATGCCAAAAATCCTAGTAACATCAAGACCAGGCCTAGTCTAGCCAAGCTCTTTTCAAGAAGCATTCCTTAAAAGTATTTTTCAAAGAAAAGAGCTTTGCTGAACTAGGTTCCGATTTCTGTTTTACCAGAACATACAAGAAAACAACACTTTCTAAGGCTATATGCTGATTTATTTATTTTTTGCTCATTTTCTGCTGTTTATCAGCACACGTTTTTTATTTTTGAAATTGGCTACGAACTTATGTATTGGAATACATTATCTCAACTGGTGATCTATCTCCTTAAAAAATGAATTATCGGTTTTTCACACTAATTTAAGACGTATATGGCTGTGTAAGTTTGCACTTGACCAATTTAATGAATTAGTTTTCATTTTAGGTGTCCTTGGTACTTTAAACAAGATTTTATGTGAACTTTCCAGTTTATAATTTTTGGTTTACAGTTAATGGCTGAAACAAAATTTTTCGGGAACTTTGTCGTTTATAGCTTTTGGTTTACAGTTAATGGCTGAAATTTTTTTTTTATGGGAACTTAATGGTTAATTTCTGGTCTGCACTTAGTGGCTTAAACTAAATGTTATGGGAACTTTACGGTTTATAGTTTTTGGTTTACAGTAAATGGCTTAATCAAAATTCATAGTTTATGGTCATTCAAAATTTGATATTAAAAAAATATGTCAAGGTCCCCAATGCTTACGATTTATAGTTCGTGATTTAACCCAAATTTACAGCTTATGGCTTTCAGTTGTTCAAAATTAGATATTGAAAAAATATGCAAAGAGCTCCAATTCCTTTACTTACGATTTATGCTTAATGTTTTAATCCGAACTATGAATTTTACAACTGCTTCTGCGTGTGGTAAATCTTTAAATGAGTTTCAAATAAAGATTTCCCATGCATACAGTCGTATTTCGAAATGGATTGATGCAAATAAACTAGTGCTTAATAAGAGAAAACTAAACTTATTATTCTTTGTAGAGTTGGGTGCAGGTTTCCACAACAGACTAACATTTGCGTCAACTGACTAACATGCTTGAAAATGGTTTATCGTCTTTTGAAAGAGCCTGAAGTATTCATTATCTAGGTGTGGTTATCGACGAGAATCTTTCATGGAAGGATCACATAATGTAATGTGAAATAATCATATATCACATAAATGTTGTTCGTGCCTAAGCATAACGAGGCGTTGGTATTATGAACCGGCTAAAACATTTAGTTCCTTACTCCGCACTTAAGTCACTTAATTTTACTTTAGAACAATCTCATTTTGATTATGCGGAATTGGTTTACCTAAATAAACTTCAGTCTAATAATATCATTCCACTTCAAAAGATACAGAATAAGGCTGATCGTGTCCTTAAGAGCTTTAAAAATTAAAAATTTATTTTGGTGTAGGATGGTGTCTTGTATTTATAATTTTTTGATTGTTTGGGTATGGTCTTTCTGCACTCCCTGCCCACTGTAGCCTGATAATTGGTATTGTTATTGTTATGTTATATTGTTATCTCTTACTAGGTTGCTAGCTACCGCTGCAACCCGGATGTTTAGGTATGGTCTTTCTGTACTCCCTGCCCAAGGTAGCCTGATAATTGGCATTGTTATTGTTATGTTAAGTTATATTATATTTTTATTGTTATATTGTTATAGTCTTTCTGCACTCCCTGCCCACTGTAGCCTGATAATTGGTATTGTTATTGTTATGTTATATTGTTATGTAATGTTATATGTTCTATTATATTGTTATTGTTATGTTGTCATGGTCTTTCTGCACTCCCTGCCCACTGTAGCCTGATAATTGGTATTGTTATTGTTATGTTATATTGTTATTGTTATGTTATGTTATATGTTATATTATATTGTTATTGCTATGGTCTTTCTGCAATCTGTTCTCACTGTAGCCTGATAATTGGTATTGTTATGTAATGTTATATGTTATATTATATTGTTATGGTCTTTCTGCACTCCCTTCCCACTGTAGCCTGATAATTGGTATTGTTATTGTTATGTTATATGTTATATTGTTATGGTCTTTCTGCACTCCCTTCCCACTGTAGCCTGATAATTGGTATTGTTATGCAATGTTATATTGCTATGGTCTTGCTACACACCCTGCCTACTGTAGCCTGATAATTGGTATTGTTATTGTTATGTTATACTGTTATTGTTATATTGTGTTATATGTTATATTATATTGTTATTGTTATGGTCTTTCTGCACTCCCTTCCAACTGTAGCCTGATAATTGTTATTGTTATGTTATATTGTTATTGTTATGTTATATATTATATTGTTATGGTCTTTCTGCTCCCCCTTCCCACTGTAGCCTGATAATTGGTATTGTTATGTAATGTTATATGTTATATTATATTGTTATGGTCTTGCTGCACACCCTGCCCACTGTAGCCTGATAATTAGTATTGTTATGCAATGTTATATTGCTATGGTCTTGCTACACACCCTGCCTACTGTAGCCTGATAATTGGTATTGTTATGTTATATTGTTATTGTTATATTGTGTTATATGTTATATTATATTGTTATTGTTATGGTCTTTCTGCACTCCCTTCCAACTGTAGCCTGATAATTGTTATTGTTATGTTATATTGTTATTGTTATGTTATATATTATATTGTTATGGTCTTTCTGCTCCCCCTTCCCACTGTAGCCTGATAATTGGTATTGTTATGTAATGTTATATGTTATATTATATTGTTATGGTCTTGCTGCACACCCTGCCCACTGTAGCCTGATAATTAGTATTGTCTCAAACGAACATGTGCTGGCGACATGTTGAGTGGCAAGTCAATGGTATATAGTGGTGAGTCAATGTAGCGCCGTAGATGTTACACTTTTACAGTGGGAGAAGGAGGCGATACCCAAACTCTTGTCTGTAGTGATTTTTGTTCGTTTCAAGCTTGATTTGCATATTCAATTCAAGTTTCACTCGTTTTAAGATTTATTTATTCATTTATATTAATATCTACTGCATGTTTGTTTGCATTGATTGTTTATTTAATTTCTGTTAGAGGCGGCGGCGTTCGGTCGACTTTAAATTAATTTTACGGCAATTCTTTATTGCGTCAACCAATAAGTCGGAGCTTTTCCTTCTCATGTGGTTTAGTATTTAGATTTTCCTGATTAAAAATCAAGCAGGGGTTGCAGTATCCCCGAATTTTCGGGTATTTCCCCGAAAATCAATGTGTCACCCCGAAAAAAAATTTGGTTCCCCAAATCCCCGAAAATCATGCAATCATGGTGCCACCCCTAGCGATTTATCACCAGTGATTTTCCCTGCCAAATATTACTTTGCATAACATAATTCTTCACTACTCTCTTGTTCGTTAATGTTCGTCTCTTTTGTTACTTTGCATAAAAACCAGACAGATGCAATATGCAATTGCAAATATTACAATATACACAGTTCTTCATATGTTGACAAAAAAAGGATCGTCTTTATGAAATGAATTTAAATAATTTCGAATGCAGTTTCCCAAGCGCTATTTCTTACATCATTCGTAGTCAATAATTGTTCAGCCTTCAGTTGGATTTTGAAATTGATAGCCGACAGATTGTTTCTACAGCTGAATTGTAAGTTTGCAGAATTTTTTTTCTTTTGCTGTTTTTAGATAAGATTTTCTTAATGTTTAATACTCAACTGTTGAACGCCTGATAGAAAATATAATCTTCTTTCTGAAATACTTTACCCCCCCCCCCAAAAAAAACCTTCTATTGAGACAAAATTTAGCAATAGACTAAGCTATGTACAAGGTTGGGGAATTAAAGATTGAAACGGAAGATACCCCAAAAATACGATTCATAAATAAATTGTAAATTATTGCCTATAGGGGGGTGGGGGTTTAGGGGGCTATCATTTTTAAATGATAATACCTCTTTTTTTTCATTGAAAACAGGGATGCCAAAAAGATAATTATTTTTTTCATTTAAAGTGGAGACAGAAGAAAATGATATTAAATTCCCTGGGAAACCATTGAAATATTTTGATAGACCCAGGACCCCCCATTGGGACTAGTTCATTGTCTTGGGTATTTTGCGATTTCTCATAGGCTACTTGTCTAATTTGGCTTTTACGTGTGCTCCCTTTTAATTAGATTCTTTGGATCTTATTGAATGCAGCGGCGAATCTATGACTCAGTTTTCCAATAATTTGAGGTATATCTGAATAATTTCGACATTTTTGTTGTCGTCTTTGTACCCCTTTACTCATACCCTCAATTTTTTTTTCAAGGAACACTAAGCTGTTTAACGTTATTTTGCGTGTTTGTTTGAACCATATAGTGACCTAGTTAATTATTACGTAAATTATTTTTCTAATGTAAAGCTGAGACAGCATACTATCAAGGTGGTATCCAGAGGGGGGGGGGGTGGTGAGCTATCATATTTAAAAGATAATACCTCGATTTTATTTTATTTTTTAAAGCAGGGATGCCAATAAGTTATTTTTTTATTTAAAGAAATTAAATAATTTTAAAATAAATATGTTTTTTTTATCCTATCAAGATGGTATCCAGGGGGGGGGGTATAGGGAGTTATTATACTTAACTGATAGTACTTTGATTTTTTTATTGAAAGCAGGGATGCCAAAAAGTTGAAAAGTTGACAAAAATTAACAAGATTTTACTGAGTTATACTTGATACAGCACTTGTATAGTTTTATCGTCCAAAGGGAAAGGGACATATGTGTCCAACCCGTTTTTTTTTATTATTGATGAAACAGGTTTACTTTGAAAACATTCATTTATAAGTACCAGGCAGATTCACACTAAAACGAAATGGTGTGACGAAAGCGATACCAACATCCCCACCTAACGCTGCGCTCGAGTGGCAATGGCGCCCTTGGTCCAGTGCCCAAGTTACATTAAAAGGCCAGGTCATAATAAAAGCTTTCAATTTGGGAGGTTCAAAGAGGAGTCTTTGACAGTCTTGTGACCTCAGGGTACTAGATGTTGCAAGGTTCTTACGTATCTACAGTGGTTTAAAAAATTCGATCACCCCACAAATGATTACCAAAAATATGCACAAATATAGCAAATGTAACATTTGGAATATTATAACACTTTTTTCAAGGAATTAAAGAAAAGCAAAAAAGGCTAAATATCCCTAACTACGCTTGAAAGCTATTTAAAAAAGAAACTCTTAGGAGATTTTCATGGATATAACCATAGCAGAAGCTTTGAGCCTGGGTGGGGATCAAAGGGGAGTCTGAGTATTTTGACCCGGGATGACTTATTGTTGCGAATTTCTTAAATTTGGTAATTTTTGTGAGCATTTGGAAATGTTCATCATGCATTTCTCCATTTGATAAATTTACTCCTTTTAGATGCAGTTTATAATTTGACTGATATTAGGTATTTACGAGTTTATAATTTGGAATGAATCCCCAAAAGAAAAAATGAATAATATCCAAAAGAGCAGCCAAAAGCAATAAAAAAGCAGCAGTTGAGCCTTAGCCAACATGACATATATTCTATAAAGAAGCCAAAAAAAAAAAAAATTAAAAATGCATTTTTTTTAAATTGTTATTAAAAACCTGTTTTTAATATAAGAAGGCTTTTTAGGAATCCAAAAGAGCAAAAAAAAAAAAACAATCAATATCAAAGTCACCCATTTCAACTGTTTTAAAGGTGAAAAAACAGATACAGGCAAAGGGCATTATGAAAAAATTAAGCTTCTAAGTTCAAAGTTATATTCAAAGTTTTTACCCAGATAACAGACGAATTTTGTGATACGGTATTTGAAGTTTTTAATGCAGTAATGCTCGATGAAAAAATATCTATTAATTTTGATAATTATTTATGTTAAGAATAAATAGCTAATAGATACTTCAACTACTCGTATTATGCAAGTGTTCTGAAACGCCGCAGCCATTTCGTTTCTACCAAATTTCTACTTCTCTTGATGAATAACGAAGAAAACCAGTTTCCAGCCAGCGACTTGTGAATTTTTGAACCCATGAATAGGCTCAAATCTTTTGTAGATTTAAGCTGTGATTTGAGAAAGACTGATGAAAACATTAATGTTTGCTGTCAAAATTGATCTCGCAGGCGGTACGCCACCAACACCTTACCGGCGGCGCATCGGCGGTGCGCTGTTTTGGCCCCGCCGCCACCGGTCTTCCCTCATCGGCGCGGTACCGGGGTCTAATCCCAACACCTACTAGAAATTTCAGCTCTACAAATACAACCCATTTTATCGATTGCCTTAGAACCACTGACTGGTCCGATGTTTTAAATTGTCAAGAGGTAAATTCTGCCACAAACGGTTTTGCGCAACGGCTAAGTGAGATTATCCATTCAACTTTTCCTATTCGTAAACCTAAACGAAAAACTATCCCTACATGCCCCTGGATGTCACACAGCCTCATTGTCTCCTCATATCGTAATAAAAAATTATATAAGTTAGCCTGTAAGACCAGTAGTGATATTGACCTATCAAATTCCAAAAATTATAAAAACTTATACAATAAACTCATCCTTGAAACGAAGAAAAATTAATATTATACAACAATTCTCAATTGCAAAGGAAACCTGAAAAAGATTTGGTCCACCATTAATGGTATACTCTCAAGAAATAGAAAATTACAGTCTATACCTATTCGCCTTAAAGACACAAATGGCAGATTAATTGACCTTTTACATGCACCTGACGCATTTAATAATTATTTTTCTAATTATTTTTCCTCGTACTGACTCCCGCCCCTCCTTACAGGCTGTACTCTCTTGCTTCAATTCTAGATCCATGTTTCTCTGCCCAACTGATAGAAACGAGGTACTTCAAATCCTCGGTTCTCTCCCTATTAGTTTTAAACCTGGCTGTCTTGGATCAAGTAATAATCTCCTGAAGACCATGTCTCCTTTTGTTTACGAGCCCATCAAGCACATTGCCAACCTATCTTTAACCCACAGAGTTTTCCCTGATTTACTAAAGTCAGCGATTGTTATTCCAGTTCTTAAAAAGGGTGATCCAACTGAGATAGGTCCAACTGAGTTATCGTCCAATCTCAATTCTTCCTGTTATATCCAAATTGCTCGAGAATTATCTTCAGACGTCTGTCTCCCTTTCTATTTGGCAGCCAGCACTCCGTTTCCTTGATTTATCCTCAACAATATGGCTTTCGGCCGAAATTTTCCACTTCTCATGCTCTAATTGACGCCACAAAGTTCATACGCTCACAACTCGACCTTTAAAAACTGTATTGGGCTTATTTTTGGATTTCTCTAAGGTCTTTGACACGGTCGATCACAGTATTTTAATAAATAAATTAAATAGTTATGGAATTCGTGGTGTTCCCCTCTCTTGGTTTGACTCTTATCTATCTGGAAGGGTACAGAGTGTGAGCTTAGGTGGAGTATTCTCTCAGCCCTTACCTGTTCAAAGGGGTGTCCCACAAGGCTCCGTTCTAGGCCCGATTTTATTTCTCCTATATACCAATGATCTTGTTATTGACCTGGGCCCTTCAGTGTATCCTTTAATATTTGCTGATTACAGCAACTTCTTCATCACTGGCACCAATTTAGCAACGGCAATAACCTCTGCCCAATTACTTCTGAACAGAGTCCAGGCGTGGTGCCTTACGAAGAACATGACCATTAATAGCAAAAAAAGTCAAGTAGTAATATTCAGAACCCCCTAAAACAAAGACGTAATCCAACCTGCTCTTGGTCTCAAGTACTGCTCCGACATCCTCCCACGAGTGGAGTTTGCCAAGTTTCTTGGTGTATTTATTGACTCATGCTTGTCGTTCTCTAATCATATTTCTTACATCATAGCAATATTTTGAGAAAAGTAGCTATGATTAACCGTGTGAACTATTTTCTTCCTCCTGACATCCTAGTTACCTTCTATTATTCCTTGATTTTTCCTTACTTTCCTTGTTGCGGATCAGTTTGGGGAAATTAAAACCGGTCCTTCACTAAAAAACTCAAATTTGCCCAAAACCGTGCCATTAAAGCAGCTTTTCGGCTTCCCCGTCTATATCCAACCCGTGATTTGTGCTCAGATTATGGTACAGCTCCACTAGATCAAATCATACAGAAACTAAACTTATCGCTTGCTTACTCTGCTTTCCACAATAATCTTCCTCCTCAACTACTAACCTATTGCTGCCCAGCAATCTCCCATTTACAAATCTATTATTCAATGGAATAAAATACCCTCCAGTGTTGAGCTAGCCACAAATTTCTGCACGCTGTGCAACAATGTAACAAAACTTATAATATAATTTAATCTTTCAAATTTTAACCAATTTGCTTTAATTACCCATATTTTATTCTTCAATCTTTTTTTTTCAGTGTCACTTTAATTGTTTTTAAAAAGTTTAACAAGTTCTCTTCTAGGATCTTTATTGTTATTGATGTTTGTGTTATGTTTTTATTCGAATAATAAATTGAAATTGAAATAGTGAAGTCTAAGGTCAGTAAAACTTTTCACCGCTTTATTCAACTTATGGGCAAGGATTCGAAGTTTTTTTCTAAGTTGGTCTTCAGTTCTAATTTTTTTTTCCCGTGACTGTCACTGTTGATTACTTAGGGGCAGACCTTGATATCAAAAAGCCTAATTGTCCGAGATGGAAAAAGTCCGAGATGGGATTATTTACCGCACTGTTTGGCACAATCCATTCCAATAAAGACAAAAATTAGTAAACAACTTTTAGCTATAATCTGGAAACCCAAAATATTAATATAAAAACTCTTCAATATAAAAAGACAAACTTTATGTCCAAGCAGGACGGATGATAAATAATTATAAGAAACAAAAAAGGAGGCGGTACCTTCAAAGTCCGATTTTCAAGGTTAACATAAACTACAGGATCCCCTCTCCTTTTCTTGAATTCCTGCTGGAATCGTAAACGGTTTCCTGCTGTTTCCTCGGCGCTTTCTCGAAGCTTGAAATTTATATAACATAATTACACTAATGATTGAAAAAAAAACTTAGGCCCTTCTTCTGTTACTCCTATGATCTAAACTTAAAATGTCCTGAAAAAATTTTGATTAAAACATACTAAAACAAAACCATAAAAAAATTAGATAAATAAAAGCAAAATAGAAAAAATCAACACAAATCAATAGAAATAAGATATTAGACAAAAAAGATATAAGGCAAAATTTAGCTAGGGGGTTTCTCTACGTAAAATTTTCTATATTATCTTGGAAGATGAAAAACAAATGTTTAGCTGATCATCATCATTTATTTTACACTAAATATAACACAAACAAAAACAAAACTGAGCGAGAAAAAATAGGGGTCCCCAGAAAGAGGCTTGTGGATATTTTCAATAAAAATAAAAAGAAAAAGATTATTGTTGGTTGGATTTAACACATTTTGAGTCATAAAAAGACAAAAACCCAATGCATACGAAGGCCAAATAATAACCAAGTGAAAAAGAATATTAGAACAAAGGACATAAAATTAAAAACATTTTTTTAACTGGATTTTTCTGCCTATTCGCACATTAAAAAGACAAATTAAAAATATTTTTTGGGTTACTTCAAAATTATGAAGTTTTTGGGGTAGTATCATATTTCCGTCAGTGTTGCCACATTGGAGCGTGAAAACAATTAGACAAAACAAGATTTTTAAATTCACCATCACTTTTCTGCGGCAACAATTCAATTAGTTACAATCTGTTGTTTCGTGCAAGAACCCTCATAAGCTATTTAGTCCCTTATATTTTTAGCTGCATTTTTGCTGATTTAAGCCCAAGTACCTTTTTTTTAACTTGGCGCCAATTACTACCAAAAACCGCATTAAATGCAAATAGTTACTTTTCATAAAAATTGAATTGTTGAATGTTCCAGATTTTTAAGGATATTTTTCCTTATTTTTAGAAAAAAAATTCCCGAATTTGAAAAATACACTAAAGATGTTTGCCGAATACGGATATATATATATATATATATATATATATATATATATATATATATATATATATATATATATATATATATATAGTATATATATATATATATATATATATATATATATATATATATATATATATATATTACATACTTTCATATATACACACATATTTTCATATATACATACATACCACACATACATACATATATACTTTCAAACATTAATTTCACTTTCATATTTTCGTACTTTAGTCAACGTAGGTAGAAGAAGAATTCAAATAAATTATAAAGAAGTTTTTCATTTACAAACACAGCAGCATTTTTATAAGTAGGTAGAATTGCATGGATATCCAATATCAAGGCAAACTGTCTATGGTTTTCAATTTCGCTCTGTACAACAATACCGATCGGGATTTTATCTTTACATTTATGTTTACTTTTAAGTTCTACTTAATATAATTGCATTGTGTTATTTATAGTTCCAATGTCATGGCATCCAATGATTTAAGGAAAAAAAAAAACATCTTGGGAACTCTAAATTTGAAAACTGTAAAGTCAATCCGTTTTCAGCAAATAGGATAAGGAAAAGCATTCAGAGTTCTTTTTTTTTAGGAAATCAAAACTCAACCCAAATGCTCAACCCTTCTCATGTCTGTTTATTTACTATTCAGTGTCTAGAGACAGTCAATTTAGACAAATCGCTGGGAGTATTTTCGAGGGGGGTATTTTACGGGGAGGGGTAAACGCCAGCTCCCATTCAGGACTACTCGTACAAGAAAAAGCAAATTATGACAAGTCGATAATTATTATGCTTATATATTGCCTACCTAGCTAAATACCCCTGTGAGTGGGACTTTAGAGTTTAGCTGTACTCTACACTCAAATTAAAACTTACCTCTTCCACATATTCTGTGTGGGTCTTTTCTCGTTTAGCAAATATATCTTCATACTCTTTACTAATCTCTTCTCTCAAGTCAATTTCCAGTTTTTCATTTTCTTTCAGTTTTTCTATTTCCAGTTTTTCGCCTCCGTTTACACACTGATTTTGGTCTTTTAGGTATTATTTGAAAAAAACTACGTTTTCTAAAGAGTTAAAGAGGCTGAGTTACAAGGTCGAACCTTAAAACGTACAGGGATTATGAGGCACAGTTGGGGGGCTGCCGCCCCCCAAATCCCCCGCTTTTGCAGCCTTTAAATAAAAAAAAAGCTTTTTAAACTGAAAGTAAGGAGCGACATTAAATCTTAAAACGAACAGAAATTATTCCGTATATGAAAGGGGCTGTGCCCTCCTCAACGCCTCGCTCTTTACGCTAAAGTTTGACTTTCTCACAACTTTTTTTTAAACAATAAAAACTTTAGCGTAAAGAGCGAGGCGTTGAGGAAGGCACAGCTCCTTTCATATACGGAATAATTTCTGTTCGTTTTAAGATTGAATGTCGCTCCTGACTTTCAGTTTAAAAAACTTTTTTTTTTATTTAAAGGCTAAGAAAGCGGGGGGTTTGGGGGGCGGCAGCCCCCCAACTGTGCCTCCTAATCCCTGTACGTTTTAAGGTTCGACCTTGTAGCTCAGCCTCTTTAACTCTTTAGAAAACGTAGTTTTTTTTCAAATAATTTCTGCACGTTTTTGTACAGTTTATTACTTATTATTGCTTGACTAACTGTTTGCTGATCGTGTCAGGAGTTATTTAAAAAAGAAACTGAGTTTCTTTTTTAAACTGTAAATTCAGTATATAAAAAATTTTCTCTGACGGTGAATCGAACCCGGGTTTTCCGCCTGACAGGCAGGGGGTCTTGACCGCTGGACTAAAGAGACACAATTATAATTGTTTTTTAGTAAATGGAATCTATTTTTTAAAGCAAGCAAATCCCCATAAAACTTGATATTTGGTTTTTGGAAAACAGGGAAGGAGTGATCAGATTGAGCTGAAATTTCGAGGATAAGCTCCAAGGCCCCAGGAAAAGTTATCCTCTAAATTTCAGCCCGATCAGACAACGTTAAAGGGGGGTTGTGGTGGGAAAAATTAACATGGGCTATTATAGGAAAACGAGGTTTTCGTAAATGTAAATTCGGGGGATAATTTTTTCGGTCTGAAAATATCAAATGGCCCTAACAGGTCAAATTCTGCTTCGAATGAGTCCTCATTCACCCGGATCAGTTGCCAACTGTGGCCTGTAGGCGTGGATAACAAAAAAAAAAAGAGAAATGAATTTTAAGTGGCTATATTTGGTTTTTTTGAAAACAGGGAAGGAGTGATCGGATTGAGCTGAAATTTCGAGGACAAGCTCCCGGGCCCTAGGAAAGCTTAACCTCTAAATTTCAGCCCAATCGGACAACGTCAAAGGGGGGCTGTGGTGGGAGGGTCGAAACTTCCGGCCCAGTTTACCCCATGAAGATAAAGTCGGAGGAGGATGAAATTTTGCACGTTTTTTAGTTTGAGCTTGGGCTACAAAATGCGATCACCGCCGTCTCTCTGCGGCCTCTAGGACCTGAAATCGCTTAACATTGTGGTGGGTCGCCTCTTTATAGAGGCACAAGTGTGCCTCCTTGATAAAGTCGGAGGGGGGGGGGTGAAATTTTGCACGTTTCTTAGTTTGAGCTTGGGCTACAAAATGCGATTACCGCTGTCTCTCTGCGACCGCTAGGACCGGAAATCGCTTGCGGGCTCTTATAGGAAAACGAGCCCACGTTTTCCCGGGCTAGCCCGCTTATAGCGGGTTCTTATAGGAAAACGAGGTTTTTCGTAAATGTAAATTCGGGGGATAATTCTTTCGGTCTGAAAATATCAAAAGGCCCTAACAGGTCGAATTCTGCTTCGAATGAGTCCTCATTCACCCGGATCAGTTTCCAACTGTGGCCTGTAGGCATGGATAAGAAAAAACAAAAGAGAAATGAATTTTAAGTGGCTATATTTGGTTTTTTGAAAACAGGGAAGGAGTGATCGGATTGAGCTGAAATTTCGAGGACAAGCTCCTGGGCCCTAGGAAAGCTTAACCTCTAAATTTCAGCCCAATCGGACAACGTTAAAGGGGGGCTGTGGTGGGAGGGTCGAAACTTCCGGCCCAGTTTACCCCATGAAGATAAAGTCGGAGGAGGATGAAATTTTGCAAGTTTCTTAGTTTGAACTTGGGCTACAAAATGCTATTACCACCGTCTCTCTGCGACCTCTAGGACCTGAAATCGCTTAACATTGTGGTGGGTCGCCTCTTTAGAGACACAAGTGTGCCTCCTTGATGACATTACTAAGTCATTAACTGGGCCTCTTATGCCGCAGTTATCAAGTTTAGTATGCAATATTTTATGGGAAATCGTATCAAATGCCTTTTTAATGTCAATAAAATTGTAGCAGGAATATCACCTTTGTCGAGGGCGTCATGAACAAACTGAGTCATTGCCATAATAGCATACTCAGTAGAGTGAGACTTCCGGAACCCAAATTACATCGGACTAAAAAATTTAGATTACATTAAAAAGCTGACTATACGGTTATATAGGCACTTTTCGAGCAACTTCCCAAATGTAGACAGGATTGAAATCGGCCGATAGTTTGTTGGGTTCTTCGGGTCTCCTCCTTTATACAAAGAGATAATTCTTGCAGACTTGAAACAAGACGGAAATCTTCCGGTTTTAAAACAGAGGTTGAACACATGGGAAAGCGGGATTACAATATTTGGTGTTATGCACTTAATCAGATTAGTAGATGACCCATCAATCCCTTCCGAAGATCAATACTTTAAAAGGTTTGTTGTAAGTAAAAGTTCATCTGGCGTTACATGAGTAAGAAAAATGGAGAAATTGTGAGACGGGGGTAGATATGATTGGAAGTCCTCACCAGTTTCATTATCCAGATGACGGGCCAGGTTGTTTCCAGCAGTTGACGCAGTTTCCTCACCAATTTTTGCAAAGTGTATATTTAATGCATTGATAACTTCCACTTTCCCTAAGGCAAGTTTAGTTCCATCTTCAGCTATTAATTCATCAGGAAGATCATGGGTCTTATGCTTTCCTAAGCACATATTAATTACTTCCCATGTCTTCTGGGGGGAGCCTTCTGCTTCAACAAATACTTCGGCGAAGTATTGACTTTTTGCTGATCTTAAAATTTATGTTAAAACATTTTTGTATCTGCGAAATTCAGCTAATTCAACTTCAGATGTAAGCATGTTTGTTTAAAAACGTTCATTCCAGGAGTAAATTATTTACTCCTGGAATCAAATTTAAACTTTAGTTTGTTGGGGTTTAGGGGGACTAAAAGGTACCTAAGTTGGGTTGATTAGGTTACGTATTTAATACATGTTATGCTTTACCCCCCCCCCCTTTAATATGCAAATATATAGCCCGAATTTGTTTCTGAACTATTCTATTTTCATTCTATTTTCTTTTATTTCATTAGCGTTAACGAAACTTCACTTTTCGCGCGCTTACCGCTTTGTAAAAAGGTACCAAAATAATATTTACATTATTTTGATATTTCTCTTGGTTATGGTCTGAAAAGAAATACAATTTGCAATTTAGCTTGTTAAAAAAAGTAGCATATGGTTGAGAAAAATTGGTTTTGTGGGGACAGAATTTGACGCAATTTACGGAGTATAATGCAGGACTAGTCATTAGCTGTTTCTTAATATTCGGTATTTTAATATGGATAGGTTAGGATCAAGGCCGTTTCCAGGAGGGGTTAGGAGCCCCCCCCCCCTTCCCGAAATTTTTGTCTAACTCGTAAAAACGAAACAAAAATGGATATAAATAATTTTTTTGTGTAACCCCTTCCCCTCCCCTCCCCAGAAAAATCTTTTTGTAAAATACCCACCTAAGAAAAAACAGAATCCGAGATACGGCCCTGGTTAGGACTTTTTGATTTACAACGTTTGGCACTGCAGCTTCCTTTTGAATATCGCTATTGGTGATCAGGCTGATCAATTGAAATACATCATTTGAATAACGGTTCTTAATACCTGGATGCTTGAGTTGGACAAAAAAGTTTCCTGATTCGAAAATTGTTTCTAACACGCAATTATAACGAACTCTTGATAAGAAATAGATACCAAAAATAATTTATGCATACGAAATTCACCTAGGCTACTTGTAAATATAACTTAAATTTGTAACTGGTTAAGAGAGGGAGGGGATGGTAAGAGGCAGTCAAACTGGAAATTTCTCTATCAAATTTAATAAAAAACAAATCTAATGGCGCAAAAAATAGGGTACTTCCTTGTTAGCTATTGAACATTCAAGAATTGAAGTTAGGTTAATAATAATGAAATATACCAAAATATGATAAAAATATAATACTTCAGTAACAAAATTATGGAAACTACAACAAAGAATTATGGAAAATGTCCGCCCAGACCGCATTATATTAAATACGTAACCTAAACTAACCCAACCTAACCTAACCAAAATACCAACTAAATATTTAATCAAAATTTAGCTACAATGTAGTTTCTTACCGAGCCGAAGATGATTGCCTGGTAAAAAGACCATGAAAACCGGTTATTGTCTCAGGTTCGTGATGTAAATTCTCGAGTGTGTACCAGCTAACAAGGAAGTACGAAAAATAGTTTTGTTGCTGCAATGTTTATATCAGAAGAAATTATTTAAACCATTCTTGTTATTTCTGTTCATCATAAGGCTTTCGGAATTGACTTTGGCTAAATCTTGCATCGTATTAGGCAATGGCAGCTCCTCATCATAGGCAGCGCAATCGCACTGCCTAAGTAAAGAACGATGTTGGCATAATGTATTATTATTTATTTTTTTTTGTTTCCACACCAGGGCACTTCGTATCAAAGGAGTTGTCTTAGAAACTTCGAAAAGGCCTCATTCGATTGAACATTGGAGTGGCTGATGCCCTCTTTAATAGTCAAAAGTGATTGAAGGGCAACTAGCCCCCCCCCCTCCCCACGCCCATCATTCCCCCAAACACATCCAATCAAAATTTTGAGATAGCCATTTTGTCCAGCGTAGTTGATTTCCAGTTAGAAAATATGTTTTTGAGGAGGGCACTCTCCCACAACCCACAAGTTGTTTTGATGGATTACTCATTTCCAAAAATAATGTATATAAGTAGCGCGTATAAATTAGGCGGCACGTTTCAACAGCTACCCTTAAGTTATTTTCTACGATACACACTTAGACTGACTTTGGTCAAATTGTCTGGGGAAGTGTTGCAAGGACTTCACTTCTACGCCCGCTATGGTGAATAGATTTAACAGTGACATGTACAAAAAACGAACCGTTACAAAAATGAACCGATACAAAAACGTTACAAAAACGAACCGATGAGAATGAAAACATAATTCTCGGGAAAATTTTGAATGATAACAGAAGAAGAATTTGCTATCATCTAGAAATTAAATTTATATTTACTTTCTTTTTTCCCAAACTTTGATAATGATTTTGAATAATAGTCGAAGATAAATTTCATATTTGATTAAAAAAATGTACAAAAACTGACTTGAAGTTTACTAAAGGGAAACACAAATGAAATAACACCCGGTAGTGTTAAAGGACTTAGCCAAGTAGACTTTTGTCTTATATATGTCTTTGGCTTCCGTTTCATGAAAAAAATCTTTTAAGACATTGATATTAGCCTGCAATTTTATTGATAGTTGCAGCTATTACGGCTGGTCTAGTTTCTTTCACTCGGTTCTTCTTGTCATTCTAATTAATATTCTTGAAAACTACAAAGCATATTGTTCTTCTAACTCGGTTCACATCCTTTAATGACACTAATTTGCATTTTTCTGAAGCTTAGAATTGCTATGACATAGAAACATTGCATAAGAAAGTAAACTTTGATGCTTCTTATTTAAATGACATTTTGGGGGGAAATGACTTTCAAGAAATATGCTTCTCTTTTGTTCTTCATCAGAAAATCCCATCTACTTGTTATCTATGTCAGATGCACCTCCAGCTTCATTGTTTTTGTATTATATAATCTATATTGTAAGATCAGTATATAGAGTAAACATTTCTTTTTTAGTTCTTTAATCACCCTTTTCCGTTGTTGATAGGAAAGAATTCTGGATATCAGTCTGAAAGTGATGTAGAATATCACCTTAGATATTGTCAAGTATTTTTTTTTTTTTATTTATTTATTAGATCTTCTTTCATTTCCGGTTTTATTTAATTCTCTGGCGTACGAGAGAACTGAGAGAAGTATCTTTTTTGTAAAACTAGGGGCCTGAAAACTGAAAACAGAACATTTGACCCCAAAAGCGCATGTTGTCTGTTAAAAAATGCTTCACTAGCTTGGATTTCGGAATCTGGTACCGAAATCAGTCAATAAAGATTGAATTTTAGCTCTAGCTTTCTGAAAGGCAAATGCGCCCCATGTGGTAAAATTGTCTCTGAATTCCTCTTTTTTTTTACGGTCTTGCCTGTACTGCCTAATTTCAACTAAATTTTTAAGCCAGAATTGCAATTTTTATCATTTGTTTGCACTAGCCGAACTGGCGTTTAATAAGTTTCTACAATGAGGAGTTGGAACCTCAGATAATTTTTTCTTTTGTATAGAAACAAAAAGATTCACATCGTCAGTCGATGGAATGGGAGAGGGCTAACTACCCCATGATGTGTGGTGTTGTGTTCCTTCTGGCATCAGAAGACGTGGGCAACAGAAGGTAAAACTAAGCAAATGCCTTGAGAAGGATGCTGCGCTTTTGAAATCATCGCTCGAAGAACTTTGGTCAAAAGCCCAAGAGAAGTCGTCATGGAGAGGCACCGTTGTCGCCTTATGCACCAGTCGGTGTGGGAAGACCCAAGTCTAAGTAAGTAAGTAATTCCTATATTATCCTAGGAGCTTGAGAGCGTCTGGGCTTGTTAAGAATCAGATTCATGTCTCTTACCTAAAATATCAAGGTATTTACAATTTTCCCACTATTTGTTTTTAGATTCCCCATATAATTATAAAGCTATACCTCTCCCCCCCCCCCCCTAACCAAAACAAGAAAATGTGTACGTGTAAGTTTTAGCCTTTAGATCATAGGCCAATCAGATGGTGCAAGAGACAGAATGCCTACCTCTCCCCTAGAAAATAAACCTACAACGGGTGAAATCAAAGGCAGGACAATAGTGCTACCTAAGTAAAGAGCGACGCGGTCACAATTTATTATTTACTTATCCTTTTTTTACAAAGGTACTTCGCATGGAATGATTTGTTGAAAAAAACTTTGAAAGGGTTTTCATTTCGTTTGGAAAATGAAAGTTTGCATGGGAACTACCCTCCCCACTCCTATCCTTTCCCATGCAATCAACATTTTGAGATTCTCATTTGTTCAGCATAGTTGACGAATCGAGTAATTATGTCTTTGGGGATAAAATCCCAGACCCCCTCCCTCACAGCCCTCAGGGCAAGGATCATAAGTTATACCTCATTGGCACACACAGTTTTTATGGAAGGGTTGGTCGGTTTCACTTCTGAGTGAGCTCATTTGATTAATTACCAGAAGTTCTAGTGCCCGTTTTTTAGAGTCACAGTAATCAGAATTAAACTACCCCGTTAATAGAGTTAAAAATAGAGTAAAATAGAGTAAAAAACTCTATAATAGAGTTTAATAGAGTAAAAATAGAAATTTATTTCTATTTCATCTTTTTTGTATATTCTTTCATTTTTTTGTATATTCTTTGTATATTCTTTTTTACTCTATTTAACGGAAATAATTTGGGAAATAATTTGGTCTACAAGTAAGAAAAAATAGTATTTTTCCTGTAAGTCTGTTTTGTAAGTCTGTAAGTCTAATAAACAAATACATATTTAGAGTCACCATAAAAAGCTGATTCTTTGATTTAATGTTATCAAAAGTTAGGCTCTTATACTTTCGTTATTTACTTACAAGGATCGTTATTTAGTTACCATTCATTACTATGAAGGGTATGAAGAATTTGATTGTTGTCTGTTTTCATTCTGTTGTCTGTTTTCAGTATATACTTATAATACTGAAAAAAAAACTACAGTAAAACACAATCTTAAAATAGAATCAATTATTGTCATTATATATCAAATATTCAGTTTAGTTTTATTAGATTTTTTCGAGGACTGCTCCAAACACACACAGTTTCCAATAAAAAGCTAATGACGCAGTGGGCTCTAGCCCTTTTACCATCAGGGGAGGGGATGGGGACAGTTACCAATTTTTTCTGTGGTGATTCTTCCTCCTTTTAAATTTGGTCTGAATTTTCCATTTAATTTTTACTCGCTTTAAGATTTATTTATTCATTTCTATTAATGCCTATTGTATGTTTGTTTGCATGGTTATTTAGCTAATTTCTGCTCGTTTTGAGTTTCATTTATTTTTTAGTATTACTTTTCGGTATTTCTAAATTCAAATTATAAATATAGTATATTTTTTTTCGTTTTGAGTTTGAAATTATTTTATGAATTTGTTTCTTCTCGTAAGTCTAATTTGGTCTTTACTATTCTTTGAAAAAGTTTTTTCCCGAATTTTTCGTTAATTAACGTTAAAGAACATAGCACCCAAAACGCAAATACTTACTGACAAAGCTGGATAAAAAAAACAGACTTACAGGAAAAATACTATTTTTTCTTACTTGTAGACCAAATTATTTCCCTTGCTTAGTTGAAATCTACTGGATTTAAAAAATGAGAAAATACGAACCTCGGTTATGTCGAAGGCTAACGCACCTATTTTGCCAACCAAGTATGCCAGCTGGTTAAAACAGAATTCGTAAGCAAAAAGTTGACCTTAAAAAAAAAGAAATTAGGTTTACATAAGACCATTATAAAATATCCATCGATTAATTAGTAACAAAAGGATACATTGACAAACAGAAAGAGACTGACAAAAGAGTGGAACCCAAGATTCTCTGGTCACTAGCAAGAGCTAGCAACCCCATGGGCGTATAGAGGGGTGGGGGCAGGGGAGCTACTTCCTCCCTAGAACTTCAAATTTACAGTAGTCATGGCTGAAAAAGCAAATGGTTGAAAAAGCAGAAGGTTGAAAAAGCAGTTGAAAAAAGGTAGATGGCTAAAAAAAGCAGTTGATAAAAGGTAGATGGTTGAAAAAGTTGGAAAAAAACAGCCAAAATAACCGAAAAAGGCAAACAAGAAGCAATCCTTCATAATGTCTTGGAAAGATTTAGGTCGAATCTAAGAACATTAATGCTAAAGCTTATTGATGATTTTGGGTGCCTGGCAACGCACCAAAAATCATAAACTATATGGCGTTAGAATCTATCTCGTGTGTTTTATTGAAGAACCATTGGGGAGTCATTAGTAAGGCTGTAAATAATGTGACGACTATTTTTAGCTCTATTCGCACATCTTTAAAAGACCCTGTTATGCTTGTCAAACAGTTTGTTGTAACAAACTTTAAGTACCGAGTCCCAACGGCACTTTTCCCCCAAATTTATCTGATATGAATTTTGAGATATCCATTTTGTTCAAAATTGTCCAAAGATAATAAGAGAAGATCTTTAGGGTTCTCACAACCTTAATCATGACACTTTAAAACGAACTATAAAATCATGTAAATCAGACCAAAAAAGAAAAAAAACTAACAAAGAAAAAAACGTGTGTTAACTCATCCATCGGAATGAAAAGCCATCCACCAGTGAGGTTATCACTCCATAGTATTGGATTTGATAGGTCGGAAATAGCGACCATGACCCCTCTACTTTTTAAAGGTACAGCCCCGACTCCAATTGGTATCCAATCACTTTCGACTTATAAAAAAAAGACCAGAACTGCCCGGGGATTATAAAACAATTTTTACGTCAAACCTCCTCTTGTCGCGAAGATGTTTTGGAATTAAAATGCACCCTTTGAAGTATCTCCTTCTCTCCCTAGCTATAAAATAATCAGAGAACCCAATTGCAGAAGTTAAAGTACCTTTTTTAATTTCAAGCTTTGCAATTTGTCCACTGCTTACAGATAGTGTTTGTTATTGGGAAACATATAACATGTTTTGAGTGGGAGTTTTCAGAAAGGGTGGGAGTTTCTGGAAGATTTTCCATGAGAAGAACATTTTGGCACAGAAGGAGGGGGCAAGACTTACACATTAATTCCTCTTCTCTACTTTACTTAGCACTTCTCAACTAAAATAAAAATAACAAAACTCAAATAAAATATTTAAATTTGGAAAACCATATTATCTGTGAGGGGTTTTTCCCCTAGGAGGGTTTTTCCATGCAACAGCGGGGGTAAACACCTTGACACGTAGACAGTAACAGGGCAAAGGAAACCCCCCTTAACAGACATAAAAAAGAGAAATAAATCTGCCTTTCAGAGTTTGTGACGTCAGATTTTCTTTGCTTTTGTGACAACAAAACCGAGCTTTTTTATTAGTCATCTTGACTGTCATTTATATCATAACTTGTGTTTTACCCAATGTAAGTACGGTGCTTGAGTTGTACAAGAGTTCTGTTATACGAGGGTTCATTTGCACGGGGGTTCAGTCACACGACGATTTAGTTAAATGGGATTTAGTTAAATGGGGTTGAGTTGCACGGGAGGTTGAGTTACACAAGAGTTCAGTTATACAAAGGACCAGTTGCACGGGGGTTCAGTCACACGGCGGTTTAGTTAAATGGGATTTAGTTAAACGGGGTTGAGTTGCACGAGGGCTCCGTTAAATGGGGTTAAGTTGCACGAGGGTTCAGCTACACGAGGATTCAATTACACAGGGGTTCAGTTACACGAGTATTCAGTTACACGGGGTTCAGCTGTACGGGGGCCCAGATGTAAGAGGGTTCAGTTACACGAGGATTCGGTTACACGGGGTTCAGCTGCACGGGGGCCCAGTGGCAAGAGGGTTCATTTGTACGGTGGTTCAGTTACATTAGTTCAGTTGCTTGGGGTTCAGGTACACGGTGGTTTAGTTGCAATTGAAACCGAAACTATGAACTGCTTCCGCTGTGTTAACATCTAATTGGTGTTTTCACTCTTGGTATTTGCTAGTCGAAATTCCCCATGTGTAACTTGAACATTTACAGACCGTGCATGTCCCTGGACTTTCCTAAGTGATATTACTGACCTTGGTTCTTGATAATTTGATTATAGGATTTGAATTATAGTTTCTGAACAGTGAAAGAAATAAGAGGTGAGATTTTTAGTTCCAAATAGCTCATGTCTGACACAAAGGAACCTCCTGAAAAAGACATAGATGTCTCACCTTTCCTGCCTTCAAAAAGAAACTTAACTAGAACCCCCCCCCCCCTGACTCCTATGTCTAAATCAACCACACATCTTAAGGGGATACAAGCCCTAAACATCCTTCAAGCTAAAAGTACCGGTGAAACCCCCGGCAAAAAAAGAAAAAACGATGCAATTAGATCACCCCCTGAAGAACCCCAACCCGAGATTATATCACTCCCTGATGATTCCCAACCAATTGAATCGCTTCCTAGCTCTTTAGATCAGCAATGCTATTACATTGTGAACATCAAGAAAACCAATGGTCGACCCTTTACTAGAGAGCGGTTAATGGATATTAGAAAGCCTATATTTTTACTAGCTAACTCAACTTTTGAAGTAGTTTTCCTAAAAGACGGTCTGATAGATCTTTATTTTACCTCTCACAAGGCCGCAGATTCAGTCCTTTCAAGGTCCAAGGAATTAATCGTTGAGGGTTCCAAAATCTTTGCCACTTCTAAAGAAGTAGAAAAGTCCTATAAATACGTGGTTTATGGTGTTGACACCGGTATACCAATAGAGGAATTTACAACTGAACTAATTGATTCTTTAGGTCATCCGGTCCATCCAACAACAGCCACAAGACTCAGCTTGAAAAATGATGGTAATCTTATACCCAGTCGCTCAGTGCTCATTGTATTTAAAAACGAGTTGCAAAGAGAAGTTTTTCTGTATGGTATGGCCCTTCGCCATAAGTCCTATAAACCAAAGCCCATACTAAGCTTAGATATAAAACGCTCCTTAATAAAAATAGCAGAATATCTAGAAATAAGATCATTTAGCACTGGTAATTTATTCAAATAGGCTTCATTAATGTTCCAAGACATAAACCTTAGCATCAAATTCTGCTTCAACTTCTCATCTAAATCATGCCGCTATATCCCTCAATCTTGCTGCTGAATTGGTGGGGACTATTTCTGACCATCTCCCTATTACATCTTCTTTCCAACTGCACGGTTTCAAAGAACAGAATAATTATGTAATTCCTCTTAGGCTAAGAACCCGTAGTGATTAGGCTAGAATCAGTTCATCTGCTTGTAGATATTTGCCAAGTAAAATATCAATACTACAGTGTTTCTAGACTGAAGTAATATTATATTTCAATTCTGATTTGTTTTCCTCTTCTACATGTTGTATTCTGAGTATAGTTCGGGCTGCCTTCCATCTTTTGCGAAGATCAATTAAATTGTCAAAATATGACGTGAGACTTAGCCTGGATATTTATGTAGCCAAAATCAGCCATGCTCAGTCTTTTGTCGAAAATCAAGCTGTCCAACTTCAGAAAATCCATGAGGGTATTATTCTCAGGCTGTTCTTAAGCCCTGGTCTTGTTGCTTCTTACCTCGAAGCAAAATTTTGGTTCAATCTCTGGAAGGATTGTAACCGTCCATCGACTGACGCTGTGAATCCTTTTTGTTTCTGTACTAAAGAGAAATTTATCTGAGGTTCCAACTCCTCATTGTAGAAACTTATTAAACGCCAGTTCGGCTAGTGCAAAAAAATTATTAAAATTGCAATTCTGGCTTGAAAATTCAGATGAAATTAGGCAGTACATGCAAGAGTATAAAATAGAAAAAAAGAGGAAGTCAGAGACAGTGCTGCCGGATGGGGTGCAAATTGTTTGCATTTTGCCTTTCAGAAAGCTAGAGCTCAAAATTTGTAAAATTCAATCTTTTTGGACTGATTTCGGTGCCAGATTCCGAAATCCAGACTAGTACTTTTCTTTTAACTCGTATCAGAAAGGGAAGCCAAATACTCTACCTATTTTACGCGTTGTTCTATTTACCCGTGTTTCTGAATCAAACTTTGACGCAGTAAAGACGCTATAATACTTAGTTGTTGACTTTTATGTAAATTTTGTGCCAATAAGAAAATAGAAAGTTTTTCAGTCACATCATTTAGCACAATATATTTTACAGAATCAAATTATGCATCCAATAGCCCCAGGACAACCAGCAGAACCAATGAATAGGCATGGCCGTGTTACACCTAGACCTGTAGTGTTACACCTAGACCTAGACCTGTCATTCAGTAAGCTATTACTGGTAGATTGAAACTTCGTGTAGTTGTTTGCGCGTTCCATTAACTTTTTCATTTAGTATTTCCGGGAGCTCTCCCAGAAATACGGAAAGAGACTTATATTTTGTTATAGTTTCTCAGACCCACCTGTTAAAAACTTCAGAAGAATAGGCGACCTCTCAGTATTGCAGATACTACTCAGTATTGGCGGATAAGTTCGCATTGTAGCTTTCTAGATTTTTCCAATTCTTACGTTTCTTTTTTTTTTGTTGTTAAGACCTGGACTCACGGCCATATCCAGGATTTTTTTTTCGGGGGTGTTAAGTGCAAGAATTTTTTTTTTTTTTTGGGGGGGGGGGGGGGGCTACCCAAAAAACTCAAATTTTTTCATATCTATTTTGTTACGTTTTTACGAGGGGGGGGGGTCAAAACTCCTAACACCTGCCCCTGGATATTGCTTTGCCTGGACTTATTCCCAATCGGGCTGGATTTGGTTTTGACTGTTAAAGAGGGCAAAAGCTAGATCATACCTAGGACAAAACGTTAGTTTTGATTTTAGTATTGTACTAAAAAACAAGAAATAAAATCTAAAATGCTTACAGAAGTACTAAAGAAAATATAAAATCGATAATGAATCGTTGAATAATATAGCTTCATTTTTGTCCTTATGCTCTTTATATATTTCCTCTGTATGTTATTTGGTTTCTACCTTATTAAATGTATTTAATTTTTCGTATGTATATTTTAAACGACCTTTCTTCTTTATTGTTGGGGTCTAATTAATAAACGATCTCTTAAGAATGTTTTCAATACCGCCTCCTCAAATTGGATTAACTTTCCAGTTGTATCATCAGTTTAAGCAGCCACTTTCTAATTGACAAGGTCACTGCTATGGGTCTCAGTTCGTCAAATTACGAGACGAAGCTCTGTGAGTGTAACGCTTCGGTTTCTAACAGCACAAACATTGAAGGACCAGGAGGAGATTTTCGCATACAGCACATAGCTGGTGACGTTGATGACAATGTCTAAACCCTTGATGATAACGACACTTTTCACGGCATGGACGTAATAGTTTCCCTGACTCCACTGTTGAGGTATTCAACAGTACTTCAGAGGAAAAAGCTTGTTACGTCAAGGCAGATAACCAAACCAAACCGAATTCCCATGAAGCATCTCAGGTACAAATTAGGACATCCTAAGCTTGAGCATGACCCTCTGCCACAAAGTTTGATTCTGGATCAATTGAAATATTGCGGCTTTCTTTGGAGGATGTCCAGACTATTTTCTGCACCCTTGCCTAGTCGGCAGGGAGCTATGAGCGAGCTGTATGTTGACACGCAGTCAGGCTCTTACAGAAAGCCTCCCTTCTCTTTACACCCATGATAGATATGAGACCAAGTGATCTCATTTGTATCTACGCCACACTCAGCAATCGCTTGCAAACAGTATTCAAAATGCGGTTTTATATAGGACTATTTTTTTAAAGGACTTGTATCCGTCTCGGCAGCAGTAATAATAAGATCTTTCCAGAAAAGTGACTGATCTAAGATCATTAATGGTGTCGCACCGCATTTTGAATACTGTTTGCAAGCGATTGCTGAGTGTGGAGTAGATATAAATGGGATCACTTGATCTCATATCTATCATGGGTGTAAAGAGAAGGGAGGCTTTCTCTCTGTAAGAGCCTGACTGTGTGTCAAAAAAAAAAAAAAAAAAAAAAAAGTAACGTAAGAACTGGAAAAATCTAGAAAGCTACAATGCGAACTTATCCGCCAATACTGAGTAGTATCTGCAATACTGAGAGGTCGCCTATTCTTCTGAAGTTTTTAACAGGTGGGTCTGAGAAACTATAACAAAATATAAGTCTCTTTCCGTATTTCAGGGAGATCTCCTGGAAATACTAAATGAAGAAGTTAATGGAACGCGCAAACAACTACACGAAGTTTCAATCTACCAGTAATAACTTACTGAATGACAGGTCTAGGTCTAGGTGTAACACTACAGGTCTAGGTGTAACACGGCCATGCCTATTCATTGGTTCTGCAGGCTGTCCTGGGGCTATTGGATGCATAATTTGATTCTGTAAAATATATTGTACTAAATGATGCGACTGAAAAACTTTCTATTTTCTTATTGGCACAAAAATTTACATAAAAGTCAACAACTAAGTATTATAGCGTTTTTACTGCGTCAAAGTTTGATTCAGAAACACGGGAAAATAGAACAACGCGTAAAATAGGCAGAGTATTTGGCTTCCCTTTCTGATACGAGTTAAAAAGAAAAGTACTAGTCTGGATTTCGGAATCTGGTACCGAAATCAGTCCAAAAAGATTGAATTTTACAAATTTTGAGCTCTAGCTTTCTGAAAGGCAAAATGCACACAATTTGCACCCCATCCGGCAACACTGTCTCTGACTTCCTCTTTTTTTCTAGTTTTACACTCTTGCATGTACTGCCTAATTTCATCTGAATTTTTAAGCCAGAATTGCAATTTTAATAATTTTTTTGCACTAGCCGAACTGGCGTTTAACAAGTTTCTACAATGAGGAGTTGGAACCTCAGATAAATTTCTCTTTAGTACAGAAACAAAAAGGATTCACAGCGTCAGTCGATGGACGGTTACAATCCTTCCAGAGATTGAACCAAAATTTTGCTTCGAGGTAAGAAGCAACAAGACCAGGGCTTAAGAACAGCCTGAAATAATACCCTCATGGGTTTTCTGAAGTTGGACAGCTTGATTTTCAACAAAAGACTGAGCATGGCTGATTTTGGCTATATAAATATCCAGGCTAAGTCTCACGTCATATTTTGACAATTTAATTGATCTTTGCAGAAGATGGAAGGCAGCCCGAACTTTACTCAGAATACAACATGTAGAAGAGGAAAACAAATCAGAATTGAAATATAATATGACTTCAGTCTAGAAACACTGTATTGATATTTTACTTAGCAAATATCTACAAGCAGATGAACTGATTCTAGCCTAATCACTACGGGTTCTTAGCCTAAGAGGACTTACATAATTATTCTGTTCTTTGAAACCGTGGAGTTGGAAAGAAGATGTAATAAGGAGATGGTCAGAAATAGTCCCCACCAATTCAGTAGCAAGATTAAGGGATAAAGTGGCATGATTTAGATGAGAAGTTCAAGCAGAATTTGATGCTAAGGTTTCTGTCTTGGAACATTAATGAAGCCTATTTGAATAAATTACCAGTGCTAAATGATCTTATTTCTAGATATTCTGCTATTTTTATTAAGGAGCGTTTTATATCTAAGCTTAGTATGAGTTTATTTAAGTTAAAACGTGCTTTGTCATTCTCTGTGCCTATTAAGATGTTATGTAGGAAGGGTAGTGTTGGGCGAGATTGAATATCGATATCGATAAATCACACCAAATATTGATATCAAATATCGAAACGTAAATATCGATATCGAAAATGATATTGTTTTGACTTTTTTTTGTAGCTACTTGTGAACATCCAGCAGAAAAGATCCAACGGAGAAAATTGTTTCGTAAATGGTCGAGAAGAAGAATAATGTATTCAATCCATTGACTCATCCATGCTGATACACAGCATGCACAGCTGTATCCAGAAGTTGGCATAGCCTGTTTGCAAACTATGTTTAATGAGGACTCTCAAATGTTGCTGAGAAACTCCAAAAGGCTTTGCTAGATAAAATACCTTCTAGGCTTATTCTCCTTGTTCAGATCACGTTCGTCATAACTGCCACATACTTCAATTCGCGTTTCAAAATATTATATATTACCCCTAGCGATCTTCTCCAAGTTGAAGGTATAATAGCAAGAGACATGGATTTGGCCTTTCTGGAATCTGTATCAACAGATGCAAGTGCCATGACAGACCCTGCAATTAAGCCACTAAAAAATCAAGGCAGTTTGTGGGGATAACATGACGAAGTTTCAGTAGTCAATGCAAGGCAAGCTTCATCAGCAGTTGCATCTGTCAGAGCTTTCCAGATTTTCAGTAGGGACTCTTTGATTCCAAGAAAATCTGATCCACTCAAGTCATGGAAGTCTTGTAATATGGGTCTCAGAGATACATACATACATTTGTTGTAAAATTAATGTCTATATTGCCAACAATGCCCTTTCTGAGAGTGGATTCCAAGCCTGATCATTTAATCATGTAGTTGGTGGCAACAAAGTGTAAGTAAGGTGCAGCTTGGCCAAATAACAACCAAAACTCTAAAGCACGGAATTTTGATAACAATAGGTAAATCAAGTGAAATGGTTTTACGCCGACTCCAGATATATAATATTCATCGAGTCTCATTTACCCATCACCAGCAGTGGAAGTCTGAAAAAATTTGCGTAGCTTTTGAGACAGGGCAATAAAGCCCCTAAAAAGTCACAAAATCTTAATAAAATCACACCATCAAATTCGGCATATCAAAGAATCTTACTGTAAGGGTTTCTAGCTTCCCTCTGAAAAAATGTGAAATTTCGTAATTTTTGCCAGAAGAACGATCTCGTATGCGTTTTTATTTCTTTGTTGTTGTTTTTTTGTCAGGATGATCACACCGAACCAATGGTCATATAAGATCAGGAGAGGGCTTGCTCAAGAGGAAACTACAGTGCTTGTTCCCCATTTTGTGACCAAAATGATTGGGAGGCAGGTAGAACCCTCTCCCACGCCCCTTTTTTCCCAAAGTCACACGATCAAAATTTTGAGACAGCCGTATTGATCAGCATAGTTGAAAAGTCATATAGTCATGCCTTTGGGGATGACACGGCCCTGCAAATCCCAGGGGAAATGGTTGTAAGTTTTGAAATATGTCTAGTGTCTACATTTAGTATTTATTTTTGGGAAGTAGACTGAGATTTTTTAGGAGGGTGAATTTTCTATGGGGGAATGTTCTGCAATGGGGATTTTTCAAGAAGAGATTTTATCCATGGGGAGGGAAGTTTCCGGGATGAACTTTCAAAGGGAAATCATACACGGAGAATTTACCAGAATTCCCATACTAAATTCTTTTTTATTTGACTCACTTTCTCTTTGCCAATTTAATTTTACTTGAGGAGATATAAAGGGGAAAATGCTCAGGGGAAATTTTCAAAGGAGTTGAAATTGTCTGGGGGATTTTTTCGTGGGGGGGGGGGTATTTCTTACGGGAGAGAAACTTTCCATTGAGACATTGAGAGGAGAGAATTTCCAGGAAACATTTTCCATGGAGGGAGGATTTCTGGCATGATAAAAAAAAAAACGATTTAAAAAAGAAAATTTTTTCAACTTAAAGTAAGGAGCAACATCCAAAGTTAAGACAAACCGAATTTTTTTTGTGCATGAGGAGTGGGCCCCTCTCCTCAATACCTCATTTTTTACACTATTTGTAACTTTTTCCCCCAATTATTTAAGAACAACTCCTGAAAAAAAGCTGTTTAATTAGAGTAAGGAGATATTTAAAATACAAAAAGAAATTTTGGTGTGAAGAGTGAGGTATTAAGGAGAGGATATCCTCCTCATGCACGGAAAAATTTCTGTTTCTTTCACCCGCATCCTTCAAGTTGACTATTACATTCAGAACTATTTTATGTCTAAATCATTTATGACAATGGAGGAGCTATTGACACAAAAATTATAACAAAAAGGTGTATTTCATTAAAAATTACCTTCATAATAATTTAATACCACAACAGTGGGTTTCTTGTCAGCAACCTGCGTCCTTCAAATTGACTTTTAGATAAACTACTATGGAGGTATATTTTAATTAATTATCTAATGTATAGAGTTAGTTAAGTGATCCTCTTTGGTTTCATCTTATGGTACTTGTCAATTAAAGCGGCCACACTCAAGTTCTTGATCTGAGTAAAACCAATTCCTGTGTCTGCCTTCCCAAGGCCAGAACAAAATTTGCACTTTACTGAAAAAAATCTAATGTTTTTACTTTTATAACTTTAATAAATCATATAATACTAACATTTTGATTACTGAATATCAGTATATGTATATTAAACTGACAATGCACATTCATTTGTATTTTTTCAGTTAAGTGCAAATTTTGTTCTGGCCTTGGGAAGGCATAGGGGTGTTGCGCCCAACTTATGTTAATTTCTGCTCGTTTTGAGTTTGACTTGGTTATTTATTGTAATTTCTGTTTGTTTTGGGTTTCATTTATTTATCAATGCTGATTTGTGGTAGTTTCACGCTTGGTAGATTATTTGATTTTATTTTTGCTCATTTTTTGTTTAATGGAGTTCTTTACTTTTCTTTGAAAAACTTATTTTGTGGAAAGTTTTTTTAATTCATTTCTGTTTGTTTTATATTGACACAGTCTTTTCAGGGGAAAAAAATAACACTTTAAATCTTTTCATTTTTCAAGACTTTATAGTTTGGCCTGCTATTTGTATGCTGGAGAAAAATTTTCAGCAATTTTTAACAACATACACACTTTTAAAAATCTGGACACAAATAGTACTGTTTAATTTAGTTTCATACCTCACTCTAGTTGACCTGAAATGGAAAACTTAATACCATCTGCAAAAAAATATGTACTTCCTTTGATAGCTTGGATACATTTACGCTATTTGGATTGGGTTAAATTTTAAGAGCAGAAGTAGCCCCAAAAGTTTCAACATAATACCCTCAGTCATTTTTGGGATGCTGCTGGGATGCCTTATTGGGAATTAGCATTATCACAGTGCATTTTGATTTAATCTTAATGCAACATTTAGTTTTTAAACATAATAGGTAATACTAAAAGTGATGTAACTTGCACAAATTTGTCAGAATGTTATAATGAACCTCAAGACCTACCTCCCCTTGGTGGTAGCTACCACTACATGATAAAGTAGCCTCTGCTGCCTTTAAGTAAAATGTCATTGATAAAGTTTCCTATCAACCTCTTTTGGACAGGGGTCTCTTAAAATTTGGAAATTGGATTACATCTGAGTCCTGGGATGAGGTAGCAATTTTAGAGTCCTCTGATGAAAAAGCTGAATTTTTGCAAGATAAATTAAGAAAGAAATATGAAGAATGCTTTCCTGAGAAAAAGTTCAAGCAGTGTAACACAGATTGTCCTTACATAACCCAAGAAATTAAAGATTTGATTCAGTATAAAATTCAACTAAGAAAAGAAGGGAAAATAGGAAATGCTAATATGCTCTGCAACAAAGTATGTAAAATGCCAAGAAAAGCTGTGGCTGAGTATTACCACAAAAAAATTGATAATCTTTTTGAATCAAAGCCTAGCATGTGGTGCAAGGAAATAAAACAAATTTGTGGAAAATCCCCTAGTGGTGTTGATTTTTGCTCAGATTCTAAAGATGAAACAGTTGCTAACCAGTTAAATGGTCATTTGGCCAGAATACTTCAGTCTTTGCTGTGTCTTGACGTAAATAAAATGAACCAAGAGTATCAGAAAATTCCACATAATGGCATACCTTTACCTACAATTTCTAAGAATCGTTTTTAGTAAAATAAAGTAACTTAAACAAATTAGTATAACTCCCATAGATATTCCAATTGAACTTATAAAAGCAATTCCTGACAAATTGACTAAGCCACTAACTTTTAATTGCATTTCAACTTCTTCAGTTTACCCACAAATATGGAAAATGGGGTATGTTACTCCAATCCCTAAGAAAGATACTGAACTTAATTTTGATGGTATGAGGCCAATCCCTTTGACCCCCTTGATCAGAAAAATATACAAAAGTTTTGTAGCAAATTGGCTAAAAGCTGAAGATGAACCTCTCCTTGATCCTCATCAGTACAGTAACAGAAAGAATACATCAACATCCCATTATCTAGCCAGTCTTTTACATTTTATTTTTAAGCATGTTAAGCATGTTGATCAACCTGGTAAATTGCTAAACTTAATAACAATTGATTTTAAAAAGGGTTTCAATTTGATTGATCATAACATTTTAATTTCTAAGCTTTTAATTGATTTTAGAGTGAATGTTGCTGTTGTAAAAATGATTCAGAGTTTTTTAATAAATAGGTTCCAAATTTTAAAATATAAGAAGTCTTTCTCTGAACCCAAGCCAGTTTTTTGTGGTGTACCTCAAGGTACCATTCTGGGTCCTATTTTTTTCTAGTTATGATCAATGATATTGCTAATGAATGTGAAGACTGCTGGAAATATGTTGACAACCTTACCCTTGGAGAAATTTGTGAAGCAAATAAATGTAGTAAAGCTCAAATTTTAACTGATAATGTGAAGACTAAAGCTTCCAGTTCAAATATGAAAGTAAATGACAGTAAATCTTCAATTTTAACTATTTCATTTTCAAATTCTTCTGAACCAAATTTTCTACCAACTATCTCTGATTCTCTTAAAGTAAGGAATATTAAACTCTTGGGAGTTATTATTACCAGTGATTTAAAATGGGAAGCAAACACATCTAGTCTAGTAAAAAGGGGAATGCTGGGCTACAGATGCTTAAGCTTATGTCAAAACATGGAGCCTGTCCAGATCACCTCCTCCAAATATTTATGTCTTTTATTTGCCCAATTCTGGAATATGCAGCTCCTGTGTGGCATTTTGGACTGATGACTGAGCAAAGTGCCAGGATCAAAATAGCTCTAATGATAGTATCAAAGCAGGCAGAAATATTGTGTGAAGAGCTGCTGAAAAAGTTTAAAATGCAAATTCTGAAAAAAAAGAAGAGAAACTGTGCATGAAATTTGGAAGAAAATCTCTGATCCACCCAATCCACAAACCCCTTTTCCCCCCTCAATCCACAACAAAACAACTCCTGCACAGGGTTGCAGTGCCTGTTGAGAAACTTCAGCCAGTAAGCTGTGCCCATCAGGGTTAGCAAAAAGTTTTATACCAAGTTTTGTAAATATGTACAACAAAAATTTCTAAGTTTTGACCTATCCTATTTTTTATGTATTTTTATTAATTGTGCTGAAAGAAAAATTTGAAATCATGCCATTACTGAAAAATTTATGTGTCTTGTGTGAAATTAAACTAAAATCTCTTAGAGTATTCTATCAAACTGAAGATGACATACAACAATTTCTGATCAACCATAATATTCTTCCAAATACAATGTTTTGCCTTGGATGTCATTAAGAATGCTATTTTGATCAGGCAAGATGTGCATTCTGCTTTCAAAAAACAAGAATGGAGCAATGTGGACATCAAGTTATAAAAAAAAACTGCAATTTTCTATAAAGACATAATACAGGGACTTGGTGCAAAAATTCAAAGCTCTCTTATCAACAAATAACCAAAATTATGCCATTTTTTTGCAACTTGAGCAGAGGATCTCAACATTCAACAATTTATGATTGATGAGATTGGCATTTTGTCAGCTACCATCATTGATTGGCAAAGTTTTGTCATGAAATATGCCTTTACTTTATTGATAAGCAGTGTTTCATTGGCTTGGTCCAGGAAAAATTGTTGAAATTGACAAAGCAAAGATAGGAAAACAAAAGTATGATAGGGCACACTTCATTGAAGGGCAGTGGTTGTTTCAGGGAATTGAAAGGGACACTGGAATTTTTTTGCTTGGACACTGCTTGACATTATATGTGATTGTTGGAGTGCATACAGTAGATTAATCATACAAAGTTTTCAGCATGTAACAGTTAACCATTTGTTAAATTTTGTGGACCCTGTGACTGGGACCCTCACAAAAAATACTGAACATCTATGGCATTAAATGCATAAACTGGCTGATATTCATCAGCCAGTTCAAAAATGACCTGGCACCATTTAATGCACCAGCCAATTACTAAATTAAATCATATATATTATTGTATGTGTTATCATCTTGTTTCATGACATTTCAGCAAAAACTTTAATCATCTGTATAATTCAATCTGATAGTGAAACTGCTAGATCATTCTAGAATAAAAAATGTAATTTTTGTATCTATTTTCATAACATTTACTCTCAATTCTGTTTTTAGCAAATATGTAGATGGTGGTTTATTTTGTATTTTAGCCACTGTTTTCAATCATAAAAAAAAATTTACAAAACTAAGAATGGCCAGGATGAATGCCATCAATAAAAAAAATTTATAGGATGGCAAATCATTCAGCACAAATTTTAAAACAGAAAAAACATTTATTGAAAGCATGGCTTTTTCCATATGTTTTTTTCTAAGTTGGAAAAAAAGAGGAAAGAAGTGAGGATAAAGGTTCTCACCCTGGAAAATATGTTAACTAAGATTATTTTGCATATTATGAAGTAAGAACTGTTTTCTTAAAATGTCTCCTTATGACCAGTAGGCTACTGGTCCTAAATTTATACCAAAATTTTACCTTAATTTTCAGTTTCTTTTTCTCTGGCTTTAGCCCTGAAAATGCAATTCCTGTTATTTGAGTAGAATTTTAAGCCATATTAATGTTTTTTTCTTCAAAATTTAGGAAATGTATTTTCATATCTTTAAAACCTTATAAATTAAGATTGAACAAATTTGTGAAACTAAAAACAATTTTTTTGTACTTTAGTTAAACAGAAGATCTATTTTGCAAGGTTTCACTTTTATAAAACAGATTTTAAAAGGTCATAAAAGGTCAGGACTCTCTAGAGGGAGAAGGAGCAGAGGTGGGTAGGCAACTTCAAATACTTTCCCAGGACATACTTTAGCCTGTACACATCCCTTCCTAGCCTAGCCCCTTTCCAAGATAGCCAAAAGTAGCTAATGTAGAATTTTACCAAAAAAGGTATAAAGTGGTATCTTTATTTGAAGGTACAAAGTATGGTAGGCCTATAATTCTACTTTAGGTACTTTTGACTATCTTTGAAAGGGGTTAGGTTAGGAAAATGAAACTTTCAGGGATGGGTCAACAGGCTAAAGTATGTCCTGGGAAGGTAATTTGAAGTACCTACCTCCACTCCTTCTCCCTCTAGAGGGTCCTGACCTTTCATTACCTCTAAATATCTTTGTGTTGTAAAAATGAAACTTTGAAAAATAGATCTTCTCCTTAAATAAAGTATAACACAATTGTTTTAAGCTCCACAACTTTGCTTAATCACAATTTATAAGGTTTTAAAGATATGCAAATACATTTCCAAAATCTGGAAAAAAAAAACATTGATATGGCTTAAAAATCTACTCAAATATCAGGAATTGCATTTTCAGAACTAAAGCCATAGAAAAAGAAACTGATAACTGAAAATTAAGGTAAAATGTTGTTTTGTCAAAATTTCAATTGGTATAGACCTGTTATGTAGGCAATGTTGCCATATAAATTGATCTTATAGATAGCATTATGCTGATTACGAATAGCCTATAAGCATTTCTATAGGAAATGAATTTCAGTCCCCCCCCATATATGCCAATTCAGGGTTAGGTTAGGTATAGCCTATATAGGGGGGGGGGGGGCTGAAATTCATTTCCGATAGAAATGCTTATTATATTTGTAATCAGCATAAAAAAGGCATCAAATGGTGTATTCACTTTAGTCCTAACTCGATAATATGATTTAGTATATATTGACCGCCTTTTTTTATGCTGATTACAAATATAACAAGCATTTCTATCAGAAATGAATTTCAGCCCCTCCCCCTATATAGGCTATACCTAACCTAACCTAACCCTGAATTGGCATTTATAGGAGGGGGGGCTGAAATTCATTTCTGATAGAAATGCTTATTATATTTGTAATCAGCATAAAAAAAGTATTCACTTTATTTGAAACTCAATAATATGATTTGGTATATATTGACCAAAAAGGCATCAAATAGTGTATTCACTAGGCTATATTTGAAACTCAATAATATGATTTGAAACTCAAATCATATACCAATCATATACTATATACCAAAAATCAATCATATACCATATATCAAATCATATTATTGAGTTTCAAATAAAGTGAATACGCCATTCGATGCCATTTTTTATGCTGATTACAAATATAATAAGCATTTCTATCGGAAATGAACTTCAGCCTCCCCCCCCCCCCCTATATAGGCTATACCTAACCCTGAATTGGCATATATAGGGGGGGGGGGCTGAAATACATTTCCGATAGAAATGCTTATTATATTCCTAATCAGCATAAAAAGGCATCGAATGGTGTATTCACTTTAGTCCTAACTCGATGACATGATTTGGTATATATTGACCTACATTTATTGAAGATACAAAGAACTAAGTGCTTACTATTTTAATTAAATGACTGGTTTTCAGCCAGCCAAAGGGCTGGCTGTGCTGTGGCCTCTCTACTTCTGAAAAAAGAATGGCTTCCAGAAACTCTTAATGAAAATGATAGTACAAGAAGGGTTGCTATCAGCTAAAAAATAAAATCCCGATTTTTCTTCCAAAAACAAACCTGAAATTTCGAAAAAATCCCGGAATACAGTTTTTTTTGGGTACTGGTGCGTTGTACGGGCCTTTTCAAGGAAATCAGTCGCCAAAAACCCACCAGACGGGTTAATTCAAGAAACCGCTATAGAGTAATGCAATGTAAAGCGTGGTTTTCATTGCATTTACGATTTTTAAATTGTTGTTTTTTGGGTTTAGGGGGGAAAAGGTACCTAGGTTAGGTTAGGTTACGTATTTAATTTATGCTATATCCAAAACCCACCCCACCCCCCCTAATAAGCAAATATATAGCCCAAATTTGTTTCTAAACTATTATATATTCATCGTATTTTTTTTATTTCATTAGCATTAACCAAACTTGACTTTTTAAAAGGCCTATAGAATGCACCAGTACCGTTTTTAGGTTATATAACATAGGACTGCACAGTGATGACGTAAAAATCAAGGCGCGTAATTTCAAGTACAGTGAAACGGGGTATCTAGTTGTATTGTAACTAACAACTGATTGTCAATATTCCTAGCATTATTTCGACGTGAAAACGTACTGGTGGATTAGTAGAATCTACGACAGACATTTTAGGCCAAACCAACTAACCAAAGTTCCAAAAAAACGTGTCGACGCATTCGCGTTTCATTGTTATTTGAATTTCCCACCCAAGAATTGAAGTCACGCTTCGCAGCCATATTGCGCGTCCAGACTATCTGGAGAAATGGGACAGAAATCTGGAAAAAGGAATAGTCGTCCAGACTTGGCTGTTTTTTCAAAAACCTGGTTGTTTTTTCAAAAAATATCTGTACAAATTTATCAGCCATCCTCATCAAGTCTGTTTTCCTGAGCCAAAATCTAAAAAAACAAATCTAAACCCTCAGTTAGACAATTTGCCTTTTTTCTATTCAAAACCATCTTAGACAACTATTTTTATTTATCACTTATCGTGTCTAATTGTCTCCTTCTTCTGGCATTTTCCAGAAAAGCTATTCATACTACCACTTCCGTCCCATTTTCCATTTTCTTACCCTCTGATTATTCCTGCCCAGATATCGGAAAAATGGAACGGAAGACCTGTCTACATTCCCCGATTTTCGTCCCATTTTTTCAGAAAATGGATAGTCTAGACGTGGTAATATTCAATATGGCTTGACAAGCGGTAAAAGTTGTCCCTTTCCCTTTTACGATACCTGATTTTCTGTTTAGCGAAAGTCTCGCCAATCAAGAAGCGGACAGCGGAACTATCATTCGTCTTACAAAAGCATCCTTTTGAAATCTCAAGACCCGACTTCACTACCCAGAAAACCTGGATTCCAAACGTACTAAAATCTGAGAAAAATCCAAACGATATCATTCAAACATTCAGTCCACGGATTCTTCATTGTATAAAAAAAAAGGAATCTGCTGCTTTCACACGAAAAGATCCGGAAGAAAAACAGACCCCTTTTTCCCGAATCTGGGTACTTAGAATCCAACTTTCTTGGTATTAAACCCGGCCTTTGGGTATTTGAATTAAAAATATAAGGCAAAAGTCAGAAAAAACTGTTGCTACCGAGTTATTAGTAAAAAGCGCTAAGTGAAGCAACCAACTAAAAAAAAAAACTAGTTTCTCAGGTATTTATTGATACGATTCAGCAATCATTTCGGTAATCAGAGCTCAAAAGACAACCCTAAGAAACTGGACAAATGAGCTTCAGTAAATGAAACTAAGTTCGGTTAGCACACAAATAAACACTAAGTCTTCTTAGAGAACGTAATCCAGATAAACATTTTCAATTTTTCTTAGTTTATCTGGATACTCATCTGCGATCTTCAAAATTTAGAACTTAAGTGCTGAGTGGAATATTATGAGCATGAAAGTGTCTAAAAATATTAGAAAAATCTGGGGAATACGTTGATAGCGATCAGAGCAATCTTTTGAACTAATTGATGTACGTTCTATAAACAGCACACACGTACGACTAAGTATATTGATCCTAAACTATTGAAACTTGCAACAACCTAAGGAAATCACAGAATGCTGGCAATCATTTGTTCATGACTTTATAAAACTAACTTTTTGCGAAGTTTCATCTGCAAAACACCGAACTAAAAAGACACTGGAGCTGAGCATGACAAGTTTTCCGATGGTATTTATAGCTTCCTCTTCCCTAGATTTCTGAATACATTCGAGGCTCTCGAAATGATGTCAAGAACTCAAATGAATGTTTTTGTTCTGAATTCGCCACTTGTTGTTACATTGGAGTCGAATTTTCAAAAGTCAAATCCCAAACGAAAAAATTGTTGCTCCATTGTAATAGACTAATAGCGCAAATCCAGAGGAAACAAACAAAAACAGAGAATATTAGTGATACCGTGCAGAAAAAATTAGTAGACTATCAGCAACAATCGTTGAACATATCTTTTTAATCAAAAATCTCGGTTTCAGCAAAAAATCCCGTTTTTTTTTTTACAAAAAAAATCCCGAAAAACTCAGACACAAAAAAAATCCCGGACCGCAAAAAAAAAATCCCGGAATACCTGGATTAAGTCGGACGGTGATAAACCCTGAGTATAGAAGAACAACACTACCAACCAATGTAGCCGACTTTTCGGTGCATGTCATAGAGACATAAAATACAAACTCTTTGGTGTATGTTCTGTATAAACTTTTTGGTGCATGTCCATAATATGTCCAGCTTAAAATGCCAGAAACTAGTTTTTTCTACGACTTGTGCTATTGACCAAAAGACGCTTCGTAAACTTCTCCCAAAGCGGTCAGTTACCATCAAATATAATGAAAATGAATAAAATTCATTCAATACAATAATTCTTTTCTTCTACAAAATAATCTTGGACATCTCGGTCAATGAGCTGAGGCATGGCTTCTTGAATTAACTGTTGCCGATTGTCAAGTCATTCGATTCAGCAAAATTGATCCTAGTCACTCTTATTTTCTTTCAAGCTACTCAATCTCCTCTGCTAAAATAAACCAACTGATGATGTAGGAGTTTTGGTACAATAAAAGTGAACCCTTTAATTTTAAATTTAAGGACACTTTACAATATAAAAATAAAGCATTTAGGGACATTTTATGAAGCATTGTAGATATGTTCAAAGTGAAGCTATCTTGATAGTATTAGGAATATAAACTATTTTTAGAATAGGTGTCATAACTTGAAGTTCTCCGTTGTATAGAGAGAGTAACTGGATTTCCAGAGTTCATATTATGGTTATTTGTTCTCCAGTTCAAGTAATACTAAAGCAAATTTATACACAATTTAAACAATTTTTTATTGTAATATACAGTTTAAAATTGTATATCACTCACTAGTGGTATTATAGCTGGTGATACCAGCCTTGGAAATTGACTATTTCTTCCTATGAAACTTATTCAATAGCTCCGTTAAGCCCTGTTATTTTTTATGAGTTATAGTGACTTTTCTTGATTAGCAAATAATGACAACAAGATCCCTTCCTTTGTGGGCGAAAACATGAAAAACAAATATGGCTAAGCTAGAACCTTACTATTTTTGCTTTTCATCATATTGATATAAAAGTGGCTATTCGTTCGAATTGACTCTTGCTTCAGAAACAAAGAAAGGTGTGGTCTTTTGTGGTTCATTTAAATAAACCCAGTTTATAATACCATTTATTGTACCTGCACGAGAAATGATCTATTTTTTGAAATTTCTATTCATTTCTAAACACTGAGTGGATTTTCTACATAGGGACAGGTCAACTAACTCCCAAAGTCTAAAGACACGTTTCTCGTCGGCTGGGAGGAGGATTTTCGTATTAGGCATCTCCGGCCAAAATTGAGTTATGAATGCCATCGAGTGTAAAATTTTGTGTAGAATCTGAATCTGTTTTTTGTTTTGCTCTACCGGCTACTGTTCGTGAGTGCACATTAGGGGGGGGGGAACGGTAAAGCATAGCATATATTAAATACGTAACCTAACCTAACCTAGGTACCCTCCCCCCCTAAACCCCAAAAAACAACAGTTTAAATATTGGAAATGCAATGAAAACCACGCTTTGCATGGCATTACTCTAGCGGTCTCTTGAATGTGCGGGTTTTTTGTGACTGATTTCCTTGTAAAGGCCCATATAGTGCCCAAGTACCCAATTTTGTTATACATCATTTAAGCAGAAGAACTATTTTGCAAGGTTTCACTTTTATAACACACAGATTTTTAAAGGTCATCAAAGGTTAGGACCCTCTAGAGGGAGAAGGAATGGAGGTATGTACTTCAAAATACCTTCCCGATACATAATTTAGCTTGTAGACCCATCCCTGAAAGTTTCATTTTCCTAACCTAGCCCCTTTCCAAGATAGCCAAAAGTAGCTAAAGTAGGATTTTACCAACGCAAAGAATATGAAAAGATTGTTCCACAGAGAACTTGAAATGTCACTAATCATAAAAATACAAACCGTAGTCTCATGCCTGTGCTTCATTATAGTCACACTTGTCGATAAAATCAAAATTACGCACGACTACAGCGCCAATTACGTTCGCCGTTCGTAATTTCTCGAATTGATCATTGTTCAACTTTCAAGTATAAATTTCTTGACTGACCAATCAGAGTCAAGGTTTAAGGCATACTTTTTAAAACTAGAAAAGATGGAACTTTATAACAGCGAGTTTTCTATCTGGGAGAGGAATCTGACAAAAGTTAAGGAAACTTAGCATTAATAGAGAACAGTTGGACACAAATTACTGTTGGTGCAAACTCAGTAAACTAATTTCTTGCAATTTAAATTTTTTTTGCTTTTTAAATACAAGTGTGATGTTAAAATCAAGAAAATTGCCATGTCATTCATGATATTTGGCTTTCTTTATTGATAGATGTGACTATGATGTGGCATGGGCATTACAGTTGCTGCCGAATAACTTCCCTCAGTAGAGGTGTAGAGTAGGGGCTTTTGAGTAGGAAATATGTTTAGAAAACAATTCTTACTTCGTTACATACAGAATAATTGTATATTTATTACATAATACAGAATATTTGATTGCAACTCCACTTTAATTTGCCCCCAACCCCTCCTAATGTTCAAATATGTAGCTCAAATTGTATATTTCCCATGCATGCTGCCAATGCGTCTCTCTTATTTTAACCTGTGTACCCGTAAATTGAATCAACTGTGATGAAATAAAAACATGTTTTCTTAATGTTTCCTTCTCAATAGCCTCTAGTCTATACTTTTACCCTTCCCTCTGATTTTCCCTAGGCCTAGTTTGGTTTCCTATGGTGACTAAATGAGCTAGTCTAGCCTAGCCTGTGGAGATATTTCAAAGAAGAATGGACTAAGAACTGTTGCCGTCTGAAAAGAAGTACAATGACTAGGATGGAACAAAGGAGATGTTACCATTTCGAACAACCGTCACAAGTACTAAATGTCATTTCGTCGATAAGGAAAATCCGTGAGCACATTGACACATCAGAGCATCAACAGTCATAACTGTCGGACATCGACATTGTGACTGTCGATGAACTGACGCGTCGATGTTATGACTGTTGACGTTCTCACGGGTAGCAATTGTGACTGTCAATAAACTGACGTGTTGATGTTCTGACTGTCAATGTTCTGACGCGTAGTGATTGTGACTGTCTATGTCCTGACGTGTCGATGTTATGACTATCGATGTTCTGACGGATTTATTGTCGATGTTATGACGGATTTTGTCGATGTTATGACTGTCAATATTCTGACGGGTAGCGATTGTGACTGTCGATGAACTGACGTGTTGATGTTATGACTGTCGATGTTCTGATGGGTAGCGATTGTGACTGTCTATGTCCTGACGTGTCAATGCTATGACTGTTGATGTTATGACGGATTTTGTCGATGTCCTGACGGTAGTGGTCCTGACGTGTGGATGCTCTGGCACCTTCCGGGAACAATGAGGCTAGTTAGTGTGTTAAAAAAGTAGCCGCCCATTAAAAATAACGTTAAAAATTTAAACGCATATAGGTTTATAAATAGGTAATAGGTAAGGAATTCGGTACTATTGTATTAGCTGGAACCCACGCGATATATTGTATACGGAAGATGCTTAAGAAACTAGTCAAACGGGTTTCTTTCAATAGAGAATTGGATTGTAAACCGAGGTTTGTCAGTGCGTTTACAATATTTAAACTCTTATTATTTTTTTGTTTAGGGGAAAAAATGGTATCTAGGTTAGGTAACGTTAGGTTACGATTTTAATATATGCTATGCTTTCCCCTCCCCTCCTAATGTGCAAATATATAGCCGAAATTTGTTACGGTACAATCCCTTTATATGGGCCTTTCTAAAAAGTCAAGTTTGGTTAACGCTGATGAATAAAATAAAATAGGTTGAATATATAATAGTTTAGAAACAAATTTGGGCTATATATTTGCACATTAGGGGGGTGGGGGAAAAGCATAGCATATATTAAATACGGAACCTAGCCTAGGTACCTTCCCCCCACCCTAAACCCCAAAAAACAACAGTTTAAATATTGTAAATTCAATAAGAAACAACGCTTTGCGATCAATTTAGATAGCAAATACACGATTTACGAGTCTCCGTGTCTGGTTCCCTTGGACAGTATAAAACGCTGTGATAGGTATAATGTACCCTTACTTATTCTAGAGAATCAGAAAATTTAAATCACCATATAGAAAAACTGCTGTCCCAAGCTTGTATCTTTTCTAATTTCTAAAGATTATCACTTAAATCGTCACACTGACTCTTCTATTATAAAGTTTACGAATGAAAGTTGAATATTGTTCAACTTAACAAATTTCGAACAGGGTACATTATTAGTGCTGTAGCTATGAATGGTTGTCATTTTATCCCAAAGTGTAATTATAACGACTGCTCTGTGTATTACTGACAAACAAAATGAAAGAGAACATGTTTTTATAGAAATGTTGAATTAGTTAGAACGCCGGTTCCAGTTACTACCAGATCTAAATTTTCTATTAGGTATATTGGTCCTGAAGTATGGAACAGGCTTCCGGCGGAACTAAAAGGTAAGAAGGTTCTTGAGGAATTTCGTGCTTCTTTGCGATGTATTTGTTTTAACCAGTATTGTAGACACGGATAAGGTGATTGATCTGGGAGTGAGTATATGTTTGTGAGTGTTAAAAGAGAAAAATTTTCCTGTGTGTTGATTGAGGTGATTGTCGGTATATGAAAGGAAGCATGATGAATCATAGAATATGAGTGTTGAATTCCTTTAAGTTCCCTGTAAAATAAAAAAATGCATTATCCTTAGAATGTTGATTAATTGTTTAGTAGGGGTGGGGGAGGAGAGGAGGAGTCAGAGAGTATTATTTCCCCGAGGTAGTGTATTAGTGTATAAGTAGTTGAAGTGATCCCTTTTTTTTGGGTCATCCCAAACACGCTAATATGCGTCGGGACCTAATTTGATATTGTTGGTATTATATGCAGTTTTATTTTGTTAGCATTATATGGAGATTTGTATGTTGTTTTTTTTGTGACCCATTTGTTAATAAAAAAAAAAAAAAAAAAATAATATAGACTGCCAAAAAATGCCAATGCCAATTGGAGCTCATGCAGCGTAGAAGGTGCATGCCAATCAAACAGTTCGTGGTAACGAACTGTAAGTAAGGAGCGACCCGGCTCAATGGTAACCGAAACTCTAGAAAACGGGTTTTTGATACCAATAGATACATCAAAAGAATCAGATTTTAATGCTGATTTCAAATATATAACTTTCATCAAGTTTAGTGCTACCCATCAAAAGTTACACGCCTGAGAAAATTTGGCTGATTTTCAAAAATAGGAGGAAAGGCCCCCTAAAAGTTATAGAACTTTAATGAAAATCGCACCATCATATTCAGCGCATCAGAGAACCCTACTATAGAGGTTTCAAGCTCCTATCTACAAAAATGTGGATTTTTGCATTTTTTGCCAGAAGAAAGATCACGGATGCGTGTTTATTTGTTTTTTTTTGTTTTTTGTTTTTTTTCCCAGGGGTGATCGTATTGACCCAGTGGTCCTAGAATATCGTGAGAGGGCTCATTGGAATGGAAATTAAAATTTCTAGTGCTCTTTTTAAGTGACCAAAAAATGGAGGGCAACTAGGCCCCCTCCCACGCTCATTTTTTTCCCAAAGTCATCCGATCAAAATTTTGAGATAGCCATTTTGTTCAGCATGGTCGAAAATATGACAAATATGTCTTTTAGGATGACTTAATCCTCCGAAGTCCCCGGGGGGAGGGCTAAAAGTTATGAACTTTACCCAATGTTAACATATAGTATTGGTTATTGGGAAGTATACAGACGTTTTCAGGAGGGTTTTTTTCTGTTAGTGAAGGGAGGGGGGGGTGGGTCGGGGGTTATGTTGGAGGATCTGTCCATGAAGGAAGTTTTCATGGGGGAAGGGAAATTGCCATGAAGGGGGCGCCGGACTTGCCAGCATTATTTATTGGTTATTGGGAAGTATACAGACATTTTCAGGAAGGATTTTTTTTTCTGGAGGATGGGGTTGGAGGAGGGGGTTACTTGGGAGAATCTTTCCGTGGAGGTAGTTTCTTTGGCGTAGGGGAAATTTCTATGAAGGGGGCACCGGATTTCCAAGCATTATTTAAAAAACCATCAGAAATTAAATAAAAAAAAAAGTTTTTTTCAACTGAAAATAAGAAGCAACATTAGAACTTAAAACGAACAGAAATTATAACGTATATGAGGGGGTTCTCCCCTAAGTCAATACCTCGCTTTTTACGCTACAGTTTTTTTTAGTGCTTTCAAAAAAGCTATCTATTCTAACTAAACGGCCTTTGTGATTCAGGGGTTTGTGAATTAAATTTGTTTTTAATTTTTAACGTAAAGAGCAAGGTATTGACTAAGGGGAGAACCTCCTCATATACGTAATAACATATACGTAATAAAAAAAAACAATAAAAAAACAAGCGATACGGCTCAATAGTGATCGAAACTTTTAAAAACGGAATTTTGGTGTCAATAAATGTATCAAAAGAATGGGTTTATAATGCTGATTCTAAATATATAAATTTTATTAAGTTTAGTATTACTCATCAAAGGCTACGAGCCTGAGAAAATTTACCTGATTTTTTAAAGAGGGGGGAAAAATCCCCTACAAGTGAAAGAATTTTAATGAAAATCACACCGTCAGATTCAGCGTATCAGAAAACCCTATTACATAGGTTTCAAGCTCATATCTGCAAAAATCTGCAACTTTGTATTTTTTGCTAGAAGAAAAATATACGAATATAGAAGTTAGTTACGTAAGTAATTTGTAAATTACGTCATAACCAAATTTAGAGACATCCATTTAGCAAAAGAAAAGTAAAATTTTTATGCAAATTTTGTTTATTTATTTAATAACGGTGAGCCAAAATAAAAGTTGCATTAACTAAAAAACGATCAGAAATTAAATAAAAAAAAACAAGTTTTTTAAACTGAAAGTAAGGAGCGACATTAAAACTTAAAACGAACAGAAATTATTCCGTATATGAAAGGGGCTGTCCCCTCCTCAACGCCTCGCTCTTTACGCTAAAGTTTGACTTTGTCTCATAACTTTATTTTTTCAAACAATAAAAAACTTTAGCGTAAAGAGCGAGGCGTTGAGGAGGGGACAGCCCCTTTCATATACGGAATAATTTCTGTTCGTTTTAAGTTTTAATGTCGCTCCTTACTTTCAGTTTAAAAAACTTGTTTTTTTTTTATTTAATATGCTGAAGGCTGCAGTTGAAAAGGAAGACCACAAAAAAGATCCAAAGGATCCTGGGATACTGTTTCAATCCAAAGGTAAACAATAATAAATGTAAATATTTTTACATAATATTAGTAAAATAATAAAAAATAAAACCCTTTTGAATATAAGTTAAAACATTGATGTACCCATATTTAATCCTTACAAGGGGTATGCAAAAAGTGTATTTATAGACAACCATTTTTAGAGTTTTCTGGGTGGGACTATCCCCCTGTTGCATCATGTATTTTAAGTTTAAATTTTCGGGTCCGAATCTTCGGGTCCAATTCCTGCTGCATTTGAAAAGGTCAACCTACAATTTATAGCACCTTATCGCTAATAATAAAATATCTGGAGCAAAAAGTTCTTGATTCTGCCGTTAAAAGAATTTAAAACAGTGGGTAAAACATCTTAGTCTGTAGCACTTACTTTTTTAGACACTCTTTTTATGATTTTTTTTTATGTCATATGTCACCACTGAAGTATATTTTTTAAGACCCTTGTATTGAAAAAAACTAAAAAAGTGTCATTTTGACGGAAAAATTGACCCAAAAATTAGAAAAGTTCCGGAAACCCAAAATAGGGTCAAAATGATACCCAAAATGCCGCTTTGACAACCAGGGCTAGGAAAGGACATTCGTAGCAAAATTTTAGGGCGTGTAATTTACTAAACAGTGCTAAAGATTCTGGAGTTGGAACATCCCTTCGCAAATGTTTTAGTATATGAACAGGATTTTATGATCTGACAATATGTAGTTTTGTATATATATACTTTTGTCAGGGGCGGATCCAGGGGGGGGGGGTTTATGAAGGTCTTAAATTTTAGAAGGTCTAAAATTACACTAATTACAAGGTAGGGCGAGAGGAGGGTTGGAAATACCGATGTAGTGCCTAGTTTTTATCGGTGCCTACCCAAACATTAATTTCTTATTTATCCCTGCTTCTTGTTTTTTACAAAAAAAAACTTACCAAAATTGGTTGTTCTTTGAAGAATCAATTTTATTCTATCTTAAATTATTTTAAATTATTTTTCGTAAAATTTTTTCTTTGAGCTTTCAAAGCTTATTAAAAATAGAACTTTTAGCTGTAGCCTAGTAGATACTGGCCCATTTTTTTGAAGCTATCGCTCTTTGTTAGGATTTTCTTTGAATTTATCTTGACAGTTTTTATCGCTTCAATATCTATTTGTTTTTTGTTATGAACTAATTTGATGTACTTTTTTCGAGCTTTCATCTTTTCTGCATTCATCTAAAACTATTTGCTATGATTTTAAAGTAATCTTCAGCATTACGATTGCAAATCTTAATATTGTCCGCCGTTCCTTGTCGACAGCCTTCATCCATCGAATACCTTTGATTCAGATTTTGTATTATTCTTCTTAGCGTTTTTTTCTGTCTTTTTCTCTAACCCCTGAAGTATTGCCTTTCTGCAGTAGATATTTCAGAAGCTCTGGTATTTTTGTTTCTTTTTCCTACATTTGGCTTTATCTTTCGTCGCCATAACTAGCGTCTTGTGTTCACCATTTCCTACGCTGTCACTAGAGAAATAACACCAGAAGATGCAGCTTTTGTTAAAAAATTGCAGTTTACTTTAGTTCTAACAAAACCACTTGTGGGTAGATAAAAACATTAAGTTTCAAATGCACAACCATCTCCGTGCACTTTTCAGTCACCTGGCGGCCCTAGCAAAAAAAAGGGGAAAAGGGAAAGATCAAGTGTTACTTAAGCTAAAATGTGATTTCATTCATATTCAAGATGGAGGGCTACAATCCTCCGGCTTAGGATTGTCGACCATGATGACTCCGATCGTATAATTTTTATTTTGGTCCGTCACCGTTTTTAAGAGTTTTCAAGCTCTTTATCAAAACTTCCATAGATTTAATATATCATTGATTTTAAGTTTAACATTGATATATTTACGACCCCTTTATCAGTGTCAAGTTGCAATTCTTTTAAATTTTGAACATCTATTTAAAAACTAATTTTTTAGTTTTCGGTTATATTGGGGCGAAGGTCGCTCTTTACTAGGTTGCAGCTGTGGTTACAATACAACCATAATAGGAACTCAGTGAAATGAACATAGTATTTTTGTCATATTTAGAATATGCTTACTCACAGGACCGTCAAGAGGCGTCTCTAGGGCCCAACCTTAACGTGGCCCAGTGCGGTATTCTTTTAAGTAGAGATATATGCTAGAAATCTTTTAAAATCTAATTTATTACCAAATATTTTATTCAAGAATTCATTTTGATATTCGTTTTTCTACGCAATGGAACACCAAAACCAAAGATCTCTGCCTTCAAAATGTTTGAGAAAATTGACGCAATTGTATACAACCCGAAATGAATTACAGACGCAAACCAGTGACACGCAGTTCTTAATTTGCGATGCCCAGAGCTGCTTGTGTTACCTGTCTTTATGTATTTAATAATGCATACCCTGAGGGTATGCATTATTTCTAAAATGGAACAGGGAAGAAGAGGCGGCCACAAAGAAATTTGTCACCAAGGCCCAGTCTAGACTCTGCCTTTGAAGAACTCTTTTTTTTTTACAGTTATTTTTTCAGATGAGAGCGCTCCAGCATACAGTGCCAAATATATGACCAGTATCTGGGGAATGTATAACAGATATTCGGTCTATAACTGTAAGAAACATGCAAGTGATGCAACAACAGTTTTTGGAGCATCACGGTAAGTTTTTCTTTAGTTTGTCCCCTTTTTTCTCTTCACTTTTTTTCCTTTTTAACCAAAGAGATGAAAAGAATATTATAACTAGATGCTTAAACGGTCTCCCAATATGTCAAATAGTTGCTTTGCCTGGTAAAGCATTCTACGTTCCCGACAAATCACATTGTTTCTCTTCAGTGAATTCAAATCAAAGATTTAGAGTGACAACATCTGGAAAGTAAGTTTAGCCTTGAGCACGTTGACGTGGCGTCTATATCTGTTGTTTACAACTATATACACTATCCTCAGGGCCGTATCTAGTTTTTTGTTTGTTTGGGGGGAGTGGCTACAATTTTTTTTGAAGCCCGTATCAAAAATTTGTTTATATGTATTACGTTTTTACGAGTCGGGTAAACATTCCGGGGGGGGATGGTAAAGACTCCTAGTCCCCCTGGATATGGCTTTGACTACCTTTCATCAGAGGATAATACGTGGCAGACCTAATCCGATAAAGTTTGCTCACCATAGTATTACTCGTCAAGACTATTTTCGACGGGAAACTCGCAGCCAGGAGTATCTAAAAAAGCCAATGTTCTTTGAGACTTTACAGTTACATTTGTTGGAGTCTCGTCTGTTCATAAGACATGCAGAAGAATCGTAGTTCAAAAATTAGACAGAATAGCTTGATATGATTGACTAGTCAAGTATTTCTGGAACCTCCCTTGCTGACCAGCTCCTCTTATATAGAGTCTCCACTATTCTCAATCAGAAGAACCATTGGAGCTCATACATGGCATATCTAAGCCGACGAAATCTGCTCAGATGGTGATAATCTTCTGGCCTACCTATAGCAGGAAAGTCCGAACGACGAACAGAGAGCCATGATTGGTGTATTGTCGCCATGACTGTGGAATGATCTCTTAGCAGAAGTTATACCTAGTGAACCATTCTCCTAGTTGCTTTAAGAGTAATTATATAGTAAACGTTTCTTTTTTGAAGAGAAGCTACAGGTCATCCCCGTCTGACGTGGGAGGACGTCATAAAGAAAGATTTAAAGGAAATTGGAACTTCGTGGGCGGGTTTAAAGAGGGAGGCTTTGAATAGATTGGAAAGGAGGAGGAGCGTGCGTAGCTGTGTTGGCCTCAGGCAGCTTGGTGCTGCGTTGAGTTGTTAGTAGTAGTAGTAGTTTAACATAGTAAACGTTAAAAGAAGTAAAAATAATAATTGCCAAAGATAGCGGCATGGTGAAAGGTGACGATGCCGTGAAACCTGATGAAAAGAGTAAAAAAAAGAAACGTATATTTTTCAAAGATAATGATATTTTAAGATTGATACTGATTTCCTCTTCATTTTAGTCGTGTAAAACGCTTTATCTTTTTTTTTAAATATACTAATTATTTCTTTTTCTAATATTTCATCGAACAGGGATTAACATTTTGGGAAAATGGCTTTAGTGTGGACTTCAATTTTGATTTTTGTGTTTTCGAAATAGTTTTTGTTTAAAAAACTATGTTTTCCTGAACTCAGGCAAAACCTTCTGTACTTGCTAAGATAAAATCAAAATAAGCAAACATTTTGCTCTTATTTAGGGTGAACGTCAAGTTTTATTTAATCTATAATGCTATTCTATTGAACTTTGAACAAGGAGAGAGTACTCAAAGGCCATGAATCTTTCCAGTAGCATAATAATAACATTAAAATAAGCTAATAAAATAAGAAACAGTATAATATAATGATGATATTTCCACTATATTTCTTTCAGTTTGTTTTATTTTTAGTTGGAAAAAGTAATATGCATTAATGATATAATAGTTAATAATAACTTGGAAAAAGTAATGTATAATATGCGTTAGTCGAAAACTGGGAAACTGGGTTTAAAAAAAATATGTTTTCCTGAACTCAGGTAAAACCTTTTGTACCTGCTAAAATAAAATCAAAATAAGTAAACATTTTGCTCTTATCCAGGGTGAACGTCAAGTTCTATTTAATCTATAAAGCTATTCTATTGAACTTTGAACAAGTAGAGAGTACTTAAAGGCCTTGAATCTTTCCAGTAGCATAGTAGTAACATCAAAATTAGATAATAATAAAATAACAAACCGTATAATATTACGATGATATTTCCACTATGTTTCCTTCAGTTTATTTATTCTTAGTTGGAAAAAGTAATATGCATTAATAATATAATAGTTAATAATAAGTTGGAAGTAGCAATATATAATACGCGTTAGTCGAAAACTGGAAAACTGATTAAGTTCACGTTATACTTTGTAGGCTATTAGAAGCCTACAAAATATAAAATATCGTTATACCCTGGAAAATATGGATTTACACCAAGATGACCAAAAATGTGCGACCTTCGAAAACTAAAAAGTATTTAAAGGCCAATTAAAACTAAACACTTGGCACATTACGAAAACAGACTTCAGCACACACTGTATACGCAAAATTCGTGGTCGAGATATTCCTTATGAATAAGTATCTAAGTCCTTATTCGCTGAAAGCTATCTGGCCATCGAAAACTAACTAATAGGCCCGCTTGAAACACAATTAAAACTAAATGTATTATTAATATATTTTAATTATAAATTATATGATACATTATACAAAGTCTTGCATATATATATTATTGGTAATATAATGTAATTATATTATTAAAACATCATGTAAATTTTTTTTTCAGAGATCCTCCACCCTCCAGATTTGACTGGAAGAACGTTTTGGCAACTTCTGCTAAGAACTAGCCCACGGCGTATTTGAACAGGTTTGTTTTTTCTTCTTTTTATTATTATTATTATCTATAGGAAATAATATACCAATCCCCAACTATCCAAATTTTACCTTAAATCACATAAAATCGCACTTGCTAGTGATATGGACAAATCCAGTAAACGCCAGTTAGTGACGATAGGGACATCTGTCGTATCCCATTGTGAGAGCCATGGTTTGGCTAATTTTGAAGATAAAATAGGTTTATGGATATATCAGAGAACAAATTCGAAGACGAATATTTGCCACTTTGAGCCATTATTAGTGTGGAAATTATTCCCCATAAAAATAAGGCTACGTGGGCTTTTGTGATTTGCCATAAGATTGGGCGTCAAAAGAGTCAAACATATAGCTAAACCACCAGAGAGAATAAACAATTTTTCTTTGGTTGCATAATTCTTCACCGGTAAGGGGGGCCTCTCTTGGGCAGAAGGACTCGATACCCGCAACTCCTCCCCCCCGCCGCCATAAGAGAAAAACTGAAAGATTTGTGGCTTGGAAATGCAATTTCTTGGTTTATACAATGCACCAGTGGAAAGACGTAGATTTAATTCCTTTTTTTATAATGTGAATTTTGTTGTGTCGTAATTGCGAAATTCCTAGGATTAGACGGAGCTACGCCCCTGGCTCATCAGGGCTTAAACAAAGCTTTGTGTCGAAAATAACCTAAATTCGAACATTATAGGCTACAGAATTTGTTAAAAGTTTACGAATATTTCAAAATTTCCAAGTTTGTAAATAAGATCCATCATAAATGGTGATTGGCTTGCCTTTAGAAGATTTTTTCACAGCATTTTTAGACTTTCTTTGGCATCTTTGGATATTTTTAGAATTTTTAGATTTTTTTAGACATCTTTTAGACACATTAGGCATTTTTCTCAGGATTTTACTTAGAAAATTTGAAATGGAATGACTGAATTATTTTCTTCTTTGATTAATGAGCAATTTTAAACATCCGAAATATGGTGAAAAAATTTGAATATCAAGCTCCGGTTTCCAATTATTTTTGTGAATGAAAAGTTATTCTAATTACGTCTTTGCACTCTGTGGCTTATCTTATTACCTGAACGCTTATCTTATTTTCCACATAAAAAGTGTAGTGGAATTTTAAATTAATATTCCATTGTTCATTTTGAAAATACTTATAAAAATCTTGAATTAAATTTCATTGGTTACATATAACTGTCTAAATTCCTTTTTTTCATATCTGGAAGTTTACTCTTTAAAGCAATCTCCTTTTGTGATGTTCCTTTTGCTATTTCCTGCTGTTCCCGCTAAAGTTTGACTTTTTGTCTCAGTTCCTACCCAGAACTACTATTGAAAAACAAGGGCAGTTGGTATAGAATAAAAAGTTAAAATACAAGTTAAAATTTAAAATTTAAAAATAGTTAAAATTTATTATATATAAAATATAATAAAAAGTTAAACCACTATAAAATTTATCTTGGGTTAGTGGCTACCCCCTCCCGATCCCCTCACACTTACGGTAGAGTTTTATATTATTTAATAGGTTGGCGTTGTATTTGAGCAGGTCATTTTAAGGACTTGAGTCAGTCTTTGTGTAGGGGGGAGGGATGGGGGTGTTAGCTGATGTCTAAGAAAGTGCATTTTATTGTAAATTGCATAACTCTCCATGGGCCTTCATTATTCCTCAGTTATTATGCTATTAATATTCAAAAGGGTCTGGAATAAGTTCCCTGTGATATATGCCTTCTCAATTAACATGGGCAAGGGAGGGAAACTGTGTTTCCTAGAAAACTCAATGTCACTCCTCTAAAAATTTTTGTTATCATTTGGTTCAATAGAAACTAGGCGATGGCTTATCAGTAGGTCAGCTCCCCCTTTCCCTCCTCCCCTTAGGAAAAATATTTAGCTAAGTAAAGCTCTTTGAAGAGCTTCTACAACGGTACCTATCAAAGAATGCCAGTGCCTTGGAAGAAATAGATGTTTCTGACATATCTTTATGAATCATCACTAAACGTGTATTAGCTTAGGTTAGGTCCCGGCCACCCTCGTGGGACGTTTTGGGGCCAATCCTTTTGCTAGCTCATGCGTAAGGGTTCGGTGAATTGCTCTGTCTGGTGCGATACGTGATAACTGGACTATCTTGACGTTGTCGAAGTTGAAGTTCTCCATCCATCGCTTTCGTGGTCTGCCTCGTGGACGAAGGCCATGGAGGGATCCTTCGAGGTGATTTTCGAGGTGTATTAATTTCCTTATTAAATATTTGTTTAGTAAATTTTCACTTAGTAACAAGTAATCATCAGGAACAATTTATGTTTTTTTTTACTATTTTTCAGATCATCCTGACCTGAATGAATGTACTTTGGCCAAGTGAATGCAACTCTTTATCAATAATGCATTAGTCTTTACCTGTTTATTTTTTGCTAACAATTGTGGTCTTCCCGGAATATGTTTCCTAATTATTTTAATGCTGCGATATATAATTAATAAAATCCCAATGTATATTTTCTCAGTTACTTTTAAGGAATATTTTATAAACCCAATTAAAATTATATTGGTATATATAATGATATAAATGCAAAATATATATGCTTTAAGAGGTTTTGCGAGTTCAGAGTGCTAGAATAAATTTGAAAATTAATGTTAAGAAGACTAAGTCGCTAAGGCTAGGAATAGGTGAAGATGAAAAGGTGACGTTGGGTAACAAAAAGATCGATCAAGTGAACAGCTTCACTTTCTTGGTAGTATTATTAGTAAAGATTGTGGATGCCGTGGAAATGTTACATAGCCAAGTCTCAGTGTGTTTTATCACAGTTGAAAAAAGTTCGGAAGAATAGGAAGATAAGTCTGCAAACGAAGGTTAGAATATTCAAAGCTACAATAATGACAGTGGTCAAATATGATTCTGAAGCATGGGCACTCCGAAAAACGGTGGAAGATTTGTTAAATGTTTCCCAGAAATTTTGCCTACGAATTGTTTTGGGTACCCGGCTGAATGACCGTATTTCAAACAGGAGGCTGCACAAAAAGTGCAGTTCAATCCCGCTTTCTAGGGCTATAATGAGAGAAAGGTTGAGATGGCTAGGGCGCGTTCTGCGGATGAAAGATGTCGGATTACCAAAAATTGTTCTTTTCGGCCAACCATCTAAGGCTAAACGGAAAGCAGGTCGTCAAAGGTTTGGGTGGAGGATGTCGTGAAAAAAATTTAAGGGAACGGAAACTTCCTTGGAGGGTGTAAACAGGGAGGCTCTGAATAGATAGGGATGGAGGCGGAGCGTTCGTAGCTTTGTTGGCCTCAAGTGGCTTGGTACTGCGGTGAGTTGCTACTAGTAGTAGCAGTATACATGTATAATGGTAAAGGACTGGAATATATAATGGTATATGTTGATACATCGGTGTATATAAAATCATATATGTCAATTAAAATTATATTAATCCACGACTTAAAAAGGGGAAGGTGAACGTATTTCAAGGTCTTCAATTTGCACGCTTTCGAATAACAAAATTTTAGCAGGATATTTCACCGACTTTCCTTCAAGGAAAACTGGGTTCTCTGAAATTTTCCTGAAAATTAACATTCATAGAATGTTAAAAAACAGAATGCATGATCGTGTTGCATGAAAGTCACAAATACAAAACACTTGAAGTTTAAACCAAAATACGGATCTTGAAGTTTCGTTAGCATTAATTTTTTCCGGAAGATATCAGAAAACCTGACTTTTCAAGAAATTTGTGGAAATCCTGAAAACTCCGGGGTAGTGGAACCACAAATGGTGATCCTTCAAAATTTTAATTTGATTTAAAATTTTAATTCTGAAAATTTTTATTTTGGGTCACTAAGACATATTTTTCATATTTTATTTAGTATCAATTATTAACAAATAACTCAACACAACCACATTCCTCCAAAGGCCAAAATATAATATGGAGGAGAAATAATCAAATAAATCCACGAAATAAAAACAAATAATTTTTTAAAACTCAGAAGGGATTTAAAAAAAATGACTATAATATTGCATCCTGTTACAACTAAATTAATACTCAAATAATTCATTAACATACAGCAATAAAAATTAAAATTATAAGTTCATATAATAAAAATAAATAAATAAATAATAACACTAGTACTCATGATTTATTACCATTTTATTTTATCTGATTTATATCCTGCCAGTTTAATCGTTTCGCTGTCCGAACACGTATTCTATCCTTCCAAATCCGATTCCGCTTCATACTCTACATCAATAGGCCTCCTGGCGCGTACACCGTACACCGCCAATGAACACTACCAGCCAATGTAGCCGACTTTTCAGTGCATGTAATAGAAATATAAAATACAAACTCTTTGGTGTATGTCCATAATATGTCCATCTTAAGATGCCAGAAACTAGTTTTTTTTACGACTTGTGCTATTGACCAAAAGACGCTTCGTAAACTTCTCTCAAAGCGGTCAGTTACCATCAATATAATGAAAATGAACAAAATTCCTTTAATAAAATAATTCTTTTCTTCTACAAAATAATCTTGGACTTCTCGGTCAATGGGCTGAGGCATGGCTTCTTGAATTAAGTGTTGCCGATTGTCAAGTCATTCGATTCAGCAAAATTGATCCTAGTCACTCTTATTTTCTTTCAAGCTACTCAATCTCCTCTGCTTAAATAAACCAACTGATGATATTGGAGTTTTGGTAAAATAAAAGTGAACCCTTTAATTTTAAGTTCAAGGACACTACAATATAAAAATAAAGCATTTAGGGACATTTTATGAAGCATTGTAGATAAGTTCAAAGTGAAGTTATCTTGATAGTATTAGGAATATAAACTATTTTTAGAATATGTGTCATAACTTGAAGTTCTCCGTTGTATAGAGAGAGTAACTGGATTTCCAGAGTTCATATTATGGTTATTTGTTCTCCAGTTCAAGTAATACTAAAGCAAATTTATACACAATTTTAAAATTGTATATCACTCACTATTGTTATTATAGCTGGTGATACCAGCCTTGGAAATTGATTATTTCTTCCTATGAAACTTATTCAATAGCTCCGTTAAGCCCTGTTTTTTTTATGTGTTATAGTGGCTTTTCTAGATTAGCAAATAATGACAACAAGGTCATTTCCTTTGTGGGCAAAACATGAAAAACAAATATGGCTAAGCTAGAACCTCCCTGTTTTTCCTTTTTATCATATTAATATAAAAGTGGCTATTCGTTCGAAGTGACTGTTGCTTCAGAAACAAAGAAAGGTGTGGTCTTTTTTGGTTCATTTCAATAAACCCAGTTTATAATACCATTTATTATACCTACACGAGAAATGATCTTTTTTTGAAATTTCGATTCATTTCTAAGCACTGAGTGGATTTTCTATATAGGGACAGGTCAACTAACTCCCAAAGTCTAAAACGACACGTTTCTCGTCGGCTGGGAGGATGATTGTTGTATTAGGGATCTCCGGCCAAAATTGAGTTATGAATGCCATCTAGTGTAAAATTTTGTGTAGAATCTGAATCTGCTTTTTGTTTTGCTCTACAGGCTACCGTTCCTAAGTGCACATTAGGGGGAGGGGCGGTAAAGCATAGCATATATCAAATACGTAACCTAACCTAAGTACCTTCCCCCCCTAAACCCCAAAAAACAACAATGACAACAATGGAAATGCAATGAAAACCATGCTTTGAAGTGCATTTCTCTAGCGGTCTCTTGAATGTGCGGGTTTTTTGTGACTGGTTTCCTTGTAAAGGCCCATATAGTGCCCAAGTACCCAATTTTGTTATACATCATTTAAGCAGAAGAACTATTTTGCAAGGTTTCACTTTTATAACACACAGATTTTTTAAGGTCATCAAAGGTTAGGACCCTCTAGAGGGAGAAGGAATGGAGGTATGTACTTCAAAATACCTTCCCGGGACATACTTTAGCTTGTAGACCCATCCCTGAAAGTTTCATTTTCCTAACCTAACCCCTTTCCAAGATAGCCAAAAGTAGCTAAAGTAGAATTTTACCGATCTTTCAACTCAAGGAGTTGAAATATAAGATGATAGATGTTGATTTCTATGCTCTGTTTGCAGGTATAGTTGGATAGGCTCTTGGCTGATAGTGAGATTTTGTGGTGTTTGAAGCATTTTAACAGTTTACAAAGCAAGGTATGTTGTGCAGACGTCAGCATATTACATTCAAATAGGCAATGGTCAATTGTTTCATTATTCATATTACAATGCCTGCAAAGAGGGGACAGGGGAAATGAACCACTTACATTAGGAAACTTATACGAGAATGCAAGAAAATTTAGTCCATTTGTTCCAGAACAAATTCTATGATAATTTTAGAAAAATACTTATTGGGAAAGGGGGAAAAGCTAGGATTATTCTTATTAAAATTAGTATCTGATAGTCTCCATCGGTAAATATCTCTAATGGGGATTGGTCTCCCACTTGGCTGGTCAATATTCATAGCATTTTTTGCTATTTCATCAACTTGATGATTACCACTTATACCAGAGTGGCTAGGAATATACTGAAAATAAGTTCTTATACCACTTGAAGCAAGATGATCTATAATACTGAGACAATGATAAGTGTCAATGTCCAACTTATACTGAGGAGCTGAGGCCAGCAACTCAAGGCTTGATAAAGAGTCGGAATATACTATAATATTATTTGAATTAGCAATCAAAGGTTGGTTTTCCATAAGGTGTTCTAATGCCATGATTATGGCATTTAACTCAGCAGACATTATAGATACATTATTATAATCTTACCCCCATTGCAATTTTCAGGTGAGGAAGGAAAGCACCACTTGCTACCTTCTCATTCATTTTTGAAACATCAACAAATATTTGGAAGTGGTTTTTATAAGTAATTGTATTAAGTTCAGCAATTTTTTTCTGGACAAAAGGAATGGGGGTTAAATCTTTATTCCACTTTGAGAAATCAGTATTTATTATGGGGATTGACCAATTCAATGGAGGGGATTGGGGGAAAATAGGTGCAATAGACTTTGCAAGTACAAGGAACTTCTTCTGAATATTGGCATACTCATCTGCAATGCCTCTATACATGGCTGGATTTCTTAACCAATTATGTAGGGTGTGTGAGCTATTTGATTCAGTTTTTGTAAGATATTTTATGAAAAGAAATCTACGTCTCTCCCTTATTGTTGTTAATCCACTCTCAATGAGCAGAAACTTGGTGCTTGTGGGTTTCCTAAGACCAAACATGAGACATATTATATCGTTTTGTATTGTTTCAATTTTTTTTATCTGGGTCTTTGCACATCCACCATAGACGATGAGCCCATAGTCAATATGGGGTCTTATATGTGATTTATAAAACTGGAGTAAGGTTTTCTCCTTACATCCCCAGGGTGTGGAAAGAAGTCTTTTTAGTATAATTGTTTGTCTATAGCATTTTTTTATTGAGTTTGAAATGTGGAGGTGGAAATTAAGTTTTTGGTCAAGCATGAGACCTAGGTAATTAATATGATTATCTTCTGGAATAGTTGTTCCATTTAGAGTTAGTCTTACATTAACATGATTTGCCTTTCGGTGAAATTGGACTATTTTTGACTTGGTAGGTGCAATGGGTAGATCTGAATGTTGAGAGAATTTTTCAAATTGGAAAAGTGACTTTTGCAGCTTTGACTGTGCAATCTCAAAGGTATTGCCAGATGACCATAGTACCAGATCATTAGCATATTGTAGATTCGTGTGGGGGAGGTTCATGCCCCAGAGATATAGAGCAAAGAGGAGGCAGCTGAGGACTACTCCCTGAAGAAGGCCTTTGATTATTGTCTTTTGGGGTGAAGAGGCTGAACCTACACAAACAATGAATCGCAATTCTATGAAAGATTTTATAAAAGATGCTAGCTTGGGGGGTAGTCCAAGGTTTGCAAGTTTAATTAAAAGGATCTGGTGGTTCAAATTGTCATATGCCCCTTCAAAATCTAGGAAAGCTGCAACTAGGACATTATTTTTGAGAATGATTCATTTATTGCATTTGTTAACAATATGAAAGCATCTGTTGAGGAATGGTGTTTCCTGAAGCCAGTTTGAGTGTGAGGGATCATATTATTTTTTTCAACAAACCAGAGGAGTCGGTAATATATCATTTTCTCCATTATTTTCCCCATCACACGAGTAATCATTATGGGCCTATAAGACTCAGGGTTATTTTTGGGTTTATTTTTCTTTAGGATTGGTAGGAGGGACGAACATTTCCAGATATTGGGGAACATAGATGAAGCCCAAGCATGATTATAACAATTTAGAATTTCCTGTTTTTATGAAGGGATGAGATTCTTTATCCATGTAGGGTGTATATTGTCATAGCTACCACTAGTCTTGGTCCTAATATGATGTATTACATTATTCATTTCCTGGATTGAAAATGGGCTGGTTATATACTCGAATCCTGGGCGAGGTTGGTAGCTTGGGTTCATAGGAATTGGGGGCATTTTGCTACAATTATTTGATGTTAACTTATTAACAAAAAGAGTGGCAAATAGCTTAACTTTTTCATTATCATTGTCATAATGGGTATTATTATGCATAAGCTCATACAGGAGTGGATTGGGGGAAGTCTATTTCCCACAGATGTGGCTTATGACTTTATGTATAATTGGCTCATGTGTTTCTCTGGAGAGATTATTTGCAAAATTGTTCCAGTAGTTATATTTAGCATTTATTATGGTCCTTTTTGGATTAGATTCTGCTTGTAATTTTTTTAAATATGTAGTAGGTGATGGTTTATTTAAGAATGTTCTCCTAGCTGCCTTTTTGTTCTCCATTTATGTTGGCACTCATTTGTCCACCATACTTTGGGAATATGTTTAGGGAAGGTTTTCCTAGGTGTGGTCATGGGGATAGCATGATTAGCTGTATTTATTAGTAAAGATGCCAAAACTTCAGCTTGTGTGTCAACTGTTGCGTTTGAAATGCATGAATTTTGGGTGAAACTTGTAATTTCATTATTTAGCTTATTTTGGAACATAGGCCAATTTGCTTTAGTGTTGATATATTTGGAGTCATGTGATAGGGTTTCAGCAGGTTCGTTTAGGGAGCAAACTATGGCAAAGTGTTCAGCACATAGACTATCAATTTTATTTATATAAATTTAGTTCAAAATATTTAATGACACAATTTGTAGGTCAATTGTAGAGAAACTGCCACTTTTGGGGTTGAAATATGTATTCAGGTTTGGAGGGGTAGCAACAGCTAATTCATTATTATTTGAAGTCATACGTTCAATGAACTTACAATCTTTATTTGCTGGTTTATTCCCCCACAAAAGGCTGTGGGCATTAAAGTCTCCACAAATAATGATATTTTTCAACATATTAGAATTATTTATATAGCTGAAGAAATCCATGACATCTGTAATTTGGCCATTAGGGTTATAAAAGCTTATTATGTAAGTTTTTGTATTATTCAGCCAATCACTGATACCAATTGCATCAACATAATTTACAAAATCTGGAAAGTTGATGCAACAGAATTTTATATTATTTTTAACTATTAAAGCTACTCCACCTCCTTTTCTCTCTGATGATCTATCCTTTCTCAGGATAGTGTAACCCAGAGACTTAATTTGTTGATTTTGGATTAAATGAGTTTCCTGGAGGCAAGCAATATTGATGGAATTATTATTCATAAAAGATATTAGTTCATTTAACTTATGTTCAGTAAATGATCTTACGTTCCACTGGAGTATTGATATGTGTTGTGTTGTTGATTTATTTTTCATTTGACTGTGTATCAATGTTCAGCTTTGTTAATAGTAAAGCAAGATCTTTTTTTGCTTGAATGAGCAAATGATTAGGGATGTAGATTTTTGCCAATTCAGCAATGATTGTTGTTTTCTGTTGTTGTTGTATATTCATGGCCTGAACTGCATTGCAGTTTAGAATGAATAAGCATATATTTCGGGTTTGCATGTTTGGTTGTGCATCCAGTTTGTCAGCTAAGGGACTAATTCCTGGTAGTGTTTCTGGTTTGTTTCTCGTTGGGAGGGGGTGCCAGGCCGACCTCATCTCACTAGGCAAGGAGGCTTGTTGGCTTGGTGATTCTTTCTGATAGAGATGTGAGCTAGGGGGATTAAAGGATGGTGTTTCGCAAGGAGTACTTGGTGCATTGGGAGTGTTTGACTTGGGGGTTTTATTTTATTTCAATATAGGTTTTATTTGGTGTGATTGGGCAGTATTTGCTTCCATAGCTGCAAAAGGGTATGGAATGGCCTTCTCTGTTGCTATTTGGAGTGTTAGTGCTCTTTTCTTATATGCAGGGGATTGTGATTTATTTTTGGATTCATATGGGCCTTTACAATTGATACATGTAAGCTGAGTGTTGTTGCAAGTTGTCAACTCCTTAGAATGGGAGCCTTTACAATTACTACAAGCTAGGAGAATTTCATTGCATTTATTTGTTGTGTGTCCCAGTTTCAGAAACTTCTGACACTGGATAGGCTTTGGCTTGGATTCCTTGTGCGGTTCGATTTGCCCAAATAGGAATAACTTTTCTGGGAATAACTTAACTTTTCTGCATTATAGTCACACTTGTCGATAAAATCAAAATTACGAACGACTATAGCGTCAATTACGTTCGCCGTTCGTAATTTCTCGAGTTGACCATTGTTCAACTTTCAACCATACATTTCTTGACTGACCAATCAGAGTCAAGGTTTAAGGCATACTTTTTAAAACTAGAAAAGATGGAACTTTATAACAGCGAATTTTCTATATGGGAGAGGAATCTGACAAAAGTTAAGGAGACTTAGTATTAATAGAGAACAGATGGACACAAAGTACTGTTGAGTGTAAACTCAGTAAACTAATTTCTTGCAATTTTAATTTTTTGCTTTTTAGATACAAGTGTGATGCTAAAATCAAGAAAACTGCCTTGTCACTCATGCTATTTGGCTTTCTTTATTGATAGATGTGACTATGATGTGGCATGGGCATTACAGATGCTGCCGAATATCTTCCCAAAGTAAAGGTGTAGAGTAGGGGCTTTTGAGTAGGAAACATGTTTAGAAAACAATTCTTACTTCGTTACATACAGAATAATTGTATATTTATTACATAGTACAGAATATTTGATTGCAACTCCACTTTACTTTGACCCCAACCCCTCCTAATGTGCAAATATGTAGCTCAAATTGTATATTTCCCATGCCTGCTGCCAGTGCGTCTCTCTTGTTTCGACCTGTGTACCCGTAAATTGAATCAACTGAGATGAAATAAAAACATGTTTTCTTAATGTTTCCTTCTCAATAGCCCCTACTCTATGCATTTACCCTTCCCTCTGAACTTCCCTAGGCCTAGTTTGGCTTCCTATGGACACTAAATGAGCTAGTCTAGCTTAGCCTATGGAAATATTTCAAAGAAGAATGGACTAAGAACTATTGCCGTCTGAAAAGAATTACAATGACTAGAATGGAACAAAGGAGATGTTACCATTTCGAGCAACCATCACAAGCACTAAATGTCATTTCGTCGACAAAAAAAATCCGTCAGAACATTGACACGTCAGGACATCGACAGTCATAACTGTCGGACATCGACATTGTGACTCTCGATGAACTGACGTGTCGATGTTATGACTGTTGACGTTTTCACGGGTAGCAATTGTGACTGTCGATGAACTGACGTGTTGATGTTATGACTGTCAATGTTCTGACGCGTAGCGATTGTGACTTTCTATGTCCTGATGTGTCGATGTTATGACTGTCGATGTTATGACGAATTTATTGTCGATGTTATGACGGATTGTGTCAATGTTATGACTGTCGACGTTATGACGGGTAGCGATTGTGGCTGTCGATGAACTGACGTGTTGATGTTATGACTGTCAATGTTCTGACGCGTAATGATTGTGACTGTCCATGTCCTGACGCGTCGATGTTATGACTGTCAATGTCCTGGCGTGTCGATGTTCTGACGGATTTTTTTTTAGATGTCCTTACGTGTCGATGTTATGACTGTCGACGTTCTGACGGGTAGCGATTGTGACTGTCGATGAACTGACGTGTTGATGTTATGACTGTCAATGTTCTGACGCGTAGCAATTGTGACTGTCTATGTCCTGACGTGTCAATGTTATGACTGTCGATGTCCTGATGTGTCGATGTTCTGACGGATTTTTTGTCGATGTTATAACGGATTTTTTCGATGTCCTACGTGTCGATGTTATGACTGTCGACGTTCTGACGGGTAGCTATTGTGACTGTTGGTGAACTGACGTGTTGATGTTATGACTGTCAATGTTCTGATGGGTAGCGATTGTGACTGTCTATGTCCAGACGTGTCAATGCTATGACTGTTGATGTTATGACGGATTCTGTCGATGTCCTGACGGTAGTGGTCCTGACGTGTGGATGCTCTGGCGCCTTCCCGGAACAAAGAGGCTAGTTAGTTTGTTAAAAAAGTAGCCACCCATTAAAAAATAACGTTAAAAATTTAAACGCATATAGGTTTATAAATAGGTAATAGGTAAGGAATTCGGTACTGTTGTATTAGCTGGAACCCACGCGATATATTGTATACGGAAGATGCTTAAGAAACTAGTCAAACGGGTTTCTTTCAATAGAGAATTGGATTGCAAACCAAGGTTTGTCAGTGCGTTTACAATATTTAATCTTTTTTTTGTGGTTTAGGGGAAAAAATGCTACCTAGGTTAGGTTAGGTAACGTTAGGTTACGTATTTAATATATGCTTTGCTTTGCCCCCCACCCCTCCCTCCTAATGTGCAAATATATAGCCAAAATTTGTTTCGGTACAATCCCTTTATATGGCCTTTCTAAAAAGTCAAGTTTGGTTAATGCTAATGAAATAAAATAAAATAGGATGACTATATAATAGTTTTGAAACAAATTTAGGCTATATATTTGCACATTAGTGGTGGGGGGATGGGGGGCAAAGCATTGTATATATTAAACACGTAACCTAACCTAACCTAACCTAGGTACCTTTTCCCCATCTAAACTCCAAAGAAATGCACTTTAAATATCTTAAAAACCACGCTAAACAAAGTATTTCTCTCGGCGGGGTCTTGAATCAAACAGTTCGTGGTAACGAACTGTAAGTAAGGAGCGACCCGGCTCAATGGTAACCGAAACTCTAGAAAACGGTATTTTGATACAAATAGATACATCAAAAAAATCAGATTTTAATGCTGATTTCAAATATATAAGTTTGATTAAGTTTAATTGTACCCATCAAAAGTTAGGCGCCTGAGAAAATTTGGCTGATTTTTGAAAAAAGGAGGAAAGACCCCCCAAAAGTTGTAGAACCTCAATGAAAATCACACCATCATATTCAGCGTATCAGAGAACCCTACTGTAGAGGTTTCAAGCTCCCATCTACAAAAATGTGGAATTTTGCATTTTTTGCCAGAAGAAAGATCACGGGTGCGTGTTTATTTGTTTTTTTTTTTTTTTCCCAGGGGTGATCGTATTGACCCAGTTGTCCTAGAATATCGTGGGAGGGCTCATTGGAATGGAAATTAAAAGTTCTAGTGCCCTTTTTAAGTGACCAAAATAAATGGAGGGCAACTAGGCCCCCTCCCACGCTCATTTTTTTCCCAAAGTCACCTGATCAAAATTTTGAGATAGCCATTTTGTTCAGCATGTTCGAAAATATAATAAGTATGTCTTTTAGGATGACTTAATCCCCCGAAATTCCCGGGGGGAGGGCTGAAAGTTATGAACTTTACCCAATGTTAACATATAGTATTGGTTATTTGGAAGTATACAGACGTTTTCAGGGGAGATTTTTCCTGGTAGTGGGGGGGGGGGTGGTTCAGGGGTTATGTGGGAGGATCTTTCCATGAAGGAAGTTTTCATGGGGGAAGGGACATTGCTATGAAGGGGACGCCGAACTTCCCAGCATTATTTAAAGCAAGATCAGAAATTTAATATAAAAAAACAACTATTTAAACTGCAATAGCAGCAACATCGAAACTTCAAACGAACAGAAAATATTACATATATGATTGGGTTCACCCCGTAGTCAATACCTCGCTCTTTAAGCCAAAGATTTTTTAGTACTTTCATAAGAGCTATTTATTCTAATTAACGGCCTTTGTGATTAAGCGGTCATTTTTAAAGAATTGGAACAAAATTCGAACTTTCACTTAAAGAGCAAGGTCTTGACTAGGGGGCGAACCCCCTAATAAACAAATTAAAAGTATATGAATATAGAAGTTCGTTACGTAAGTTAATTCGTAAGTTACGTATATTTATTACTAATAAAAACGTTCGTAAGTATAATTAAACAAGTTTCGAGAAAGCCATTTAACTAAATAAAAGTAAATTAATATGAAAATTTTGTTTTAATTATTCATGTACGGTGAGCCAAGATCAAAACCTGCATTTATTCAAAAACGTTCAAAAATTAAATAAAAAAAAACAAGTTTTTTAAACTGAAAGTAAGGAGCGACAATAAAACGTAAAACGAACAGAGATTATTCCGTATATGAAAGGGGCTGTCCCCTCCTCAACGCCTCGCTCTTTACGCTAAAGTTTGACTCTGTCTCACAACTTTATTTTTTAAAACAATAAAAAACTTTAGCGTAAAGAGCGAGGCGTTGAGGAGGGGACAGCCCCTTTCATATACGGAATAATCTCTGTTCGTTTTAAGTTTTATTGTCGCTCCTTACTTTCAGTTTAAAAAACTTGTTTTTTTTTATTTAATCATCTTGTAGAAACGGGTTTTTTCAAAGCGTCTCTGCCGTTTGACTGTAGCATCTCTTGTTGGACTTCTTTAGAGAGGCCCATATAAGGGATTGTACCTTTGTTTCTAAACTATTATATCTTCATCTTTTTATTTGTTTTATTTAATTAGCATTAACCAAACTTCACTTCTTGCGTGGGTTCCAGCTAATACAACAGTACCAGGAATTCTTATAACAAGAGATAGCTTCGACCAAGATAACAGTTTTATAACTGAAATGTTTTTTTTTTAGCCATTGGGTAAACTTGTTTCTATTGCGCCATCAGGTCTGGGTCAGTTACCGTCCATCCCCCTTTCCTTTCTTTCTGCCCCTTGGTAGATGTTTTCCCTAGTCACAAGAGCTTGGGGTTTTATTTGGATTTATATTATAAGTGAATCCTGAAAGGCTGAAATTGAACTCGTTTCAACGGAAATACAGGGCTTGAAAGTTCAAGGAAACAGATTAACACTTGCTGGTAGGGTAAAATTCAAGATAAGGGGCATCAAGATAAGGGGCTTTTCGCTACTTGGAAAGTAGTTGAGCTATGTAAAGATACAAAAAACAAATAAAGTTCAGATACCCGTTAGTTATGCTATTTATTCCAATAGTCTATTTTAAGCAGTACAGTGACTTGAAGTTAACAGAAAAAATTGGCCTCGAAATTATGGCTGAATACAGCCTCTTTCTTTTTTCTAGTTCTATAGTTGCATGAATAACCATGATCTTTTTCTCTTATGTTGAATCTCTTAAAGTTGGGAATCCTTGAAAATGTTTTTTCTTATGTATTTGTTTCAGTTTTGTTTCTCTCCTGTTTTTTTCCTTACTATAGAGATTTGCAAGGGAAACCATGTTGAAGTGTTTTTTTTGTGAATCTATTGATTGAATGAATCTTTTTAGCATGGATCAAGATCCTAAATCATACCCCAAGAAGGGGTTTCAAGCTCTTACCTCTACTCTTTCCCTGCTTCTAAGGCTTAGAAGATTGCCAGTAGGTTCTAAGACTAAGGCCATATGCTCACAAGTTTTTGCGATTTATTCCGTTCTTCAATTCTAAAACAAGTGTGAATCCATAGTTGTGCAAGTCCGGGTTAACAGCAAGCGAGTTTTTGCAGAACTTAGCCTGTTTTTTTTTAATGATTGAATGAAAAAAAGTTTTTTTTCTATTGAAAGTAAGTAGGAACATTAAAACTTAAAACTAGCATAAACTATTCCGTATATGAGGAGGGCTGCCCTTCCTCAGTCCTTGTTCTTTACGCTAAAGTCTTAAAGTTTTTCAAAAACACTTCTCATTCTCATTCAACGGCCCTGGTGTTTGAGCAGTCTTTCCTAAAATATTGTGACGAAACTTCAAACTTTGGCGATGTTTGAGAATGCGGCAATTTAAATTCGAACTTTCGTATGGGGACTAGTTTACGATTTGAGGAATACTGTCCTTTGGAGACATCCAAAAGAACCATTATCATTTTTTTTTTTTAATTTAAGCTACATATTTGCAAAGTTTTTAAAACCGTAAAAATCAGGATCTAGCAAAGCTATGAGGCTCAAAATGCTTTCTTTGGCCCTCATTTGTGCTGTAAATTTACTTCTGAAAGTTTTTACTCTTAAAAAGCATTGTTTGTTTAAGTTGATAAAAAATCAGTGCCCCTTGAAGGGGAAAAGGGTGGTGATATACAGCCTACTTAAACATCCCCTCCCAGAACACAATTTGCATTCTGGATCCATTCCTGAAAGTGTCCTTCACCTAGTTCAACTGCTTTCCTAGATTTTTTTTTTTTAAGTGAGCGCACCTCGGAAAGTTCACTGCATGATTTCAGTTTTTTAAAGCGTGGGAAAAAGCAAACTTTGAGGGCTCATTTGGACCCAAGTCCATTTCTTTCTTTCTTTTTTAGTCACTGGTAAGGATAATTGCCGAGACGCTGATAAAATATAAATAAATCCCAGCTAGATATGTAAACATGTTGCAGGCCATGGAGCCTTTGTGGAGACCAGCACCTTGTATTTGTTGTACGATTTTTGTTTTTTAATGGAGATTATATCTTCTGTTGTCCACTGTTGGTAATGGCAAGAAGAAAACGCATACTACATAGCGAGTTTATAGCATCACGTTTTTTTTGTTTTTCACATGTATTATGAAACAGCTGAGATTTCTCATCGTTAGAATTCTTCTAAGCGAATCCTAATCAAAACATATTTTTATTTCTTTTGGAATATTGGTCTTGCTTATAAAGAAAGACGCTGACTTCTAGCCAAGAAAAAACATAGCTAGTCTGTGGCTGTAATTTATATTTTCAGAAATCCACATGTATAACACGTTTGAAAACCGATTCCAATATAATTCAATCCTTGTTCAACTCAATCCCAATTTAACTCAGTTCTCGTTTATGACACCCCTCATTCAACTCATCCCATTCACCTCAACCCCCACGCAACTCAACCTTCATTCAACTCAACCCCGTGCAATTCAACCCTCACTTACTCACTAGCGAATTTTAACAAACATTCTGAATAACTTACTCTGAAAATTGTAATGGAACAGAATTTTGCAGCATTAACTTTGTACAAGCGATAATGGATAACGTTTCTGGATTTTGCTAAAAAAACTTCTCCGAAAAATTGTAAATGCAAAACAGCTTTAATCGTCGTCTCAATCACCTGATTTTTTTTTTCTTTTTTTTTTTTTTTTTACAGTATATTTTCAGTTTGGATCAGCTGAGTACGTTTTAAGGTTCTCAAGAACGGAATATCTAGAGATGAACTGTAATGGGACCCGAACCCTTACAACTGTTTTTTCTTCTAATCTGCTGTATTCCGTTCTTCTTGCAATAATTTTTATCAGTTGGAAATCCCTTAGAAACGATAAAAAGCTTTTCCATTACCCCTTGTGCAAAGTATTGGCAATGAATTCTGAGTAGAGAGGGGGGTCCGAGTCGTGACATGACCACGTGGTTTATGGTTTTCTCACTGAGAATGAAAAAACAGAATTTTTCTCACTTGAAAAAAAACATGGTTTTTCTCACATTTATGGATGTTTTCTGGACGGTTATGTGTGTTGGTCAATTTATTTGATGTTTTTCTCGGATGTCAACAGTAATTTATGTCTGTTTTATGGTTTTTGTCAGTAAGAATGAAAAAACAGGACTTTTCTCACTTTGATGGATATTTCTTGGAGAATTGTTTCCGGGACGAAGTTTATTAATGTCTGACAGATGACGTCAAGTTGATTAATGTCTTTGGAGTTGGTCTGATCAAATTGTTTCCGGGTGAAGATTATTAATGTCTGACAGATGAAGTCAAGGATGATTGATTTGTCATGAAAGAAGAATTGTTTCCGAGCGAATGTTTTGATCTTAGCGATGAAGAGATTAACGCGGGAAAGATTTTCCCGGTAATTTCAAATGTGACAGCGCAGGGATGCCAAAAACAAAAGGAACACACAGAAATTACGTTTAGGGGTTATTTGGGCGAAACCGTTTTAGACATTTTAGGAAATTATTTCGGCGAAACAGTTAGAGACATTTTAAAAGATGATTTTAGAAGATGTTTTAGAAGAGAATTTGAGGGTGAAACTCTGTGGTCGTTATAATACACAAGTTCCATTTGAACAGTGTCGTGAGGTCCTCTACCCCAACCCCAAAGGGCTCCGATCCACCTACCCCAACTCCGAAGGAAGCCCGGTCCTCAAAGGTCCCCCGGCGCCCCAAAGGACCACCAGTGTCCCAAAGGCCCCTGAGCCCCCATTTTTTAATAATTTTTTAAGGCTTTATTATATCTTTTCAGAACACGTTCTTTTCTTAATGTCCATCCTAAACCCATTTTACAAGTTGAAGTACCCATCCTTTTCACCCACAACTTTACTATACTGTTTTGTTGAATGCTCCAACACCAAGCAATACTTTTCAAAGGCATTTCAGAACCAGTTCTTTTCTTAATGTCCTTCCTAAACCCATTTTACAAGTTAAAGTACCCATCCTTTTCACACACAACTTTACTTTACAACTTTTTGAATGCTCCAACACCAAGCAATACTTTTCAAAGGGCATTTCAGAACAATTTCTTTTCTTAACGTCCTTCCTAAACCCATTTTACAAGTTGAAGTACCCATCCTTTTCACACACAACTTTACTATACTACCTTTTTGAATGCCCAACACCAAGCAATACTTTTCAAAAGGCATTTCAGAACAAGTTCTTTTCTTAATGTCCTTCCTAAACCCATTTTACAAGTTGAAGTACCCATCCTTTTCACCCACAACTTTACTTTACAGCTTTTTGAATGCTCCAACACCAAGCAATACTTTTCAAAGGCATTTCAGAACCAGTTATTTTCATAATGTCATTCCTAAACCCATTTTACAAGTTAAAGTACCCATCCTTTTCACACACAACTTTACTTTACAACTTTTTGAATGCTCCAACACCAAGCAATACTTTTCAAATGGCATTTCAGAACAAGTTCTTTTCTTAATGTCCTTCCTAAACCCATTTTACAAGTTGAAGTACCCATCCTTTTCACCCACAACTTTACTTTACAGCTTTTTGAATGCTCTAACACCAAGCAATACTTTTCAAAGGCATTTCAGAACCAGTTATTTTCTTAATGACCGTCCTAAACCCATTTTACAAGTTGAAGTACCCATCCTTTTCACACACAACTTTACTTTACAGCTTTTTGAATGCTCCAACACCAAGCAATACTTTTCAAAAGGCATTTCAGAACAAGTTCTTTTCTTAGTGACCGTCCTAAACCCATTTTACAAGTTGAAGTACCCATCCTTTTCACCAACAACTTTACTATACTGCTTTTTTGAATGCTCCAACCCCGAGCAATACTTTTCAAAGGCATTTCAGAACCAGTTCTTTTCTTAATGTCCCTCCTAAACCCATTTTACAAATTGAAGTACCCATCCTTTTTACACACAACTTTACTTTACAGATTTTTGAATGCTCCAACACCAAGCAATACTTTTCAAAGGGCATTTCAGAACAATTTCTTTTCTTAATGTCCTTCCTAAACCCATTTTACAAGTTGAAGTACCCATCCTTTTCACCCACAACTTTACTTTACAGCTTTTTGAATGCTCCAACACCAAGCAATACTTTTCAAAGGGCATTTCAGAACAATTTCTTTTCTTAATGTCCTTCCTAAACCCATTTTACAAGTTGAAGTACCCATCCGTTTCACACACAACTTTACTTTAAAGCTTTTTGAATGCCCAACACCAAGCGATACTTTTCAAAAGGCATTTCAGAACAAGTTCTTTTCTTAATGTCCTTCCTAAACCCATTTTACAAGTTGAAGTACCCATCCTTTTCACCCACAACTTTACTTTACAGCTTTTTGAATGCTCCAACACCAAGCAATACTTTTCAAAGGGCATTTCAGAACAATTTCTTTTCTTAATGTCCTTCCTAAACCCATTTTACAAGTTGAAGTACCCATCCGTTTCACACACAACTTTACTTTAAGCTTTTCTGAATGCCCAACACCAAGCGATACTTTTCAAAAGGCATTTCAGAACAAGTTCTTTTCTTAATGTCCTTCCTAAACCCATTTTACAAGTTGAAGTACCCATCCGTTTCACACACAACTTTACTTTAAAGCTTTTTGAATGCCCAACACCAAGCAATACTTTTCAAAGGCATTTCAGAACCAGTTATTTTCTTAATGTCATTCCTAAACCCATTTTACAAGTTGAAGTACCCATTCTTTACACCCACAGCTTTACTTTACAGCTTTTTGAATTCTCCAACACCAAGCAATACTTTTCAAAGGGCATTTCAGAACAAGTTCTTTTCATAATGTCCATCCTAAACCCATTTTACAAGTTGAAGTTCCCATCCTTTTCACCCACAACTTTACTTTACAGCTTTTTGAATGCTCAACACCAAGCAATACTTTTCAAAAGGCATTTCAGAACAAGTTCTTTTCTTAGTGACCGTCCTAAACCCATTTTACAAATTGAAGTACCCATTCTTTTCACTCACAACTTTACTTTACAGCTTTTTGAATGCTCCAACACCAAGCAATACTTTTCAAAGGGCATTTCAGAACAATTTCTTTTCTTAATGTCCTTCCTAAACCAATTTTACAAATTGAAGTACTCTTCCATTTCACCATAACTATACTATACTGCTTTTTTGAATGCTCCAACATCAAGCAATACTTCTCAAATGGCATTTCACAACAATTTCTTTTCTTAATGTCCTTCCTAAACCCATTTTACAAGTTGAAGTACCCATCCTTTTCACCCGCAACTATGCTTTACAGCTCTTGAATACCACCACACCAAGCAATACTTTTCAAAAGGCATTTCAGAACAAGTTCTTTTCATAATGTCCCTCTTAAACCCATTTTACAAGTTGAAGTACCCATCCTTTTCACCCACAACTTTACTATACTGCTTTTTGAATGCTCCAACACCAAGCAATACTTTTCAAATGCATTTCAGAACCAGTTCCTTTCTTAATGTTCCTCCTAAAACCATTTTTACATGTTGAAGTACCTATCCTTTTCACCACAACTTTACTTTACAACTTTTTTTTCTTAATTTCCCTCCTAAACCCATTTTACAAGTTGAAGTACACACACAGAGACGACACACACACACACACAGAGAGAGAGAGACGACACACAGAGAGACGAAACATGCACAGAGATGACACGTGCACAGAGACGACACACACACACACACACACACACACACACACACACCACACACACACACACACACACACACACACACACACACACACACACACACACACACACACACACACACACACACACACACACACACACACACACACACACACACACACCACACACACACACACACACACACACACACACACACACACACACACACACACACACACACACACACACACACACACACACACACACACAAAAATTGGCCTCGAAATTATGGCTGAATACAGCCTCTTTCTTTTTTCTATTTCTATAGTTGCATGAATAACCATGATCTTTTTCTCTTATGTTGAATCTCTTAAAGTTGGGAATCCTTGAAAATGTTTTTTCTTATGTATTTGTTTCAGTTTTGTTTCTCTCCTGTTTTTTTCCTTACTATAGAGATTTGCAAGGGAAACCATGTTGAAGTGTTTTTTTTGTGAATCTATTGATTGAATGAATCTTTTTAGCATGGATCAAGATCCTAAATCATACCCCAAGAAGGGGTTTCAAGCTCTTACCTCTACTCTTTCCCTGCTTCTAAGGCTTAGAAGATTGCCAGTAGTTTCTAAGACTAAGGCCATATGCTCACAAGTTTTTGCGATTTATTCCGTTCTTCAATTCTAAAACAAGTGTGAATCCATAGTTGTGCAAGTCCGGGTTAACAGCAAGCGAGTTTTTGCAGAACTTAGCATCTTTTTTTTTAATGATTGAATGAAAAAAAGTTTTTTTTTCTATTGAAAGTAAGGAGGAACATTAAAACTTAAAACTAGCATAAACTATTCCGTATATGAGGAGGGCTGCCCTTCCTCGGTCCTTGTTCTTTACGCTAAAGTCTTAAAGTTTTTCAAAAACACTTCTCATTCTCATTCAACGGCCCTGGTGTTTGAGCAGTCTTTCTTAAGAATTGTGACAAAACTTCAAACTTTGGCGATGTTTGAGAATGCGGCAATTTAAATTCGAACTTTCGTATGGGGACTAGTTTACGATTTGAGGAATACTGTCCTTTGGAGACATCCAAAAGAACCATTATCATTTTTTTTTTTTAATTTAAGCTACATATTTGCAAAGTTTTTAAAACCGTAAAAATCAGGATCTAGCAAAGCTATGAGGCTCAAAATGCTTTCTTTGGCCCTCATTTGTGCAGTAAATTTACTTCTGAAAGTTTTTACTCTTAAAAAGCATTGTTTGTTTAAGTTGATAAAAAATCAGTGCCCCTTGAAGGGGAAATGGGTGGTGATATACAGCCTACTTAAACATCCCCTCCCAGAACACAATTTGCATTCTGGATCCATTCCTGAAAGTGTCCTTCACCTAGTTCAACTGCTTTCCTAGATTTTTTTTTTAAGTGAGCGCACCTCGGAAAGTTCACTGCATGATTTCAGTTTTATAAAGCGTGGGAAAAAGCAAACTTTGAGGGCTCATTTGGACCCAAGTCCATTTCTTTCTTTCTTTTTTTAGTCACTGGTAAGGATAATTGCCGAGACGCTGATAAAATATAAATAAATCCCAGCTAGATATGTAAATATGTTACAGGCCATGGAGCCTTTGTGGAGACCAGCGCCTTGTATTTGTTGTACGATTTTTGTTTTTTAATGGAGATTATATCTTCTGTTGTCCACTGTTGGTAATGGCAAGAAGAAAATGCATACTACATAGCGAGTTTATAGCATCACGTTTTTTTTGTTTTTCACATGTATTATGAAACAGCTGAGATTTCTCATCGTTAGAATTCTTCTAAGCGAATCCTAATCAAAACATATTTTTATTTCTTTTGGAATATTGGTCTTGCTTATAAAGAAAGACGCTGACTTCTAGCCAAGAAAAAACATAGCTAGTCTGTGGCTGTAATTTATATTTTCAGAAATCCACATGTATAACACGTTTGAAAACCGATTCCAATATAATTCAATCCTTGTTCAACTCAATCCCAATTTAACTCAGTTCTCGTTTATGACACCCCTCATTCAACTCATCCCATTCACCTCAACCCCCACGCAACTCAACCTTCATTCAACTCAACCCCGTGCAATTCAACCCTCACTTACTCACTAGCGAATTTTAACAAACATTCTGAATAACTTACTCTGAAAATTGTAATGGAACAGAATTTTGCAGCATTAACTTTGTACAAGCGATAATGGATAACGTTTCTGGATTTTGCTAAAAAAACTTCTCCGAAAAATTGTAAATGCAAAACAGCTTTAATCGTCGTCTCAATCACCTGATTTTTTTTTTCTTTTTTTTTTTTTTTTACAGTATATTTTCAGTTTGGATCAGCTGAGTACGTTTTAAGGTTCTCAAGAACGGAATATCTAGAGATGAACTGTAATGGGACCCGAACCCTTACAACTGTTTTTCTTCTAATCTGCTGTATTCCGTTCTTCTTGCAATAATTTTTATCAGTTGGAAATCCCTTAGAAACGATAAAAAGCTTTTCCATTACCCCTTGTGCAAAGTATTGGCAATGAATTCTGAGTAGAGAGGGGGGTCCGAGTCGTGACATGACCACGTGGTTTATGGTTTTCTCACTGAGAATGAAAAAACAGAATTTTTCTCACTTGAAAAAAACATGGTTTTTCTCACATTTATGGATGTTTTCTGGACGGTTATGTGTGTTGGTCAATTTATTTGATGTTTTTCTCGGATGTCAACAGTAATTTATGTCTGTTTTATGGTTTTTGTCAGTAAGAATGAAAAAACAGGACTTTTCTCACTTTGATGGATATTTCTTGGAGAATTGTTTCCGGGACGAAGTTTATTAATGTCTGACAGATGACGTCAAGTTGATTAATGTCTTTGGAGTTGGTCTGATCAAATTGTTTCCGGGTGAAGATTATTAATGTCTGACAGATGAAGTCAAGGATGATTGATTTGTCATGAAAGAAGAATTGTTTCCGAGCGAATGTTTTGATCTTAGCGATGAAGAGATTAACGCGGGAAAGATTTTCCCGGTAATTTCAAATGTGACAGCGCAGGGATGCCAAAAACAAAAGGAACACACAGAAATTACGTTTAGGGGTTATTTGGGCGAAACCGTTTTAGACATTTTAGGAAATTATTTCGGCGAAACAGTTAGAGACATTTTAAAAGATGATTTTAGAAGATGTTTTAGAAGAGAATTTGAGGGTGAAACTCTGTGGTCGTTATAATACACAAGTTCCATTTGAACAGTGTCGTGAGGTCCTCTACCCCAACCCCAAAGGGCTCCGATCCACCTACCCCAACTCCGAAGGAAGCCCGGTCCTCAAAGGTCCCCCGGCGCCCCAAAGGACCACCAGTGTCCCAAAGGCCCCTGAGCCCCCATTTTTTAATAATTTTTTAAGGCTTTATTATATCTTTTCAGAACACGTTCTTTTCTTAATGTCCATCCTAAACCCATTTTACAAGTTGAAGTACCCATCCTTTTCACCCACAACTTTACTATACTGTTTTGTTGAATGCTCCAACACCAAGCAATACTTTTCAAAGGCATTTCAGAACCAGTTCTTTTCTTAATGTCCCTCCTAAACCCATTTTACAAGTTCAAGTACCCATCCTTTTACACACAACTTTACTTTACAGCTTTTTGAATGCTCCAACACCAAGCAATACTTTTCAAAGGGCATTTCAGAACAATTTCTTTTCTTAACGTCCTTCCTAAACCCATTTTACAAGTTGAAGTACCCATCCTTTTCACACACAACTTTACTATACTACCTTTTTGAATGCCCAACACCAAGCAATACTTTTCAAAAGGCATTTCAGAACAAGTTCTTTTCTTAATGTCCTTCCTAAACCCATTTTACAAGTTGAAGTACCCATCCTTTTCACCCACAACTTTACTTTACAGCTTTTTAAATGCTCCAACACCAAGCAATACTTTTCAAAGGCATTTCAGAACCAGTTATTTTCATAATGTCATTCCTAAACCCATTTTACAAGTTAAAGTACCCATCCTTTTCACACACAACTTTACTTTACAACTTTTTGAATGCTCCAACACCAAGCAATACTTTTCAAATGGCATTTCAGAACAAGTTCTTTTCTTAATGTCCTTCCTAAACCCATTTTACAAGTTGAAGTACCCATCCTTTTCACCCACAACTTTACTTTACAGCTTTTTGAATGCTCTAACACCAAGCAATACTTTTCAAAGGCATTTCAGAACCAGTTATTTTCTTAATGACCGTCCTAAACCCATTTTACAAGTTGAAGTACCCATCCTTTTCACACACAACTTTACTTTACAGCTTTTTGAATGCTCCAACACCAAGCAATACTTTTCAAAAGGCATTTCAGAACAAGTTCTTTTCTTAGTGACCGTCCTAAACCCATTTTACAAGTTGAAGTACCCATCCTTTTCACCAACAACTTTACTATACTGCTTTTTTGAATGCTCCAACACCAAGCAATACTTTTCAAAGGCATTTCAGAACCAGTTCTTTTCTTAATGTCCCTCCTAAACCCATTTTACAAATTGAAGTACCCATCCTTTTTACACACAATTTTACTTTACAGATTTTTGAATGCTCCAACACCAAGCAATACTTTTCAAAGGGCATTTCAGAACAATTTCTTTTCTTAATGTCCTTCCTAAACCCATTTTACAAGATGAAGTACCCATCCTTTTCACACACAACTTTACTATACTACCTTTTTGAATGCCCAACACCAAGCAATACTTTTCAAAAGGCATTTCAGAACAAGTTCTTTTCTTAATGTCCATCCTAAACCCATTTTACAAGTTGAAGTTCCCATCCTTTTCACACACAACTTTACTTTACAGCTTTTTGAATGCCCAACACCAAGCAATACTTTTCAAATGGCATTTCAGAACAAGTTCTTTTCTTAATGTCCTTCTTAAACCCATTTTACAAGTTGAAGTACCCATCCTTTTCACACACAACTTTACTTTACAGCTTTTTGAATGCTCCAACACCAAGCAATACTTTTCAAAGGGCTTTTCAGAACAAGTTCTTTTCATAATGTCCATCCTAAACCCATTTTACAAGTTGAAGTTCCCATTCTTTTCACACACAACTTTACTTTACAGCTTTTTGAATGCCCAACACCAAGCAATACTTTTCAAATGACATTTCAGAACAAGTTCTTTTCTTATTGTCCTTCTTAAACCCATTTTAAATGTTGAAGTACCCATCCTTTTCACCCCCAACTTTACTTTACAGCTTTTTGAATGCTCCAACACCAAGCAATACTTTTCAAAGGCATTTCAGAACCAGTTATTTTCTTAATGTCATTCCGAAACCCATTTTACAAGTTGAAGTACCCATCTTTTTCTCAAACAACTTTACTTTACAGCTTTTTGAATGCTCCAGCACCAAGCAATACTTTTCAAAGGCATTTCAGAACCAGTTCTTTTCTTAATGTCCCTCCTAAACCCATTTTACAAATTGAAGTACCCATCCTTTTTACACACAACTTTACAGCTTTTTGAATGCTCCAACACCAAGCAATACTTTTCAAAGGGCATTTCAGAACAATTTCTTTTCTTAATGTCCTTCCTAAACCCATTTGACAAGTTGAAGTACCCATCCTTTTCACACACAACTTTACTTTACAGCTTTTTGAATGCCCAACACCAAGCAATACTTTTCAAAAGGCATTTCAGAACAAGTTCTTTTCTTAATGTCCTTCCTAAACCCATTTTAAAAGTTGAAGTACCCATCCTTTTCACCCACAACTTTACTTTACAGCTTTTTGAATGCTCCAACACCAAGCAATACTTTTCAAAGGCATTTCAGATCCAGTTATTTTCTTAATGTCATTCCTAAACCCATTTTACAAGTTGAAGTACCCATTCTTTACACCCACAACTTTACTTTACAGCTTTTTGAATGCTCCAACACCAAGCAATACTTTTCAAAGGGAATTTCAGAACAAGTTCTTTTCATAATGTCCATCCTAAACCCATTTTACAAGTTGAAGTTCCCATCCTTTTCACCCACAACTTTACTTTACAGCTTTTTGAATGCTCAACACCAAGCAATACTTTTCAAAAGGCATTTCAGAACAATTTCTTTTCTTAATGTCCTTCCTAAACCCATTTTACAAATTGAAGTACTCATCCTTTTCACCATAACTTTACTATACTGCTTTTTTGAAAGCTCCAACATCAAGCAATACTTCTCAAATGGCATTTCACAACAATTTCTTTTCTTAATGTCCTTCCTAAACCCATTTTACAAGTTGACGTACCCCTCCTTTTCACCCGCAACTATACTTTACAGCTCTTGAATGCCACAACACCAAGCAATACATTTCAAAAGGCATTTCAGAACAAGTTCTTTTCTTAATGTCCCTCCTAAACCCATTTTACAAGTTGAAGTACCCATCCTTTTCACCCACAACTTTACTATACTGCTTTTTGAATGCTCCAACACCAAGCAATACTTCTCAAATGCATTTCAGAACCAGTTCCTTTCTTAATGCCTCTCCTAAAACCATTTTTACATGTTGAAGTGCCTATCCTTTTCACCACAACTTTACTTTACAACTTTTTTTTCTTAATGTCCCTCCTAAACCCATTTTAAAAGTTGAAGTACCCATCTTTTTCACCCAGAACTATACTTCACAGCTTTTTGAATGCCCCAACACCAAGCAATACTTTTCAAAAGGCATTTCAGAACAAGTTCTTTTCTTAATGTCCCTCCTACACACATTTTACAAGTTGAGGTACCCATCCTTTTCACCACAACTTTACTATAAGACTTTTCGAATACCCCAACATCAAGCAATACTTTTCAAAAGGCTTTATTATATCTTTTCAGAACAAGTTCTTTACGTAATTTTCTTCCTAAACCCATTTTACAAGTTGAAGTAGTTATCTTTTTCCCCACAACTTTACTATACTACCTTTTTGAATGCCCCAACACCAAGCAATACTTTTCAAAGGGCATTTCACAACAATTTCTTTTCTTAATGTCCTTCCTAAACCCATTTTACAAATTGAAGTACCCATCCTTTTCACCCCCAACTTTACTTTACAGCTTTTTTGAATGCTCCAACACCAAGCAATACTTTTAAAAGGCATTTCAGAACAAGTTCTTTTCTTAATGTCCCTCCTAAACCCATTTTACAAATTGAAGTACCCATCCTTTTTACACACAACTTTACTTTACAGCTTTTTGAATGCTCCAACACCAAGCAATACTTTTCAAAGGGCATTTCAGAACAATTTCTTTTCTTAATGTCCTTCCTAAACCCATTTTACAAGTTGAAGTACCCATCCGTTTCACACACAACTCTACTTTAAAGCTTTTTGAATGCCCAACACCAAGCGATACTTTTCAAAAGGCATTTCAGAACAAGTTCTTTTCTTATTGTCCTTCCTAAACCCATTTTACAAGTTGAAGTACCCATCCTTTTCACCCACAACTTTACTTTACAGCTTTTTGAATGCTCCAACACCAAGCAATACTTTTCAAAGGGCATTTCAGAACAATTTCTTTTCTTAATGTCCTTCCTAAACCCATTTTACAAGTTGAAGTACCCATCCGTTTCACACACAACTTTACTTTAAAGCTTTTTGAATGCCCAACACCAAGCGATACTTTTCAAAAGGCATTTCAGAACAAGTTCTTTTCTTAATGTCCTTCCTAAACCCATTTTACAAGTTGAAGTACCCATCCTTTTCACCCACAACTTTACTTTACAGCTTTTTGAATGCTCCAACACCAAGCAATACTTTTCAAAGGGCATTTCAGAACAATTTCTTTTCTTAATGTCCTTCCTAAACCCATTTTACAAGTTGAAGTACCCATCCGTTTCACACACAACTTTACTTTAAAGCTTTCTGAATGCCCAACACCAAGCGATACTTTTCAAAAGGCATTTCAGAACAAGTTCTTTTCTTAATGTCCTTCCTAAACCCATTTTACAAGTTGAAGTACCCATCCGTTTCACACACAACTTTACTTTAAAGCTTTTTGAATGCCCAACACCAAGCAATACTTTTCAAAGGCATTTCAGAACCAGTTATTTTCTTAATGTCATTCCTAAACCCATTTTACAAGTTGAAGTACCCATTCTTTACACCCACAGCTTTACTTTACAGCTTTTTGAATTCTCCAACACCAAGCAATACTTTTCAAAGGGCATTTCAGAACAAGTTCTTTTCATAATGTCCATCCTAAACCCATTTTACAAGTTGAAGTTCCCATCCTTTTCACCCACAACTTTACTTTACAGCTTTTTGAATGCTCAACACCAAGCAATACTTTTCAAAAGGCATTTCAGAACAAGTTCTTTTCTTAGTGACCGTCCTAAACCCATTTTACAAATTGAAGTACCCATTCTTTTCACTCACAACTTTACTTTACAGCTTTTTGAATGCTCCAACACCAAGCAATACTTTTCAAAGGGCATTTCAGAACAATTTCTTTTCTTAATGTCCTTCCTAAACCAATTTTACAAATTGAAGTACTCTTCCATTTCACCATAACTATACTATACTGCTTTTTTGAATGCTCCAACATCAAGCAATACTTCTCAAATGGCATTTCACAACAATTTCTTTTCTTAATGTCCTTCCTAAACCCATTTTACAAGTTGAAGTACCCATCCTTTT
>CM051270.1:5083249-5090749 GCA_027921565.1 Artemia sinica | reverse complement strand
TGCCCTTATCGAAAGTAGAATACTTTTGAAACTTCATTTGAAAGGCCATTTCTTGGCCAAACATCAACATTTTGACACTCCTGACAAGCCAAATTTTGTTTCGAATTTTGCTTCAAATTTGACATCTTTCAATGCAAAGCAGCTAGTTGCTCTTCCCTTTCTCGAACAGCAGCAAGTTCATGAAAATGAATAAGGTCAGTTTCCTTATAATTTTTTGATACGATAAAATAATGCTATTGGGCATTACGCGCTACCTAATAATCGAGCTACCACTAGTGCTACCTGGGTTTTGTTTGGTTGTTATGAGAAAATGGGCTAAAATTTACCGACAACTAAATAATCCAGCATTTCATTTGTGGTTTTTTGCAAACTGTCAGTGAGAACTGCGTCCTAGAAAATATTTATGGCGCTTGGGTCGGTTGCAACCTGACCAAGAGGTATCTTATTGCTCTGTTCTTGGGTATTATTATTTTGTTTGAAAAAGTATGTGATGCGTGCAAACAATTTTTGCACAGAGCAGGAAAGACCCTTTCTTGGCCCACTAGTGCTACCTGGGTTTTGTTGGGGTGATATGAGAAAATGGGCTAAAATTTACCGACAACTAAATAATCCAGCATTTCATTTGTGGTTTTTTGCAAACTGTCAGTGGAGAACTGCGTCCTAGATAATATTTATGGCGCTTGGGTCGGTTGCAACCTGACCAAGAGGTATCTTATTGCTCTGTTCTTGGGTATTATTATTGTGTTTGAAAAAGTATGTGATGCGTGCAAACAATTTTTGCACAGAGCAGGAAAGACCCTTTCTTGGCCCACTAGTGCTACCTGGGTTTTGTTGGGGTGATATGAGAAAATGGGCTAAAATTTACCGACAACTAAATAATCCAGCATTTCATTTGTGGTTTTTTGCAAACTGTCAGTGGAGAACTGCGTCCTAGAGAATATTTATGGCGCTTGGGTCGGTTGCAACCTGACCAAGAGGTATCTTATTGCTCTGTTCTTGGGTATTATTATTGTGTTTGAAAAAGTATGTGATGCGTGCAAACAATTTTTGCACAGAGCAGGAAAGACCCTTTCTTGGCCCACTAGTGCTACCTGGGTTTTGTTGGGGTGATATGAGAAAATGGGCTAAAATTTACCGACAACTAAATAATCCAGCATTTCATTTGTGGTTTTTTGCAAACTGTCAGTGGAGAACTGCATCCTAGAGAATATTTATGGCGCTTGGGTCGGTTGCAACCTGACCAAGAGGTATCTTATTGCTCTGTTCTTGGGTATTATTATTGTGTTTGAAAAAGTATGTGATGCGTGCAAACAATTTTTGCACAGAGCAGGAAAGACCCTTCCTTGGCCCACTAGTGCTACCTGGGTTTTGTTGGGGTGATATGAGAAAATGGGCTAAAATTTACCGACAACTAAATAATCCAGCATTTCATTTGTGGTTTTTTGCAAACTGTCAGTGAGAACTGCGTCCTAGAAAATATTTATGGCGCTTGGGTCGGTTGCAACCTGACCAAGAGGTATCTTATTGCTCTGTTCTTGGGTATTATTATTTTGTTTGAAAAAGTATGTGATGCGTGCAAACAATTTTTGCACAGAGCAGGAAAGACCCTTTCTTGGCCCACTAGTGCTACCTGGGTTTTGTTGGGGTGATATGAGAAAATGGGCTAAAATTTACCGACAACTAAATAATCCAGCATTTCATTTGTGGTTTTTTGCAAACTGTCAGTGGAGAACTGCGTCCTAGAGAATATTTATGGCGCTTGGGTCGGTTGCAACCTGACCAAGAGGTATCTTATAGCTCTGTTCTTGGGTATTATTATTGTGTTTGAAAAAGTATGTGATGCGTGCAAACAATTTTTGCACAGAGCAGGAAAGACCCTTCCTTGGCCCACTAGTGCTACCTGGGTTTTGTTGGGGTGATATGAGAAAATGGGCTAAAATTTACCGACAACTAAATAATCGAGCATTTCATTTTTACCGACAACTAAATAATCTTCAATGGAGTATAGAACTTTTTGCTACTGTATATTACCTTTAAAGTACTTTGGACAAACTAGGCAGACGATTCAATAATAAAGAGATTCAGTGTGCTTAGCCAGAGTGGTGTCAGATATAAATAAAAGTACAAAGTTGTTAACTAGTGAAAACCCATTTGGCAATAGTATAGAAAAAAGAAGTTTTTGTTCGAGAATGATTATATTTTAAATTAACCCTTACTTTGATTATTATTTTCTTGGTATAAAATTCATATCTAACATCACCCTGTTGTCACTTCCCCGCCACGTTGAGGCGACACTGATAGTACTTTTGATTTTGTTTTTATTTTGTGAAGTATATACGTATTATTTAAAAAAATACGCATTACATAGTTATACATTTAAATAAAATCAAAAGTACAAGGGAAGGCCCACCACCACAACTACCAATGAAGCTGTAAGCGATAAAACTGTAATCAAACTGTAAGCAATAAAAAGAAAAATAATGACCCTTTGAATTTCAGCTTAGGCATTCCTTTTGAATTAGATATAAAAACGAAATTTGTTTTGTCGGTTTCTTTTTTGGTCGTTACTGTTGTTAATTTTCAGCTCATGACAGCTTTGGGTAAAAAAGAAGACAAATGAAGAATTAGAAAATTATAATGCTTGAGAACATTGAATCAACCGTGCTGAACCACAGTTGAAAAAAAGTGGAAGATAACAAAATTAGGCAATATTCTAAAGCTAATCTTCAAAACTCTACTAAAATCAAATGTTCTATTCGTGGATAAGAAATACTAATTAGTAATGAATCATTATTGCAACTTAACATAAGTTCTATTCTTTGATTCTGTTTCATAGTTTTTACTTCTTATTTCAGTTCCCTTTCAGTTTGAAAAAAATATATGATAATAATTGTAAAATCATCTTGATTTCTGGAATAAAAATACTATAATATGCGAATAAATTATATTTCTAGAGTAAAAAATTTAGTTTTTTCCTAATGCAGTTTGTATGTTCCCTGCATGTTTTGCAATATTCATCTCACCTCGCTCACTTCCCAGAATATTTGAATAGTTTCATAATACAGCGAATAATTTCATAATACAGTATAGTCTACAACGAATAAAGACAAACTGAAAAATAAATAGCCAATAAATACAAACTGTCGATTAGAAAAGCACCTAGAAACTACAAACTAAAAAGCTCTTAATAACCATGCAAAAAGAAAAATCGAGAAGAGAGGGAGGAGAGTGAGGAGGAGGAGAGAAAAATAGATATTACTTCAACTCATGGTGAAGTTGGAATCAATTATATGAAAACAAATTTAGTAGCTTTAGCAGTTGATCGTTCTTTATTGACATTAAATAAAAAAACTTTTTCCACAAAATAATCTTTCAAAGGAAGGCCTCTCAATTACTTGGACTATCTGTCTTGGCTTTTCTCTGTTTACAATTACCCAGCGTCTTGATTCAACCTATGCAACCTATTGCAAAATACTTGATAACTTCAATTCAAAATCAAAAAACTAGAAATGAACTCCGTTAAACTAAGAATGAGCGAAATAGAATCAAATGACCTGCCAAGCATAAAACTATTACCAATCATCCTCATTAAATAAATGAAACCCAAAACGAACAGAAATTAAATAAATAACCGAGTCAGAGTCAAAACGAGCAGAAATTAACATGAGTAGGGCTCAAAACCCAGGGACGTAATTTGATGTGGGGCATGGAGGGGAACTACCTCTTCAGAACCAAAGCCCTCCCTCGACCTCAGTCTGCCCCTCACCCCAGCAGAAATGTAGATTCTGCAAAAAATCTTGTCAAAACTAAGATAAGCCTGCATAATTCAAGTATCCTGAGAAAACGTCAATGGGAATCGGATATATAATAATTTTCTTCTCCACATTACTGAGAGAGGGGAAAACTGCCTCCACCTGGCCCCATCAAACGAAGCCCCTGGGAAAACTCCCTCTATATAAGACTAATATATGTTCGTATTGAGTTATAACGTCGCTCCTTGCTTTCAGTTGAAAAAAACTATTTTTAAATTTAATTTCTGATCGTTTTTCAAATAATGATGGTAAATTCTCTCCCTGCATGATAAAATTATCTCCTCTTGCAGTAAAATCAACCATAGAAGGTTCTTTCCCTCAGAAAATACCCCCACTCCCTGCCGCAGCTCATTGGTCTACAATCACTTTCGACTTATGAAAAAAAGGTACTTGAACTCTCAATTTCCGATCTAATGAGCACCCTCTGAAGCTTTTGGGACCATGAGGCAAAGGTTTGGATGAGGAAGGGATAGTCCTTTCCTATACGGAATAAATTCTGCTCGTTTTGGGGTTAAATGTTACTCTTTACTTTCATAGCAACAGCGTACACCAGAAGTATTCCCAGAAATCATAAGGGAGTACATTTCAATTTGGCATTTTTTCTTTTTTCGTTTCCGTTGCACTCCCCCCCCCCAAAAAAAAATATTCACTGTCATTTTCACTTAATTTGGATAACTTGGCTCCAGCTTTATCACCACCCCCCCCCCCCCCCCTTCCCAGGATTTTGAAGAAATTACGGCACTGTCAAAACCCCTATGCATTCCAAAGGCCAAAACATACTTTGCACTTTACTAAAATTAAATTTAAAAAGAACAAGTTTTTTTTTACTGAAAGTAAGGAACGACGTTAAAACTTAAAACGAACAGAAATTATTCTGTATATGAAAGGGGCTGTGCCCTCCTCAACGCCTCGCTCTTTACGCTAAAGTTCGTTATTGTTTAAAAAAAATAAAGTTGTGAGAAAGTCAAACTTTAGCGTAAAAAGCGAGGCGTTGAGGAGGGCACAGCCCCTTTCATATACGGAATAATTTCTGTTCGTTTTAAGGTTTAACATCGTTCCTTACTTTCAGTTAAAAAAACTTGTTTTTTTTATTTAATTTTTGAACGTTTTTGAATTAATGTAGGCTTTGATTTTGGCTCATCGTACATGAATATTAAAAAAAAATTGCATATTAATTTTACTTTTTTTTATTAAGTGGCTTTTTCGAAACTTGTTTGATTTTATTTACGAACGTTTTGATTAGTAATAAATATATGTAACTTACGAATTAACTTACGTAACGAACTTCTGTATTCATTGATTTTTAATACGTATATTAGGGGGTTTGCCCCCTGGTCAATACCTTGCTCTTTAAGCTAAAGTTCAAATTTTGTTCAAATTCTTTAAAAATGACTCCTTAATCTCAAAGGCCGTTAATTAGAATAAAAAGCTCTTATGAAAGTACTAAAATTCTTTGCCTTGAAGAGCGAGGTATTGACTAGGGGAAAAACTTGTTTTTTTTAAAATATAATTTCTGATCTTTTTCTTTAATAATGCTTGGAAATGCGGCGCCCCCCACATAGCAATGTCCCTTCCCCAATGAAAACTTACTGCATGGAAAGATCCTCCCATATAACCCCCGACCCCCCCCTTCCCACCTACCAGAAAAAATCCCCCTGAAAACGTCTGTATACTTACCAATAACCAATACTATATGTTAACATTTGGTAAATTTCAAAACTTTCAGCCCTCTCCCCAGGGATTCCTGGGGATTAAGTCATCCTAAACGACATAGTTATCATATTTTTGACCATGCTGAACAAAATGGCTATCTCAAAATTTTGATCAGGTGACTTTGGGAAAAAATGAGCCTGGGAGGGGGCCTAGTTGCCCTCCGTTTTTTTGTCACTTAAGAGGTTGCTAGAACTTTTAACTTCTGTTCCAATGAGCCCTCCCATGACATTCTAGGACCAATGGGTCGATACGATTACCCTGGGAAAAAAAAATAAACACGCACCCGTGATCTTTCTTCTGGCAAAAAATGCAAAATTCCACATTTTTGTAGATAGGTGCTTGAAACCTCTACAGTAGGGTTTCTGATACGCTGAATATGATGTTGTGATTTTTATTAAGCTTCTATAGCTTTTAGGGGGTCTTTCTCCCTTTTTTCAAAAATCAGCCAAATTTTCTCAGACGCTTAACTTTTGATGGGTAAAACTAAACTTGATGAAACTTATATACTTGAAATCAGAATTAAAATTTGATTCTTTTGATGTATCTATTGGTATCAAAAATCCGTTTTTTAGAGTTTCGGTTATAATTGAGCCGGGTCGCTCCTTACTTACAGTTCGTTACCACGAACTGCTTGATATATTTTTTGGGTTAAGAGATTTGGGTTAAGAGAATAAGAGATTTGCGTCTCATATGCCATCTTCTATTCAAAGTACAAACTCCATAACTCGTAATTAGCAGACCCATATATACGATCGATATGTCTTTGTATCCTTGGCAAAAGCCAAAACAAGAGACATTCAAGTTTTGTGATAAAAACCAGTTTTTTGACATGATGCCTATACATGCCACATTTCGATAGAGTCGTTTTTGGTTTAGAATCGGCATATCATCACCTTCGTATTAGCTTAAGAAACAAAACAAGTCTTGTGACGTCAGCTCTTAAACATGCCCCTTTTCGACAAGAATTCATTTTTGTTTCTATGCGGCCATGCCACACAAAAACCTGTTTCAAACATGCCACAAAGCGGCTGATCCTGTTTTCGACCAACCCTTTTCTATTAAATGATCGATTTTCAAAATCAAAGAAAATGGCCCATCTTTAACAAATATAGCCTTAGCTAGTTAAAACTGCGTATTAATTCTTGATTTTCATTCTAACTTAACTTGTAGGAAATAATCGAGTCAAACTCAAAACGAGCAGAAATTAACATAAGTTGGGTGCAAAATCCCCTATGTGTTCCCAATTTAATTTTCATTGAATACTTTTCACTTAAACTTAAAATACGCTAAAAGATGATTCCCATGAAACTATTGCAGTTTCTATTAGAATGAACGAATTTCAAAATCAATTTAATTTTCATTGAATACTTTTCATTTAAGTTTAAAATACGCTAAAAGATGGTTCCCGTGAAACTATTGCAATTTCTATAAAAATGAATGAATTTCAAAATCAAATTTAATTTTCATTGAATACTATTCATTTAAACTTAAAATACGCTAAAAGATGATTCTCGTGAAAACTATTGCAGTTTCTTTAACAATGACTGAATTTCAAAATCAAAATGAATTTGCATTTCATACTTTTCGTTTAAACTTAAAATATGCTAAAAGAAGGTTCTCGTGAAACTATTGCAGTTTCTATAAAAATGACTGAATTACAAAATCAAAATTAAATTGCATTTACTACTTTTCGTTTAAACTATTGCAGTTTCTATAAAAATTTGAAATTATTTCGTTTAAAACTATTGAAGTTTCTATAAAGTTTCTATAAAATTTTTATCCAACATCAAAATCAAAATCAGTTTCCATTTAATGCCTTTCTTTTAAACTTAAAACACGCTGAAAGATGGTTCCCGTGAAACTATTGCAGTTTCTATAAAAATGAATGAATTTCAAAATCAAATTTAATTTTCATTGAATACTATTCATTTAAACTTAAAATACGCTAAAAGATGATTCTAGTGAAACTATTGCA